>PVKZ01001699.1:0-337595 GCA_004027375.1 Macroglossus sobrinus | reverse complement strand
CCCCCCCCCCCCCCCCAGCTGCAATTTAAAGTGTTGAGCTGAGCAGAGCCTAATTCATTTGACTTCTGATTCAGCTTATACCTCCCTAAGCAGAGTGGAGAGTCAAGGTCAGCTGCAGCTAATCATCACAAGATTTGAACTTCAAAAAAATGGAAATAAAAGATTTTCACAGAGATCCCTTATATCCTTTTGCTTCCTTTCCAAGATTTATAGGAGCTTTGATTTTTCCCCCAATCTCGGAGCAGAATGAAATTATTATTTAGTCTTATCCTAAGGGAGTAAGACTCTATCTAAGTATCCATTTAAGAATGTTTCCTTTTCTTAACATGTGCATTCCTCAATGGATTTTGTGAGGATTACTGAGCTCTTGTTTTTGTTTTTGTTTTTCATTTTTTCTTTTTGTAAAATAGGCCAGGCTCCGAAGAGGAAAGTAATTCAATAAAATACTTGTTTAAAGTATGAGGTTTAAAAGACATCTGTTTAAGAAGGCTGGACAAGGGGAAAAGGAAGGAAATGACTTATACATCAAAGCTCCTACATAGAAGCATGCTCTTTCTTTTTGTGGGTGAAGGCTTACTGGCAATTCCATTATGCCTGCAGGGAAGGCTTGGACTCTGAGCCAGGTTGCCTGGATTCAAATCCAGGTTCTTCCCCTTAATGCCTGAGCAATCTTGACCAAATTATATAACTTTTCTGTTTCTTTATTTCCCCAGCTGTAAGTGTGGGTAGTGATAGTACCTCTTCCATAGATTTAATATGAGGATAAGTCAAGTTAATACTTATAAAAGCACATAAGATAGTTCCTGGAGTACAGCAAGTACTATATCTGTGTTGTATAAAATATACATTTAAAAATATATTTTCTGGAAAATATAACCATTTGCTGACCCAAGAACTACCCCATTTTTGGATATGTCATTTTACGCCATTGTTATAAAGATTATGCTTTAGTGGGAAATTTAATTCAAATATCTATAAAAGTGCTTGCATGAGGAAGTCTCTTGTCTCCTATCACAGTAAATTAAGAAAGCACTTTTTCACAAAAAATGTATTGAGGGCTTCCTGTATATTAAGCACAACACAAGGTGCTAGGAATTTAAAGATAAATAAGGCCTAAGTTTCACTTAAGGATCATTGTAGTTAGCAGACCAGTAAATGGATCACTTTAAAAACAATGTGCAGATGCAGTAGCAAGAATGTTTCTAAGGAATACAAAGAATTGTGTGTGGGGTTGAGAGAGCAGGTCATAGAAAAACTACTGGAGTTGGTAAATTATGTTAGTCAAGCGATGAGGACATAATGGGTGTTCTTGGCAGAGGAAGAGAAAGAACACTGGTGCAGGAAACAAAGTAAGTTGTATATTGACCATTGCTAGGTCCTAATAAAAATCAGGAGCTCTGCAGTTTTGGGAGCATTAACTTTTTTTGCTAATAGCTTTTAAAAGTTGTCTCTTTATATAGGGTAATATTGTAGTTAAAGAACTAGTAAGCAAGGAAGGAACAGTGGTTACCAGAGTGGAGGCTGGTTTCTGCAGGTTGGTCATATCCTGATGGATCATGCTAGGTTCTGGGACTGAGCTCGAGCTCTGGGCTTCAGGACATGATTGTATTACTTCTCACACAGGTGAGTTGAGTCTCAAGGTTGATGCCTAATAATTCAACTGATATGACACCAGATATCATATTGTGAATAAACACAGAACTCCAAATCTGCACCATAGCCAACTTACTACATTGTCACTGCACCTCCAATCCCCATCCTGTTGGTCTGACCCACTTAGGAAATCAAATTAGAGGTCAGAATGCTGATTACTCAGCATCACAACAGAACAAAGGTCATAGATATTCGAGCAGGGGCATTTCCAACAATCTAGATTAGTGGATTCCACATTCTTTACTTTAATCTTCAAATATTTCTGCCTCAATGACATACATCATACCTTGAAGGCTAGACGAAGCAGCTTCTTCTGAAGGCAAGTGAAGAAAATCTGAAAATTTACTACTTCATGGTTTCCTAGTTTTAGAATCTGTGCAAGATTTTGGGCTTATTTTAACATATCCTTATTTTGGACTGTTGCATTACAATATTATTGGCAACACCAGATCCATAATTACGTATGTATTAAAGAAACACTGAGGTCTTATTGATCAACTATGAGAGATTCCTTGGTTTCTTAACAAAAAACGTATTATAAAACCTTTCCCATTCTTAGTTACTATTGCCACGTTTATATCCATCATCTATTAATTTTTGTTAGGTTTCGAAGAATAATTTTTTCCCTATCTTATCTTTCAATTCAGAGCCTTTTTTTTGGTAGTTGACTGTTTACTAACAATAGCCCTTAAATATACAATAAAGAAATTGCTTAAACATGCAACTCTGGTGAGTGGAGAATACTAGGATTAAAGCTGAACAATAAAAAGTGAAATACGAGAAAGTTATTACACTTTATTTGCAAACTTCAGAAGCAGAAGAGAAAGCCTGACTGTAGTATATTTTCATTCCTTGATTCTTCTTTAGTATGTCATCCAAGCCAAATTAATATTTTGACCTCTTCAACACCATCAAGGCGATCTTTTACCATATAAGCTCAATGAATATTTTTCATGTCTTTTAAATTTTGTCATTTTTTTGTAATCAATAAATTAGTAATAATTTCCTGAGACCAGTAATATAATAACTATAAAATGGAACAAAGAATTATCTGTGAAAAAAAAACATATTTGGGAAAACAAAATACAATGCATAAAAAATGTCAAATATATTTTTTATTAAAAATCAACATGTGAAAGTTGTTTTACTGGAGAATACAATGACTCATGAATTTCAAAAAAATATATAACAAAAGGATTTAGAGCAGTTAAGATTTAATGATTCATGTAGGACTTGATATATCTTAAAAAATGGATAGATAAATGGTGACACAGAGAACATTTTGGAAAACGGAAAATATAAGAAAAAGCAGAAATAAGAAGGAGGTATTTAGGCATGCATGTGTGTGTGTGCATGTGTGTATTGTGTGTATATATGTGCGTACATGTGTATGAGCATGTCATTAGAGAGCAGGCTAGGATAAGAAGTAGTCCTATTGGAAAGGGGAGTGTTGCTGTTATGATATACAGGTAAATATATTCAAATAGGTAAAAATAACTGTCATTTATAAATTGCTTACAATGCTCATTGTTCTACATAAATTATCTCATTTCATTTTTAACCAAAAACCTATGAAATAGGTATTTCCATTTTTATCCCCATTTTATGCATGCGGAGGCTGTAGCTTAATGCTTAAGGTCGCACAGTCAATAAATGGTGGCATCAGGATTCGTTCCTAGAAAGCTTGATGTCTAGGCAATAGCTATGAGAGAATCAGACCACATATTTTAGGGTCTTAATTGTAAGAAACATGATTTCTGACTTGCTGCCTTAAGATGATAGGCCAGTACTGCTCTCTGAGTGACAGGATGGAAGTGATATCTCGTAGCATATCAGGGGTACATGAAGTAGTTTGGGATGAGCTCATGAAATCAGTGGAAAAAAGCAGATGAAAGTGAGGACAAGTCAATAATAAAAAGTATCACCATTTCCTTCTCTCTCTCTGCATTTTTTGGCTCTCCTACTGACACATGTTTTGGATATGGTAAAACATTGAATAACACAGACTTCCCTCATCCAACACTAGCCATTTTCCCCTTGAGCTCTTTTTGGTTTAGCTGAGGGAACTAGACTGGGTCAAATATGGGGGATACTTTAAGAGATTTAGGCAATTTAGCCACCTGAGTGGAGATTGTTTTGTATGCTAGGAAAGCAAATAAATTATATCTGGCGTGGGTGTAATTTGTTGCTTAACTATGCATCATACTAACCTTTAGGCTCATTTTGACCTGGTTGTAATTCAGGGTAAGCCAATCATTTTGATGAACACACACCATGACCATGAACATATTTCCTGTCTCTAAGTATGGCAGGATGGTCTGACATCTGAGTTTCCCATTGTTTTTTCTATATACACCTTGGCTTTTAATATAATCCCACTATACTGACAGTATTTTGAATGATTCATGCTTTTAATTTTTCTCAAAGATTTCAAGATGCTTTGACATTGGTAGTTCCATAAATTAATGAAATAAGTAGAGAAATTAGTCCAAGCAGTAATAAAATTTTTCTTTTGACCACTGCAGACAGAAATGGTTTACTAACTTTCCAGGAAACTCAATAGAGAAAAGAATATTCTTGTTAAAAAAGAAAAAAGAATGACATACATAGTCCTTCTATTTAGGTACTATGGTCTTCAAAATTTTCTGTAACAAAAGCAACAAAATAAGCCTGCTTTTCATGTATAAATACTTAACCCTTAAAAATAAATGAACAGTATTATTGTCTAAAGTAATTAGTTATTTA
Source organism: Macroglossus sobrinus (assembly GCA_004027375.1). Classification (NCBI taxonomy): domain Eukaryota; kingdom Metazoa; phylum Chordata; class Mammalia; order Chiroptera; family Pteropodidae; genus Macroglossus; species Macroglossus sobrinus. Next base: position 333,197 of record PVKZ01001699.1, on the reverse strand, counting down.
GATTTCAACCATATGGAATATAATTGTAATAACTACTTTAATAATCTTTTCCTACAAATTCTATCATCTATGCCATTTTAGAGGCTGTTTCACTTCATTATGGGTCATATTTTCCCAGTTCTTTGCATATCTTTAATTTTTTATTAAATGCCAGACATGAATTTTATGTTGTCAAATGCCAATATTATTATTCACTTTTAAATATTCTTGAGCTTTACTTTGAGTTGCAGTTACTTTGAAAGAGCGTGACCTTTGAAGGCATTCCTTTTAAGCCTAGTTAAGCGAGATCAGAGCAGTCTATGAATGTAGGGTTAAATATTCTCACTGCCTGAGAACTACTTTTCCTAATGCCTTTTGTATTATAAATTTTTTTCTTCTTGCTGCTGGAAATATGAACTATTTTCAGCTTTATGTGAGCTCAGGAGACTGTTCAGCCTGATCCTTCCTGGTGCTTTAGGTTTTTTCCTCACACACAGATGCCTGTCAGCATCCAGCTGAAAACTCAAGGGTAATCCTTGGCCAGTCTCTCTATCTCTCATTCTCTCATTCTCTCTCCCTCACTGTCTTTCTACCTGCCATAATCACTTTGTATAACTCTCTCCTATCTAGTATTTGGCTCTGCAGATTCTACCCACCTGTGCCTCCTTGAATTCTCACCTCTGTCTTAGCTCAGGTAGGTCCTCAGACACACACACAGTGGCCTGGAAACACTGCAAGTGAGGGAAACCCTGAGACTCCGTTTCTCGGCTCTCAGAAATCAATTTCTCATGCTGTCTATTGTTCAGTGTCTAAACACTACTGTTCTATATATATATATATATATATATATATATATATATATATGTATTTTTTAGTTGTTGGAGGATGGAGTATGTGTTTGGTCCTGATTTCTTGTCTTGGTTGGAAGTGAAAGACCAGGTATTTACATTTTAAAAATGCCAAAAAGTCAAATGAAAATTTGAAAACTTTTGGTGCTTGCGACAAATTGTGAGAGAATTCCTTGTGCTCAAAACTGTATCTGGAATTATTTAGATGTTCTGTAAGCCCTACGAACAGAACATAGATCTCTTCTGGATCTTCATGATGTCTCTTCACAGCAAAAATTGATGTTCCAAAAATCTGTTATCTTACATATCAAATTTATGTGAGGAGAAATGACCCAAAGAAATAATTTCAAAACCAGGAGGTGTGGAAGACTATTAACTACATTTGGGACCGAAACAGTATATACTTTTATATATGTACAAATACGTGCACATTTTGTTTTGAATGGTGTTATAACCAATAACTGGCAGTGTAATATTTGAGTTTAATGGATGTTATTATTAATTGGATTCTTGGTAAAATCAACATTAATTTTTCACATTATCTTGTTTCATGCATTGTGTTGAAAATCTTTCTAATATTTTATTTGTTTACCTGGTAAAAGAAGAAAATTCAATGTAATTTATTATTTCTCATATATCTCTGATTCTAGTAGTATTTCTTTGTCAAAATCTTGAACATCAGTAATCACTTTTCATTACTGTAAATGTGGTCAAAGTAGTTTAACCGGGACTTAATTATCAACACATTGATTAGATAAAAAGTATTCAAAAAATAAATAAAAAGTTAGTGAGTGACTTTTAAGGTGGCCACTTATTGTATACTGTATTCTGGGAAAACATATCCAGGAAAATCATAGTTAGGATTTATGGGAAGGCACTGAGAAGATGAACTACACTGGAGGTAGGGTAGAAGGAAACACTATACTGCTGACTGATTTTGTAAGAGAGGTCAATCTGACACCAAGTTATCTTCTGGGAAGGATTATGTAATCCAGGAAAACTGAATGTGAACAAAAATTGTTTAAATAGTAGATGCCGTTAGTAGACCCCAAGCTGCTGTTTTTACATATCTCACTATGGAAATTGCATAAAATGAAATCTAGAGCAGAGCAACAGAAAAGAGAAAGCCCTCAAATCCAGTAAATATCATGGCTCTACTTGGTAGAGAAGGAAAGAAACCTCTCAAACAGCTGTCTTTCTGAAATTGCTGGTAGAGAAAACTAAAACAATAGAGGTGTATAGCCTAAAGGATGTTGCAGGCAGAAGGGATACACAGAGCCAGGAACACCCTAAACCAGAGAAAACACCTCTCTTGAGTAGTAATGACACAAAAGGCCACCAGGGGCGCGATTCATTAAAACCAACTTAATTTCAGAACTTGCTGTGTGTGATTCTCCAGCTGAAACAGTTCTGGGGACAAAGTGGATAGGAGAACATTCCCTGCGCATCAGGTTTCCCGGGCCTAAGAAATTCCATACTGAGTGGCATCAGCCACTGTGGCTCAGGACCAAAAATACTGGTTCATGGGAGAGAGTGGAGGCTATATCACAAAGTGGAGCCCACATACAATGCAGCATTGAAATTCCAGAATGTGGACACTCAATGGGGAAATTAAAAAAAAAAAAAAAAAAAGAGATTCAGTACCTAGGAGACTGGACACAGACATATTCCTGAATGAAGACTGGCATATAGTTAAGGGAATGTTCCACAAGACAGCCTGCAGGAAAAAACATGGCTAATGAGGATTTGACAACCAAGAATTCAAAAGAATGAATTAGATGACTTGCAAGCGGAAAGAAGATTTGTAAGTAAATAGAGAAATGTCCCAAATAGAGGAAGAAAGTGATCTGTGAGAGATCTAGGTGTAAGTAACATGAGTAGACACATAGAAATTAGAACTTTAGTCTCTGAAGAAGATGAAATAGAGCATAGGCTAGGTCCTATGCTTTAAGGAACTGGAGGAACCTAGATCCTCCTGCCTACAAAAAATTACAGTGTGTTGATATCCAAAATATATTAAAAAAATCATACAACTCAATAGAAAAAACAAACGATCCTATTAAAAAATGGTCAGAGGATCTGAATAGATATTTTTCCAAAGAAGACATACAACTGGCCAACAGATACATGAAAAGATGCTCAACATTATTAATCATCATAGAAATGAAAATCAAAACCACTATGAGATATCACCTCACACTTGTCAGAAAGGCTGTTATCTAAGAGACAAGAAACAAATATTGGCAAGGATGTGGGGAAAAGGGAACCCTTGTGCACTGTTGGTGAGAATGTAAATTTGCATAACCAGTAGGGGAACAGTGTGGAGAGTCCTCAAAAAATTAAAACTACAACTAACATATGATCCAGCATGAGTATTAATCCAAAGAAAATGAGAACACTTACTTAAAAAGATATCTGCACTCCATGTTCATTGCAGTGTGAAATGAACCATATTCAATAACCAGATGGGAAAACTACCTAATGTCCATTGAGAAATGTATGGATAAAGAAAATATGGTATATAAATACAATAGAATATTATTCAGCCATAAAAAGAAAGAAATCATGCCATTTACAACAACATGAATGGATGCTGAGGGCACTATGTTAAGTGAAATAAATCGGACTGAGAAAGAGAAATACTGTATGATTGAATTTATAAAACAAATGAACACTGAATTCATAGACACAGAGAACAGATTGGTAGTTGTCAGAGGTGTGTGTGTGTGTGTGTGTGTGTGTGTGTGTGTGTGTGTGTGTGTGAAATGGGTAAAGGTGATCAAAAGGTCCAAACTTCTAGTTATAAATAAGTGCTAAGGATGTAATATACAGCATGGTAACTATAGTTAAGGATAGTGTATTGTATATTTGAAAATTACTAAGAGAGTAATACTTAAAAGTTCTCATCACAAAAAAAACAAATTTGTAACTGTGTGGTGATAAATGTCAACTAGATTTACTGTAGTGATTATTTAGCAAAATATACATATATCAAATCATTTCATTGCACATCTAAAACTAATATGTACACATAAAATAGATATGTCAATTATAACTCAATTAAAAAAAAAGAAAACAAGCGTAAAAATGCCTGGTAGTATTAGAAAGTTACTTGGTTAAAGAGGTACTTGCTATAGGGCCGAGGATGTGGTTTCTCCCAGCAACTTGCTTGAGGCTGTAGAGTTGACCTACTTAGTTTTAAGTGGGCTCAAACCTAAACATGTAAATGACTTTAGACACCAACTGTGAGTCTTCAGAGGTAGTGAGCCAAGCCAATTGTTACAATGTTGGAGAACGTGCTGAATGTACTATTTAAGACCCTTTAAATTAACTCAGTGTCCAAGCATACATTGTGACAGTATTAAAAAGGTGTAAGAGGCATGTTACACTGGGAATTAATTCCTCTAACCTTCTCACTACTTTCTTCCATATTAGCTCTCCTTGTGTTTCCAGACTTTAAATCCTTCAACTACTTTTTGTTTTATTTTGTTTATTTCTTTTAACACTTGTCACCTTGCTCTTGATTATTGTTCTTATTTGAACTAGTCTTTCTAGATATGTTGTGCCTCTTTCTGTGGAAAAGAGGTTTCAGAAATTCACTCTCTGAACCTTTGCATATGGTAGACCTCATATGCCATCAAGAATCCCTCTGGACTGACTGGTGTGTGTCCATTAATTGCTCAATCAGCAGACAGTCTTGACCCTGAGGTATATATTAGAAATGACTTGTTTGAATATATCCCTGATGTGAATCTGTTCTTTTTGGTTCAGTTCAACTCTCATATTAAATAGGCCCTGGTCTAGCTGCAAAGACGAATGAATAAGGCTCTGTCTTTACAATTGGGAAAGTTGGAGTTCTAGTGTGAGGAACACTTGAGTAGCAGATAATCACATTAGATTGTGATGAATGCTATGAAGAAATCCCCAGTGACTTTGCTCAGAGGAGGGGGGCATTTCACAAAGGAAGGAGACCTTTGATCTAGCCTAGGGTCAAAGGGAAGGATAGAGAATGTAGGGGTGAGTGATCTTGTCATTTGTTTCTTTTTCTTTAAAAAAAAAAAGGGTGTAGACAAATTCCCATCAGATGAGTTTTTACCATATGATTATAATAAGTATAAGAAAGGACTCAAAATATAGAGCTATCTACAAAATAAATAGACAATTTTCATCATACTGCTCCTAGATGTGGTTAGAACCTAGTTTCAGGAATTATTGACCATTTATGTCTTTGGACATAATTTCTAGCTCTGTGATTTAGTAGCTGTATTCACCTCTGAGCATAGGTGTGATTATAAATAATAGTTCCTATGCAAGTATGTCAATTATCAATTTATAGTCTCTCAGTTCCAAATACATAACAATTCCTTTAAGCATTTCTCTTTAAATTGGGCATGATGTTAAAATTTCTTAATATACGGTGCTGGAAGAACATTAGGAGGAGTGGGGTAAGAGGTTTCTTGTGATTTCTGGTGTGGGCAGTGTGGATTTGAGGATATCCGGTAGAGCCTTCCCCAGTCACAGGCCCAGGTTGTGGTCCCTCTGTGATTTTGTAGCTCTGCCTGTCAGTACCCCTTTCTGCAGCCCCTTCTATATGGAACCAAAGCTTTGTGAACCCTGCATGCAGCTGTCATGGTAAAAATATTGTTTCTTCTGCTAGCTCTGTTGCATTCCTTGCACTGTAAGGCCTCTACTCTTACCAGCACCCAGACTGTACCACTTACTAAGGCTACTGATTATCTGCTCCCTGCCTGCACTCTGGTGGGTGCCCAGTAATTCCAGACCATTTCTTCCTTGACCAAATCAGCAAGCTTCTCACTGTCCTGTGACTGAACCACACCTTCTCCAACAAGTTCTGACCCCTTTTCAAGTTTGTTATTCCATAGGTACTCTCCCTCAGCCCTGGGATACTATACAGAGTTTCCTCTTATTTTATAGTTATTCTTGAATTTTTGTTAAATTATTCTTTATATTAACTTCCCTTGTTTAAACCACTGTGTGCTTTCTATCTCCTGTTGGACCCAGACTGCAAGTCCATCATAGGATTATATGAAACAGTACTTGACATAATAAATGATAGCAATTATAACTGATCTTATTTCTTCTTGCCTCTCTCCTTATAACCTAAAAGTTTGTTCATAAGACTGTGTGTGTGTGTGTGTGTGTGTGTGTGTGTATTTGAGAGTTTGTGTGTGTGTGTCTGTGTGTGTGACTCAGTATTTACACAATGCTAGTTTGCTTCTCCTTATTCAGTTGGTTACACTATCACTTATTACCAGAAATGGAGATTTTAGAGCTAGAAGGAAGACTTTAGATCATCTAATTCAACTGCACATAAAGAAATTGACTAACAGGAAAGCTAAGATTTTTACTTAAGGTCACACAGTTAATTCTGGGTGGAACCTGTATAAGAAGCCATCTATTGTGAGGATAAGCCCAGAGTTTTCTCTATAGCTGGAATTCATTCTCTCTATAAGTTTAAAATACAGAATAATCAAGATGGCTGTAATAGTTTCCTAAGGCTACCATAACAAATCACCACAAACTAGGTAGCTTAAAACAACAGAAATTTATTCTCTCAGTTCTGGAGACCAGAAGTTCAAAATCTAGCAGAGCTGTGCTTCCTCTGGAGGCTTTAGAAGTGTATTTTGCCTCTTCCAAACCCTGGTGTATGTCTGCATTCCTGAACTTGTGTCTGCATCTGTCTTCATATTGCCTTCCCCCACCATGTCAGACTTATCCTCTTTGTGTGTCTTATAAGGACACTGGTTATTGGATTTAGAGTCCACCTGGATAATCTAATATTATCTCGTCATCTCAAGATCCTTAATTACATCTGCAAAGACTCCTTTTCCAGTTATTCCCAGTTTCCAGGGTTAGGAAATAGACATACTTTTCTTGTGGCCACCATTAGCACACTACAATTTTTTTTTGTAAATGTAGATTCCTAAGGTGCCATGATATATTGTTCTATTGTTTAGTTAATAAACCCAGATATGTTTTTTCAGATTATTTATTCCATAGGCATATTACTTACCAAAATGACTTGCTTAGGTTTTGTAATAAGAGCCATGCTATGTGAACTTCACTTGGGAAACATTTAATCTTTCACTATTATTCATTATAACCAACTGTTTCATGTTCTAACAGGCTGATCCTAATGCAAACTCTTGAACAGTGAGAAGAATTTTGGCAGGTTTGAAGATGTGACATGGACATTAAGATACGGGACATCAAGTTTAAGGGCGTAGGGCAGTGGAAAGGTTAGTGGGTGAATTTCAATGGGCTATAATATTAGCATAAGTGGTTTGAAAAAAGTATGTACCCAGTATATAGCACAGGGTAAGTGCCGGTAAAATAGTGTCAAATGAATGACTGGTAGGAAAGATTCCTCAAAGAAATCACTAGATGGCGTTCTTTCGTCTTTGGCAGAAACTTCATAAGTGGCAGAATATTTGGAATTAATACTGAAGTTTTGTGTTTCCTCCAGATATATCATGTAAATAGATACGACCTGAGATAGTGTAGTCTTTCTGCCTCTGTAGATGATTCAATGAATGCTAGGAATGAGAATTTTCAAGTGGCGTGAAAAACACTACCAGAATAATTGAGATTCTTAATGTTTGACAGCCTGGAATTCTTTTTGTCATGGTAAATTTTTGTCTCTATTTAAGATTCTCTCATTTCAGTTCTTTATTTAAAATTTTTTACTTTTGGAGAATGATTGTAAACATTGTTTGTATATCTTGCATTTGTTGAAATGCATGTACTGAATCTGTTAGAATTCAAGCATTTCATTTTGGAAATAGAAATATTAAAATCTAAGTTCCTATAATCTCAAAGCCATACAATAGAAAATAGCATAGAAAAGAATTTTTAAATATATAACTTTTAATTATAATCAATTCAATGCATCCTGGAAACAGCTGAAATCTATAAAATCCATTAATAAAATTACATCGTATATTCTGGGTTACATGTTAACTTTGAAATATACAACTTCTCCAATCAGTTCATCAGGCATTATTTATGCCATTGATTTTGACATCTTTGGAGAGAGATTGGCAGGTATTTTAATAACATATGCAGTGAAGTAACAATTTAAATCCAAAATTCTCTGGAATAATTATACTTCTAATTATCCCTATTAGTACTACAGAGCACATTTTGTTGTTGCTTCTTAACGAAACAAGAAATAATGTCCTTATGTGCCCTTTTCAGATTCTCCACCTACTTAAAAATTTAAAAATTACTTAGAAAAATATTTTTAAATTAGTTGTAATAGAAACTTACATTTCAGTAAAGTAAAATTATATTTTTTATGGAATTCTGAAAGGTGGCATTAAATTTTTGTAAGACTCTCAGATGAACTGTCCAATATTATCTTCACTGAGAATTAAAAACCAAAAGGGAAGATAAAGTTAAAACAAAATAGCAAGTAAACAAAACTTACAGCAAAAGTTTGTTAGCAGTATTTCTATGTATTAGATATAAGATTATGCATCTAATTATGATACTTTGCAAGTAGTAGCATTTAATAAGTATTGGTGAAGTGAGGAAATGAACAAAATAAAGTATACAAGATTTTTTCTCCCCTACCTTTATATTGTTTGCACCTAGAGCAAATATTAGAGACTGATTGCTAACTTGTCTGGAAATACCCTTGAGATGATGTACTAACAAGTATTTTGAAAAGTGTTTTCTTTCATATCTCAGATAACATACCTGACTTGCTCACTTCTTACTTGCATCCTTTTGCTGACTCTTCCTCGTGATCACTCATGTACGTATGCTAAGCTATGCCCTAGACATATTCTCTTCTTGAGGTCTGGAGTGCTGCCTCTGATTTCTCAGTGAATTCCTCAAGACTCAGGTTTAATGTCACCTTCGATTACAAGGTCCTGGAACTGTCCTCTCTATTCATCCCTTTCTGCTCCCATCCCACCAAAGTGTATCACTTGCTGTGCAGACAAATGCTAATATGCTCACCAAATTTCAAGCATCTCTCCCTCCCACTAGGTGCCTACTAAACTATTTCCTAGCCTCTTGCACTTGAAGGAGACCATTTTGATTTGATGGCCAATTGAAAATGGATGGAAAAATAAATGCTACTTCTATGTTTGCTTCATAAAAAGCTCTTAGCCACAAAACTTCACTCTTTCTTGCTCTTCTGACCCTGGAGACTATTTATTAATGATGCTGGTGCTGCAAGATTGGAGGAAAATGTGTCCCTGTGTCACTGCTTGGACTCATTCAAGTCAGAAACCTCACTTTTTCCTCCAAATTCTTCATGCAATCAATTTTAAGTACTCTTCATTCTATCTCCTAAATCTCTATATACATCAATTTTCTCCCATCTTGTAGGTCACCACTGTGGTTTATAATACCAGTTTCTTTTTCTAGACGGGTAAAATCACCTCTAAACTGATTCCAGTGGAGGAGAGACTGTTCTATGATGTTACCACTATCTGTCCTGCAAGCTGGACCCAGACCAGAATGGAGATTGCTTTCTGCAAACCCCCTTTAGAGATTGTCTGATGGTAATTGATGTTCATTGTGACATAAATCAGCACCCCTCCCTGGCCTCCTGTTATGTGCCAGTTCCTGAAACAGGCTATTGTCCAAACCTGGACAAGCACGTAAAGTAATTTTCTGTACCTGGTAGCATTCAGTATTAGTACTTGTGATTATCCCCCATCCCTTTACCCTATATGATTCTTTAGCTCCTGGTATGTGGTGCAGGAATCCATTTCACAGAAGCCCAAGACACACCTCATACATAAGTTTTCTTTAATAAATTCTATTTAGTACCAGAGTGGAGTGGCTGGCCTCTTTCTTTGGTCTTGTCCTTGCCCTCCACTTATTGAGGTAGATTTTTGGTCTTGGGGCTTTCCCTGGGTCTCAGAGTACAGACAGTGCCCCAGAAGTCAAAATAGTCTGTGATCTGTCCTGAATCAGGTTGTTGAAGTTCCAAAAATGCAAATATGATACTTTTAAAATTCTTTATTGATTTCCCACTGCCCTAGGCTAAAGCTCAACATTTTGCTGTTTTTTTTTTGACCTCTCATGACCTGTGCCTTTATATCCCTCAAGTCTTTTTCCCATTCTCAGTGTAGACTACTAAGAAAATAAACTTTTTTTTAACTTTGCTATATACCAATTCTATCTAGCCCCTAGCCCCCCATTCATGCCAAATCCTTTGCCTCAGATCTGGGAAAATCCTAATGATTTTTCTGATAAAAGCTCATTTCTTCAGGGATGTCTGCTTGGTCTCCTTGACTATCTCTCTACCAATAATTACTGAATTATTTTATTTATCAGACAGTAACATAAACATTATTTTTATGTAACTTTCTTCCACTATACTTTGAAGTCCTTGAAATCACAGGCCAGGAATTCCTTACTGGCATAATGTCTGGCACAGAGTTGGCAACTAAAAGCACTGAATAGGGAATAAATGAATGAATGACTAGCAAGAGGGGTGCCTGTGCTCAATCCCTATACTAAGAGCTAGGATGTAACAGTTAAGTGTGATCAGGGCTATGATGGTGGAAGTACAGAGAATCCTGAGGGCTATAATTTCTGTATGGGCATGAATACATATCTTCTCCAGAGCTCTAATCATTGTATATAGAAAACATATGCTCTTTTGATAAAAGATATTGCTAAGGAAACAGAGCAAAGGGAAAGTCTTCACTGTCTGGGTGAGGGTAAGAGCTTTTAGTGGAGAGTTAAGAACCAGATGTGAGGAGAGAAGCTCTGGAACAGATATAGGATAAAAGACAATGGCAAGAAGAACAGGGGTGAAAGAGAAAATTTTAAGAAGCCGTGGTTTACAATTTATGTTCATTGAGGAACACAAGTAATAGTTTTAATAAATACTTAATAAATGAATTTTGGATGATTTCTTTAAATGTGACTTCATATTGATGTGAGGACATACAGAACCAAAGCAGGAGCTTTATTTAAGAAAGGGAATAAAGCACTTCTTATTGGTACTCTTACATAAATATTTCATTTGAAGTGCAATGACATCTCATGAGTAGTTTGAATATTTATTATTATAACCATTTTACATATAAAAGTTGAAAACTTGAAAGACTAATAGGCCTAGCCAAATTCATAGCTATTAAGTAAAAACAACAGCTAGGTGTTTCAACATTAATCTCATACACCAGATGTTCTCTATGACCCTTTTATGTTACCACTGAAAAAAGAAGACAGAATATTTTATTTATTATTTTAAAATTAAGCTTTTAAGAATGTAAAATTGGATAAAATTAAAAGGATCATAATTAAGAAAGGAATCTTACAGGGGAACCTATATTTATTTAAATATGTTTTGCTAATGAGCTACACATTAACTGATTGATTTTTTTTTATTCATTTATTTCATTTATTTATTCATTCAACAAACATGAATGAGCACCTGTTGATACCAACCGGGAGACTAAAAGGTAAAGATGGCAGAGTCCTTATTCTGAGGGAGTTTACTTAGAGTGGGCAAGAAGACGTATTATTAGAAAGTGAGAACATAGTAAAGTTAAACACACTGATAGAAAATAGACACAGTATTATAAGAGCACCAAGATGCTCTTATTTAATCTAGAGGTGGGATCAAGAAAGGCTTTATAGAACTTGAATTGAGCTGAGTCTCATAGGTTGAGGAAACGTTACAGACAGTGGGATCAACATAACGGTAGACTGTAGACAGGGAGGCAGAACACTGAGTATGTATGTAGGTGTATGGGTGTGTGTTCTTGTGTGTTCAGTTAAACTATAATCAATTATATGTTTTGTTGAAACATAATTACAAGTAAAGAAGTGGAGAAAAATATGACCAAGATATGAGGGGTCTTGCATGTCATGTCAAAGTGTTCCGACTTTATATTTACACAATGAGGGAATCATTAATTCATTTAATTTAATTATCTTTAGGCCAATTTATTCTATGAAGCAAAGACCAATCTAATTTATATATTCATGAATAAAGCAAGGCAATACAAATGAATAACAACAACAAACTGTAGGGATAGAACACAATTCAATTTTCTCATGTTTTATCATTCTGTTTACATAAATAGCATCTGAAGATTTCGAGACGCCAGATTCAAATGCACATCAAGAGACATACATTACCAGGGTTATGGGAGAACAAGCCAACAATAAAATCATTATAAAGAGAAATTAAATGTCCCATATGGGAAAGAGGTGTTTCTGAAAATAACCAGCAAAGAAGGATTCATAAGAAAAGTGTTGGGAGCCTATGATAAGTAGTGAGTGAATAAGAGTGACAGATGTGGGCACACTAAATTCATGTAGTATCTGGACATTTGGACCACACAATCGAAGGTTCTTATCTGGACAGATTTCTGTTTGTGAAAGAGATCTCTAGTACCCACAAACATTAGAGGATTAAGAATTCAGCCAATGCTTTAAAACTGGAGGATCAGAAGTACTTGATATGAACAAAGGTCTATTTCTCTGACATTTTTCATGCATAAAATGATGAATATAGATATACCTTAGATTTAAAATCCTATAAAGAAATTGTACTGTTATATTTTGGATGGCAAATTGTTTTCTACTGATCAATGTTTCTGGGACTCAGACAAGTAGGTGAGAGAGAAGATCAATCTTAAACTTTAAAGGCTAAGCCTGAGTTTCTGCAGATGGTATGCAATATCTTTCTAAATGATAATACTCTATTATTAAAAAGTGATATTTTTGAAAATAGTCCAAAAGAAGAAAAATTGATGAACTATTTCTTCGAGTTGTGCCCCAAAGATATTTATAGCTCTGTATTTCCTGTCAGGCTGTAATGAATGCTAGAATCTTAGGATACAGCAGAGTTTCCAGGGAGTTCTCTTTTTGCTTATGCTATAGAGTCAGAGACCTCTAACAACTTTTCTTTGAAAATGCAGCTAAAAGAAAAAAGCAGGTGTATATAAATTTATAATTATCACATCTTTCTTATAGATTAAATCTTTTATTATTACAACATACATTTCTTTATGTATACTAAAGATTCTTGCCTTAAAGACTACTTTGTCTGAAATTAATATAGATGAAATTTATATAGTTTTCTTTAGTTTTTACATCTTTTCTTTCTAAATTTGATCACTATTATATATGTATATATATAATATATGATAGTATATATTTTATATACTATTACATTTATTAATGTAGGCTTCATTTAAAATATTAGTCTGGTACACTGTGTATTTTATTTAGAATATTTAGCCCCCCCAATTTAAATGTAATCACAATTATATTTAAATTTAAATCTACTATTTACTATTTGTTTTCTATTTAAGCTACCTATTCTAGTCTTCATCTTTCTTCTTTCTCTTGTTCTTGTTCTTTTTCTCCTCCTTTGACTCAAATATTCTTTATCATTCATTTTTCAATCTATCAGCTTACTAGTCATACATTCTTTTATTGTCTTTTAGTCATTACCTAGATGCTTTTTAAATTATGAAAGTATCATAAAATTTTGCCACAGAGTGCAAAAATCTTAGATCATTTTAACTCTTTTTAATCCTCTTCTACCTTTTGAGCTGTTTGTCATGTGTTTTCATTCTGTGTATAATTTAAATCACACAGTTCCAGACCTTAATAACATTATGATGTAGACAGTATGTTGAGTTAGATTTAACCACATGTTTAGTTGTCTCCTACACTTTCACTTGCATTCGTTTTTCTTTTGCATGAAAAATTGGCTTTCATCTTTCTTTTAGAGGAAATCCATTGAAGAACTTTTCCAGTTTAGCTTTCATTCTTTAAGAACTTTTTTTTTTCACAGAATATAATATTCTAAACAGTCAGTTGTTATTTCCATTCTTTTAAAGATATTCTGTTTTTTTTCTGGTTTATATCATTTCTGTTGAGAAGTTAGTTTTCAGTATTATTGTTGCTTGTTTAAAGTTAATGCACCATTTTTTTGGCTGTTTTAAAGATTTATTGTTGTCTTTGACTTTAAGCAGTTCAATTATGATGCACTGACAACTGTTGTCTGCCTGTCCATCTGTCCATCTGTCCATCTTGAGATTTGTAGAGATTCTTGAATCTGTAGCATGATTTATTTCATCATTTGAAAATTTTTTGATCATTTTCTTTTATGATATTGCTTCTGCCACAATTCTCTGTCTCCTGTCCTTCTGGGACTTCAATTGTACATATTCTAGAACTTGAGTGTTACATTTTTTTCTCATGCTTTTTTTTTTTTGTATTTTCTACATTTTTTACTTTGGTTTAATCTGGACATTTTATATTGACCTATGTTGTGATTTGTTGTTCTTCTTTTCTGCTGTGTCTAATTCTCATTAAATGTGTATTTGTTTCTAAAATTTTGCATTTAATTAATTTTTTATAGATTTGATTGGATTTTGAAATAAATTCCAATGTTAGGATAAAGTTCTCCATATTTTTATGTATTTTCTTGGGCATTTTAATTACAGTTATTTTCAAGTTCTTGTCTGAATAACTTCAATATTTTTATTACCTGGGCATCTATTTTTATTGAGTTTCTTTTTTGTTGGCTTTGAACATTTTTTCTTATCTCTTGGAATTCCTAAAAGTATTTGATTGATGGTTGAATAATGTGTATGAAAAATATTAGGGATTTTCAAGACTTTGGCTGCTGTTTTATTCCTCCAGAGAGGATTTGCTTTGCTTTCTCACAGGCCTTTAGAGTGCAGCAACCTGGTCTAGAATTGATCCAGTTTTGTGAGATCTGCTCTATTTCCAATTTATTCTTACTCCTAAGATGCTGTCCTTTTTCTTTTTACCTGCAAGTCTTGATTTTTTATCAGAAAGAAGCTCCTCTCCTTATTGGTAGGCTCTGAACTCTAATTTTTGTCTCTCTGATTTTACAATTTTTGCAAGAGCTCTGCCTGCCTTTCCAGACTCCTAGGCGCTACTTTCCGCATGGAAATTTATACTCTAGTCCTGCAGTGCTTAAAAGAAAACATGTTTTCTTCAAGAGAAATATGGCACTGAGCACTGGGCTCCCCTCTAAGTGTTTTGTTTCTCTGTGACATAATATTCCTGTGGGTCCTGCCTGCCTTGATAGACCTGAATTCCGTGTTTTGCCTCCCTAGCCTTGGGAGACTGCCCACAGCTGATCTCAGGCTCCTGTCTGTTAGCAATCTCTGCTTTTCCATTTCTGGCTTAAAAAATCAGCAAATGTCTCAAATAGAAAAGTGCTACAGAATGTAATGTTTACCTCAATATGTTTTTCTTCTTTGTGAAATTCTAGTTTCTCAGGTCTACTGCCTTTGGTATCTCATTGATGTCTCTTAATCGATGTTTGTTTGTATGCCCTTGTCTAACTTTTCTAGCTCTTACAAGGCCTGTTGGTCAACACCAGGTATTCTATCAACTTGGAAGTGAAAATTTTTATTATATATTTATCTTTTTGTTATTATATTTTTAGTTCTAAAATTTCCAGTTGGTTCTTCTTTATGTCTTCTATTTCTTTGCTGAGAATTTTTATTTTTTCATTTGTTTCAAGACTGTTCAAATTGTTCATTGAAACATTTTCTATGATTGCTGTTTGAAACCCTGGTCAGATAATTTCAATATCTATGCCATCTTCGCATTTTGTCTGTTGATTTTCTTTCCTCATTTAACTTGAGATTTTCATGTTCCTTGTTGTAAGAAGTTATTTTTTATTGTATTTAGATCAGGTTAATAAATAATACCAGAGTCGGATGGTAGTTGGGTTCTGCTCATATACATAATCTCTGCAGATGCCCACTGATCAGAAGGAAATGAGATGCTGCCTTACTATATGCCCAGGGCATAATGCCAATAAGGCCCTGCACACACATATGGTCTCCCCAGTCACCTATCCTCCAGGATGGGTAGCCATATCATTACCA
Source organism: Macroglossus sobrinus (assembly GCA_004027375.1). Taxonomy (NCBI): domain Eukaryota; kingdom Metazoa; phylum Chordata; class Mammalia; order Chiroptera; family Pteropodidae; genus Macroglossus; species Macroglossus sobrinus. The sequence goes on along the minus strand of PVKZ01001699.1, from coordinate 317,485 downwards.
CTAGGTTGTGGTGGCAATCAGATCTCTGTTCATATAGTCTTCATGCTGGTCAGGGGCCACAGATGACAGGGTTGAGGAAAGCATATTTTTTTTTTCTGGAATGTGTCTTGTGTTGTCCAAAAGGTTATGCCCTGCATGGCCATTCTCTTCCCGGTTCTTTGGTTAAAGAGACCAGGGTATGTATGTATGTATGTATGTATGTGTGTATGTACGTATTTAATTATTTATTTTGTCTGTACTTATTATTATTTCTATCTTGTGAAATTCTCCAGTGTCCAGGATGGAATATATAGGAGACATTAAAAACATAAAACAAAACTTGGCAGGTTATTTCTTAAGCACCAACATCCCTAAGTAAGCCAACTTCTTTTCTTAACCTGCAGAATCTTCTGATATATGTTTCCTGTATTTTGAGATTTTAGATGTAAAAAGAAAAATAGGGTAAAATGTGTCTACTCCATCTTATCTGGAAATGGAAATGCTCGTTATTTTTTAATATTTATCCTCCATTTAAACATTATTTTACAGTATGAAAATGTTATGGCAATCATGCTCCTGGGTGGAAAGGAGCAGTTATAACAGAGTGTTATACAATCTCTTAGATTCCAGCATCTCAGATCATACTGTATGCTGGTGACCAGCATTCTTTTGTTTTATTTATAAAATGAAGTTCACTGTCCTTATTTTTCTGAATATAAAATACATCTTTGTTCACTAAGGTAAAATTTTTAAATTCCTATAATTTTATTTAAAGATCCAAAATTGTTCCAGATACCCAAATGCAGGCATAAAAAATATTTATGTTTTGGTATGTTTTATTATATTATTTAAAAAATACTTAATAATTTTCTTTTATTCTAATATTTAATCTTTGATAGCCTCCTCATTGGAATTTGAAGGTGTTTCCATCTTTTTTAAAAATTAAACAATCACAACAAACTCTAGACTTTGCATGTTTCTTTCTCTACCACCTATCTCTTCACCTGCTAGCCAATTCATCAAAACACTTCAGTCTCTTTTTCATCATGTGACACTTCACAAGCTATTGCTCCCAGTGCTCTCCATAAAACCCTGATTCTGACCTTCATGTTTCTAAATGCAGTGGGCACCTTTTGGACTTGACTTTGCTTGATCTCTCACCAGGATTTGATTACCATTTGACATTTCTTCTTTCTCTTTCCTTTCAAGTTTAATAAAACCAGTATCTCTATTTTTTCCAAGATAACTCTGTAATCTTTTTATTCACTTTTACTATATCAGAAATAAACTTATGCAAAACAGTCATATGATACTTAAGAGAACTTTAAAATTTGCTTTCCTTATCAACTCTCGGTATACTTCTCTAGAAGAGGACATGGTTAGGTTACTGCTTATAATTTCACCAAATAAAAGCTTATATTTGATGTGATAATATTTTGATACACTTAACAATATATTTTGAATCCATGGTAATTTTTTCATTGCCCTTGGACAATTCCCCTTTAAATATTAGCCCATGTCTTAAGAGAATAAAAGAAAGAATTTAAAAAATCATTCCTGTTTTCTGAGTTTAAAAAGAGAGTAATGAAATAGTTTGAAAAAAATATGAGTTTTAAATTCATGCTATTTTACCCTCTTTCAGTATTTTCTGTCTCACGTAAATGATGTCCCCATCTGTACAACTGTACAATTCAGAAATCGAGAGTCATCTGAGCATCTCATTCACGCTCATCTCCATCTCTCATTTGTTAGAGCCCTATCAATTCTATTTCCTTAACATCATTAGGTTATTATAGTTCTTGACTTCACTGCAGCCATGGTAGTCTAATCTACAAGTATCTTGTCTGGATTTCTTACTATGTTAGACACTATTTCTTACATATCTCCTCCACTCAAAATTTATCATCCCTTATCTATATGGCTCAGCTCAAAATGACTTCCACATTTGCAGCTAGAATATCCTTTTATAGTGCAAATATTATCTTATGGTTTCCTTTTAAAACTATTCAGCCTTTTTAAAATGATTGCTTTAAGAATGGAGGGGACTAGAACTAATAAATATGCAGGCTTTGGTGAAAAAAAATGGAGAGGAAAAAGTCTGAATCACAGTTTACAAAGCTCTGCCTGTTGTGACCCTATTTTAACTCTCCAGTCTCAATTTTTATTCTCAACGTCTTCACTCTCAGCCCTACCCCACACTAGCTTCTCACTTCTCCCTTGCTCTCACTCCCTTCTGATAATGGTTGGGCTCCACATTCACACACAATTTACTTCCTGCTCTTTCTTCAAATGTTTATTCTTAGCTTATCATTTCTAATTTTTAAATTATATGTTCTGATGATTAATATTTTTATTTTCCAAACTCTTTTATTGTTTTTGTTAATTTCAATAACTGATTTTCTACAATTTTCAAATATAAAATTATATTATTCTTAAGTCATAATAATTGTGTTACCTACTTTACAATATTTATTCTGCTTGCTTTTTTCTCTCTAGTTTAATTGTATTGGTTAATACTAGAAAAACACTGCTCCATAACACCAGAGAGGGCAGACATCTTTCTTGATTTTCTAATGTTATGTTATTAACCATCATCATGACATATAAGAGAGAGAGAAATTGGGAGAAAGAGAGGAAAGAGTTAACACGGCAAGCTTGAGACTGCTATCCTTAGAAATGCCTGCTGGGCTGGCCATTGGCTAACATCCAGGAACTTAGATATCAAAAGGTTTTCCATCATTCTCTGTTAAGAATGACTTACTGCACCTAAACTATTTGTTCTAACAATGTAGTTTGTGCCAAACATCTGCTTTCTTCCTGGGGTTTTAGTAAATGCTCAGCAGAGAGTGCCTATGTTACCAATACTCAATAAAAAATCCTAGCCACTGAGTCTCTAATGAACATCCCTGGTAGACATTTCAAAAACGTATTGTTTTAGCGCATTCCCAAAGGAATTAAGCACATCCTGTGTGACGCCACTAGGAGAGGGCTTCCGGAAGTTTGTTCCTATTTTCCTCTGAACTTCACCCCATACACATTTATTTTTCCTTTGCTGGTTTTGCTTTATATCCTTTCACTATAATAAATCATAGCTGTGAGTACATTCAACCATATGCTGAGTCCGATGAGATCTCCTTGTTCTCCTAGTGATTCAGTGAAAACTGGAATGGTCTTGGAGGCTCTCTCTCTCACTCACAAATACACACACACACACACACACACACACACACACACACACCTGTATACATAGATATACACATATATAAATGTGTATTGTGTTAAAGAAGCATTTGTCATGAACTATTTTACAAACATTTTTATTCAATAATATTCATTGAGTTCTATCAATTCTTTTATTACCTATTGATATAATTATATGATTTTCTATTTTGATATGATATATTTTATAAATGGATTTTTTCATCATCAAATCACTTCCTTTTCCTGAAATGCTCTCTCCCTGATTTCTGTGATACTAGACTATACTAGATTTTCCCCCTACCTCTTTGATAGGTATTCTAAGTCTCCTTCTTGCATGAGCTTCTCTTCCTTTGCATGTCCTTTAGGTATATTTGTACGTTATCTTAAACTTTATCTATGTTCTTACTTTTCATAATATTCCCAGATTCTCTCATGTACTCTCACAATTTGAATGGTCTGTATGCTCATTATTTACTACATTCTGTCTACAGCAGCTCAGACCCCTTCATGAATTTCATATGCATATATCGAATTGCCTCCTAGGCATCACCCATAATGTCTTATTGACACTTCAAACTCAACATGTTTAAAACCTGAACTCATTATCATTCGCTCACTTGCTTCTCTGTTTTCAATCTCAGCTGATAACATTAAGCTATAAATCTGACCTTTATTCTTGACTCTTTTCTCTCACTCACTCCAGACAAATTATCATTCTCCAAGTCCAGCTGACTCTAAAGAATTTACAAGTTTGTCTAGTTTTCTTGCCCTCCACTGTACTTTATCTCATGCAGGCCACTTCATGTCTACTGATGCAATCTCCTGGTTGGTTTTCCTGACTCCAGACTGCCCACCAGCCAATACCTTATCTACACTGCAGTTATGGATTTTTATAACTTGTGTATTTATCTTGCTTCTCTAAACAAACTTATTGTTGTTACCCGTTGACAGTCAGATGACTACTAAGTCCTTATTGTGGCTGACAGAGCTCTTAGTCCTTTATCCCTGAAGCTTCACCACTTTACTCAGTCCTTAAAAGCACACAGATTTCAATGACAGTTCCATGTTCATATTACATTCTCAATATTACCCAATATCATTACAAGTTATTCTTAGCCATACTTGGCAAAACCTTAGAATCCAAACAAAAAACAAAAAACAAAAAAAACAAACAAAAATGCACAGATTTCAATTCCAGCCATTCTAAACTATTTACTCAATACGTTAGTTGAACATGCTTTCTTGGCTTTCCTCCAAGTTGGGGTTGTATTCTTTTTCAGGATGCTCTCCTAGCATGGGCACACATGTATTGTAACATGCTTGCATAGATTTTAATTGCCTTTATTCTCACCTAAACTATAAGGTTTGTGATGGTAGATACTATGTGTCCCCTTGTTGCCACTTCATGGTTAGTATTCAACATATACATTATTGAATGAATAAATGAGTGAGTGAATTATACTACAAATGTAGTTTTGAATCCTGCTTTATTTGTTTTAACATTACCCTCAGCATACCTACCTCCCCATAGGCCATGTGGAGAGAAGCTGCTTTCTAATTAACCCTGGATTAAGGACAATGATAAACAGCCATATCTAGAAAACACATATGAGTATGTGCTTCAGCCTTCCTAGGGGCAGAAAAAGGATTAATGGAATGGCTGTGAGGAGAAAATCAGAGATGCAAAGAGAGAGTGGATGGACCCCCAGCTTCCAAAGGTCACCCCAATTATTAATGGATTTTTATTCCATGCTAGTTTCACTTCGTATCCTATGTAAGGGAGGAAGATTTGCTCCACCTTGAAGTGACTTGAATAGAACCCTTTTCTTTGAAATGAGAAAAAGAGAAAATTTAAACAATAAACATTTTCATTTGAAATTCTATGAAACCTCTTCAATAGCTGAATATATTCAATATGGTTTAATTAATTAAATCTTCTTTGCTGCTTATTCAAAATGTTCTTCTTTTTTATTAAAATATTTCTCTAAATACAGTTTTATATGGAAAAATCTTTGTGTGCATTTTAAAAGATTTTTTTCATAGTATATTCTCAGAAATGGATCAAACATATAATATTTTTTAAAAGGCTATTGCTAAATACAGGCAAATTCTTGAAATTGTTTTCTGAAATTTTTTTTTACTAATTTATACCTCTGTTAGAATAGGCTTGATTTTCAAGCTGCTTTTTCAGTTATAAGAGGTAAACTCCTTGGGAAGAGACAGTCCTGGGCTGCTAATTTAAACTGGCTGCTCACATTCAGTGACAGTTTCATATCTCCTATCCTGCCCCTCTCTACTCTCCCATCCCACATACAAAATGGCCCTAGGAAGTTAGGCAAGATAAGGATACTCAGCTTGCCACTTACAAAAGCTGTAGGTACAGAAGAGCTGGCTGACTCCTGGCATAGTAATAATAATATTGCTGTTACTATTTCTATTTCTATTTGCTTTTGGCACAAATGACAGCCAGTTCTGGAAAAGCTGAACCTGTTTTCCACTGCCAACATGTTCTAATGATCACTGCAAAAATGCCAGCTGTAGATACAGAGGGAAAGATATTTCTGATTTTCTTGCCTTTAGGGACGGAAGGAAGAAAAAGTACTAAATGAATGCAAATTGGAAGCAAGTTACTTAGAAGTTCTTCCTTCCCTGGTTCCATACCATCTACCCAAAGCCCTTATGCTACACTGCTTAGGATAAAATCCCTTCATTTGCTCTCTAACCAGGTTTTTCTACTTAACCTGTGAATTACATCCTCATTACATTCAGAAATGGTGTGGGCTGCATCATTATATTCACGTGAAAACTGGAGCAAAGTGCCAGTTTTCCTTCTCCTAAAGTACCCTGCTCATTTGCATTCTTTGAAATTTCTGACAGTTTGCTGGGAGAATCAGGGCTTCAGACTGTCTCCATTTTGTTTTCTAAATTCTCTGGAAGTGGCTCTGATCAGGACCACACTTAAGAATCACACATGCAGTTTGGAATTAATAGCCAGAACCAAACTCACCCAGTGACAAGGCAACTATGTCTCTGTGAGTGTTCTGTGAATGGGAGCGAGGAGGTTAATTGCATTCCACAATCCCCAAGGCCACCTGGCCCGGTGTTCACATTTATTTCAGCCATGGCCCTGTCAGATTGATTACATAGCTAAAACCAAAACTGTTTTGCATAGTTTTCTAGATAAGCTCAGCTGCTTAGGTCCTGGGAAACATTAATGACCTAGAATCAGAGTGACAGGAGGGTCCCAGTTCTCTACTGGGAGCTCCTGCCAATCCCTGTTTGTCTTCATAAGAGCAACCAGAAAATAGGAAATTCGCTTACACCCTTTATTCTTCCGTAGTAAATATGTGTGCTGCTCACTGAGGGCTTATTCTATGTTGGAGGCCTTAGATAAATGATCTTCATTTCTCACGATCTTGCTAGATAGCTATTTTGGTTTCCATTTTTAAGGTCAGAAAACTGAGGATCAGAGAGGTTAATGGGTTTCCCAAGGCTACACAGCTAAAGCTCAAAGAGCCAAGATTTGTTTGAGACTACCTGATGCTGTAACTCAGGCTCTTCCTCCCAAGAAATGCTTTCCCAGAATTTTCATTAGCAGTGAGAGCAGTGAGTATATCCTAGCCAACATTTGTCATCGACATGATAGAGGGTAGCACTGAGGGCAAAGGTTTGGACCATGGAGAATGGCAGCGAAATGTGTTAGTCCTGGGAAATGGTATTTAATTTGAACTAGAGATTTTAACATGGAAGAAGTTCATGATACTTAAAGCTGACCATTAATAATTCACAGTGAAGAGCTAAAGTGCTCCATTTTCTTATTGGCTCAGTGGCTTTAACGCCTCTCATTCTCCCATTCTACACTGGGAAGGATTTAAGGCACTCTTTAGACTGTGCAAGTCACATCATGTCATTTCTCCGCTTGCAAATTTTTAACTATTTTCCATCACCTTAAGAATTTATTCCAAATTCTGTAAGGTGGCAAATTAAGTTCTTACCTTTCACTACTCCCTAGTTATTTTCCTATCCCATCTTATTCTACCTATACTGAATTACCTGGAGTTTCTTGCTCACGTCTCTAAGGCTCTGTAAATGCCGTTGCTCCTGGAAAGAACATCCTCCCTCACCCAAGTCGTTCTTTGCTCCCAATTCTATTTTTCCAAACTCAGTAACGTAAGAGTCACCTATTCTCAGGAGCTCTCCTTGACTGATCAGATGCATTTCTCCTCTGAGGCCACATTTAAAAAAATTTTTTTATTTATTTATCTGTTTATTTTCAATTACAGTTGACATTCAATATTATATTAGTTTCAGGTGTACAGACTAGTGATTAGATATTTATGTAACTTAAAAAGTGATCCCCCAATTAGTCTAGTACTCACCTGGCACTATACATAGTTATTACAATATTATTGACTATATTTCTAATGCTGTATTTTATATCCCCTTAACTATTTTGTAACTACCAATTTGTACTTCTTAATTCCTTCCCCCTTTTCACTCAGCTCTCCAGCCCCCTCCAATCTGGCAATCATCAGTTTGTTCTCTATATCCATGAGTCTGTTTATGTATTGTTTGTTTATTTATTTATTTTTTTAGATTCCACATGTAAGTGAGATTATATGGTATTTGTCTTTCTCCATTTGATTTATTTCACTTAGCATAATAACTTCCAGGTATTATAATACCATTCATGTTGTCGCAAATGGTTAGATTTCATTCATTTTTATAGCCAAGTAATATAATATTTCATTGTATATATGTACCATTTCTTTATCCAGTTGTCTATTGATAGGCACTTAGGTTGCTTCCATATCTTGGCTATTTTAAATAATGCTGCAGTGAACATAGGAGTGCATATATCTTTTCAAATTAGTGGTTTGGAATTGTTTGAATAGATACCCAGAGGCCAAATTTTGTGTTCTTTTTTTTCCCCTGTTGCTCTGGCATTCTATACTGACCACTATCATTGCACAAAACACTGAGACTTAATTTGGTTTACTTGAATTCTCTCAGACTCTACTCCTTGGGAACATGTCTTGCCCAGTAGCACATATAAGGCAGTTAATAAATACAGAATACAAAGACTCAGGCAAAGATTAAGTTAGGTTCTCTCTGGTAATATCTAGATTTTTACCTTCCTTGGTTCAAAAAGGTAAAAGAGTTTTGGATTACCACTTTTCCTGCAAGGGAATACTTAGTTTTGAATCAGTTCAACTTCAAATATCTATAGTGCTTCTACCACAAGGTCCTCTTGGAGTCTTATTTCTCCAGGGTAAATAAAAATGCTATTTATATAAAAAAATGAGCTTAAACAGACAAGGTTGTATGCTAAATATTTTGAAAAAAGAATTTACTTCAAATAATTTAAAACATGTTTTCCAGGCTTCATTGGTCATATGCAGTTGTTTAGAACATAAACTAAAGGCCTGTCCATCTGTAAACTGATATTTCCTGGATACCAGGTTCAAGGAGTGAATGCAAATGTTCTCTGGAGAACTTAAATAGTGTAAGTCAAATATCTACTTAAAATGTATCTTCATTTAAGACTCACATTTGAAAATAATATGGTTGAGTTTGGCTTCAGATATAGTCATCTTTTTATATTTTTGTTTTATGTTGAGATAGAGAAAGAGTAAAGAATAAGATGGTTTAATGAAAAAAGTCTTGATAGCCTAAATTAGCATGTAAACAATTCAAAATGTCGTATTTATGGGAAATACCCTTTTTCTGTCATATCTTTAGCATAAGTGATTTAAAAAGCATATGTGCCACTGTATTCTTTTATACATTAATATCAAATCGAAGTGGTCGAACCACAGGATTTGACTCCAAGAGGAAGTCCGGCCTTTCAGTGCGTACATTGCCATAAGCTCTGTGGTCCACAGCTGGAACACTGTGTGGGCTCCCACAGTACAGACAATGGCAGGAACAGAGCAAGTGTTTCTTGCACATTTGTGGACAGTCCATTCATTCACTTAATTCACAATGTCCTTTTCTTTAGAAGAGTACTTTAGAGATCCATTAAAAAATAAAAATTTATAAAGCAGCAATATTCCTTAATGCAGAAAAGAATGAAGAGCATTGTATATACATTTTTCATTTTCAGAATAATGTTCAAATGTTAATAGACTAAACCAAATATTTGTACAAGTATTTCACCTTTGAGAATTTTTTAAAAAGCAGAGTAGATAGAGGTTATCAGCAGGGTCAAAGAATAGTCAATCTTTACTACATTTAAAGAACTTCTTTCTAAATGGCTTAACCTGCATCTCTCAGCCTTTTTAGCACCAGTGCCCCACTGGATTCAATAGATTTCATAGAGCTTAACCTCATGAAGTTTGCATTAAGACAAACTCATATAATTTTCCAACTGTAACTCTATATTATTAGACCTGCTTTTGCAAACTGCATAGTACTCTCATCTTGTACCTTGAAAATCACATGCCAACTTCTACATACACAGAAATTCACCTACCACTTAACCAGCCACCAGATTTCAAAAGAGATGCTTCAGAAGAGAAATGCTTTGGTGGGGTCAGCTTCTACTCAGATTCACCATGCAGTCGGTAAAATTTTGTTAAGGAAGGGGAACCTCAGCCTGTAGGAGGGGTTCCATAGAATGACCAACACTTCATGAAAGAACTCATGATATATAAGTCCGCATGCTTAAAGGGAACAGGGCATAAATGTAGAAAGACTGGGAAAGCACCTGTTTTTTGAATAAAATTTCAGCTATTTCCTTGAACTTCAAGAGCTAACATTGGTCTCTATAAATGCTTATAGCAAAACTTATGTCTGTATAAGCCTTCACTTTCAAATACCATAAAACTGTCCATTGGGATGTTTTAAAAAATAAAATGTAGAATAATTCATGCTCTATACTTGGATTTAGTTACATAATGAAACTTTATTAAGCCTACCTTAGATAACTAACAATCCTGATTAAATATATATTTAAATAGATGAATACTTTAGCCTTTTTCCTCTGTTAAGAGCTTTTAATTTGGTAATTTGTTTACTGATTCATTAGGTGAGCAATGTAATCAGAGACTCATAGTAGCTATAGAAATTACTAAGTTTAATGATTCAGGAATTACCCTGAAGTGAAAATAATAACTAAACTGAATAATCTAAATTGATTATTTTTACTTGAATCATAAAAGCTCTTGGGACCATGATATTAAACCTGTCACTTCAGTATTTGTCATTAATTCATTTCATGTACATTCCAGTATCTAAAAGCAATTCTGCAAATGCAGTTTACCATTTCATTCTTTTTTTTTTTTCAAAATTGCTTTTGGCTTTGTTTTTGGGGGAGTTTTATCTTTTATAATGCAAAATCATTCTGTAAATCTCATAACAAGATAAGTCATTTTCAATGTAAGGGCTAACTCTCCGATTCTTGAATTATACACTGAAGCACTGTACACACATAGCGGCCTCTGTCAGGGAGCCCACTCAGGCTATCTCATCAAGAATAAAGCCGGTAGGTGTTGTGAAGGGTACGAATGTGGCAGGCAGAAAATCTGTCCTCAGGGAGTTTACAGTCTGTGTTTTGGGGAAGACAACATTTAAAATAATTTCTGATCAATATATGGCAGGTTAGGGTGGTAAAAATACAAAATATAATTTATACATTCAAAGTACATTGTCATTCAACAGGCTACTTGACAAGCTATCTCATTAAGTGTGTTGATATTGCCACAGTATAATAAATTTGGAATACTGTCATTAAGATTTGCTTTCAAAGTGAGCTACAAAATCACATAAGAACACAGTCAATAAAATTATAATAATTATTTATAATGACAGATGGTTACTAGACCTATTGCGGTGACCACTTTTTAAGGTATGTAAATATTGAATCGCTATGTCATGTGCCTAATACTAATGTAATGTTGTATGTCAAATATAATTTTAAAAATCTGTCTCTTATTAACATACTTTCTAAAAACCTGAAAATGCTATTGACCAGTTTGATTGACTTAACTTTCACTGACTTTTAACTGTTTTAAAATTATATTTTTTACTCTGAGAATACTAAAATTATATAGATGCCCATGTAGCTGAGAGCAATTCCAATAAAGATATTACCATGTAGAGTCACCTTAACAAAAACGTATGACTTTTTAAGTTGACAAATTTGAAGTAAGGCACACTGATAACTTCTTATATATTTGATCTTATATATTTATAATATTTTCATAAAATGCAGGTATATGTTAATATGTGTCTACTTGTATGATAGAGGACAATGCTATAGCATTTCATATGAATGAGATTTAGATAGCAGAAGAAAGGGACAGGGCATTCCTGATAGAGAAAAAGAAAGTAAAAGCAAGCAAGCAAACGAAAACATTGGGAAAAACTAAATGATATGTCCAACCACAGGGAAGAGACCAGTGAGCACTTAAAAAGATGATTGGAAAATGTTGATGACACATTTGATAAAAAGGGCAAAAGGGAGGAAAAATTAAGCAACTAAAAAATTTCTTGGGTTTTTGTGCCCATTGTAGAAAGAGAAGTGTTGACTCCAGTATAAAGATAGTACTTTCGTATTTAGAAATACAGAGTAACATAATTTTAAAGCCAGAAAAAAAACTTACTTATAAAAAAGATATTCTTAGTTAGTACTCATTTCCTTTTTTAGAAAACAAATAAAGAAGATGTTTGACAGAAAACATGAAGCCAGCCAAGCGAGGCATAGCCAACACATGGTAATCTTTCCTCTTTAAAATAGGAACTTACCTTCGTGAAAAGAAGAGACATTTTAATAGAGGGAGGGGTAATTTGGGGTAAAATAAAAAGTTGGATGGGACAGGTTTGGCTATATTCACACAGAGGTAAGTGTAGAAGCCAGAGTCTCAGGACTTTCAGATGGAAAGAAGGTAAATAACTAGGCAGGACAGAAGCTGGGAATAGAGCCACATCTACCAGAGAAGAAAGTGGCAGCCAAGGGGTCAGATAAGAAACGTTTTAATTTAAAGTAAAAAAAAAGTTTAAAAACAAAAACACATATACATATGTGTAATAATAACAAAAAATAAAATAAAAACATTAAAACAATAATAATTCTATAATATTAAGAAGATCGAATTTATAATTTAAAAACTCTGAATAGGAAATATCCAGGCCCACATGGTTTCACTAGAATTCCACCAAATGTTTAAAGAAGAATAAACACCAATTTTACACAGTCTGTTTTGGAAAATAGAAGAGAAGGGGGCACTTTCCAACTCATGTTATAAAGCTAACACATTACCCTGATAGCAAGACCAGACAAACACAAAACAAAATAAATAAATAAAAAAACAACCCTTACCTCAATATCTCTCATGAATTGAAAAGTAAAAGTTCTTAAAATATTAACTGATAAAATTCAGCAATATATTACATATAGCATATGGTATTAATAATATAGTATAGAATTTGAATTATTTACCATAAACCAGACAGGCATTTTCCCAGTATGCTAATGGGCCAATTGATGTAATCTACTATACTAACATACTAAAGAAGAAATATCACATGATCATATCAATCAATTCAGTAAAAGCATTCGACAAAATTCAAAACACATTCATGACAAAACTCTCAGTAAAATAGGCATAGAGGAGAATTCCATCATTTTGATAAAGGACACTTACAGAAATAGCTAACATATTAAATGGTAAAAGACTGGATCCTTTAATCCTAAAATCAGGAATATGGCAAGATATTCACATAACCATATTCATTCAACATAATACTGGAAGTTCTGGACAGTGTAATAAGGCAAGAAATGAAATAAAAGACATACAAATCAGAAAATGGTATGATTATCTACAGAGGAATTATAGATAAATGGCAGATGACATAATTATCTACATAGAAAATCTCAAAGAAATACCAAAAGCTTCTAAATTTTGATTGTAACCTTAAAAACTCATATAGATATGCAAAGGACCCAGAAAGTCTAAACAGTCTTGAAAAAGAACAATGGGGACTCATGCTTTCCATTTCAAAACTTACTACAAAGCTACAGTAATCAAGCCAGTGTAATATTAGTATAAAGATAGAAATATAGATCAATAGAATTTAGAGTCCAGAAATGAACCCTTACATTTATGGTCAATTGATTTTCAACAGGTATCTAGATAATTTAATGGTGAAGAAACAGTCTTTTCAACAAATGGTGCTGGGATAATTGGACATACATATGCAAAGCAGAAATTTGGAAATCTACCTTACATTTTAAAAATTAACTCAAAATTTATCATGGCCCTAAATTTGAGATAAAATAATGAGCTATTTGAAGAAAGCATAAGAATAAATCACTGACCTTGGAGTAGGCAATAATTTCATAGATATAGCACCAATAGCATCAGTGAGAAAAAAATATTGGCATATATCAAAATTAAAACCTTTGTGTTTCAAAGGATAAAATCAAGTAATTGAAAAAAGAACCCCATAGAATGGTAGAAAATATTAACAAATCATACATATGAAAAAAAACTGGTATCTAGAATATATATGTATAAAAGGAAAGTCTTGCAATTCAACAGCAAAAAAATTACCAAACTGAAAAATGAGTAAAAGGTTTTTTTTTCTTTTTAAAAATTAAGTTTATTGAGATAACATTGGTTAATACACATATAATTTTCAGGTGTACATTATAATTTGACATCTGTATATTCTATTGCGTGTTTACTACAATAGAATAAATATATGGACTTTGAATATATATATATTCAGCTACTATATATTTGATTCTCTTTACCTACTTCACTATCCCACAAATCCTCTATATTTGACCCCCTTCACCTCATCTACCTCTCCACTCCTTTCCCACCCCCTACCCTCTTATAACCACTAGTCTATAGTCCATGTCCATGAGTCTCTTTGTTCATCCTATTCATGTGTTGCTTCTAGGTTTATATCCCACATATAAGTGATGTCATGTGATTTTTTACTTTTTTTGTCTGTTTTATTTTGCTTAGCATGATTATTTTAAGGTTCATCCATGTTGTTGCAAATGGCAGTATTTCATCTCTTCTTATGGCTGAGTAATATTCCATTGTATATATGTACCACAGCAAAAGATTTGAATAGACATTCCTTCAAAAAAGATATATGACTGACCAATAAACCTATGAAAAGATTCTTAACATCATTAGTATTTAGGGGAAAGCAAATCAAAACCACAATGAGATACCATTGCACACCCATTAGGATGGCTATAATAAAAAAGATGGACAATAACAAGTATTAAAAAGGATGTGGAGAAATGGGAACCTTCATACATCGCTGGTAGGAATGTAAAATGGCAGAGCCACTTTGGAAAATAGTTTAGCAGTTCTTCAAAAAGTGAAACATAGAGTTACTGTATGACCTACCAACTACACTCTTAGATATATACCCAAGAGAATTTAAAACACACGCCTATACAAAAATCTGTACACATATGTTCATAGTAGCATTTATTCGTGATAGCTGAATGTGAAAATAACCCAAATGTCTATTATCAAATGGATGAATAAGCAAAATGTGGTATGTTCAAATAATGGAATATTATTTGGCCTTGAAAATAATTGAAGTTCTGAAACAAGCTACAAAGTGGCTGAACCATGAAATATACTAAATCAAAAGAATCTGACATTATAGGCACATATTATACAAGTTCTTTTATTAAATGTCCAGAAGATGCCAATCCATAAAGACAGAAAATAAATTAGTAATTGTCAGGTACTAAGGGTAGCAGAACATGTGGAATGACTGCTAATTTCATTTTGGGGTAATAAAAATACTCTCGAATTACACAGTGGCAGTGGTTGTACAACTCTGTGATTATACAACAAACTCCAGTGAATTGGACGATTTAAAGGTGTATGCTTTATGATATGTGGATTATATTTCAAAAGTGGCGTTAAAATAGTAATAATAAACTTGGTCATATAATGCCTTTAAAAATTGTTAAATTAAAATTTTTAACCTAAAGAAGACTAACATGAGCTGGAGTAGAGAACCTTCTCCATGTCTAATCTCTCCATAGTAAAGACATGGGTTGTTGAATTAGATAATTGAAAACTTTGAATTACATAAAGAAGCATTAAATAATACAAGGGTCTATTTATATTAATCAAACAATTGCTACTGATTTTAATTTCTAAGACTTTATAGTAAAGTAAGAGCATTATGAATTTGTAACACTTCTTGTTTATATAAGATCTTCAAAATTTTAAATTAATAATAAATTAATCATAAAAGTTCTAAACAATATAAGTATTCTATCTTTTAAAAATCAGTGGGAATCTGATAGGTCAGTAGGTATCATGTGCTGAGATAATTCTATTATGATGATAGTTTATAATAATCAAAACAAGCCTACTGTCTTGTTTTTGATCTTTGTTTTTGCTGTTGTTAATTAGTTTTATTATCTATGATATGAAAATAAGAAGCAGAGAAGGGATTGGAATAATTTGATTAGGTTTATAGCTTATTTTGTTGCCAGAGACCTGTGATGTCTAAAGAGACCCTTCTGCCTCCATCTTTATTCGCCTACTCCATATAAGGAAGCTGGAATTTTGTTTATTCTCTTTTTAAATTAATTAATTAATTTTTTATAATGACATTGGTTAATAAATTTGATAAGTTTCAGCTATACATTTTAACAGTAAGGCATATATATATTTACATTGTGTGTTTGCCTTCCATAGTTAGATTTCTTTCTGTCACCACATATTTGACCCCCTTTTTTTTAATGTCAAAGTCTTCCTTGAAAAGCAAGACCTGCTTCTCAGAACTTGCTTAACTCTCACAAAGTTGTTATGGGAACGTGGACCTTTTTAAGAACTGGTATCTTGCCCACCACTTCAATGGATTATTCTACCTGCTCAGATATTGACTCCTGATAGGACAAAAATGAGCCTTGAAAACATTATGCTAAGGGAAAGAAGCCAGTTCCAGAAGACCAAATAGTAAATGATTTTGTTTATATGAATGTCCTTAATAGACAATTTTGTAGAGACAGAAAGCAGATTAGTGCTTCCTTAGAGCTGTGAGGATGGGGACATGGAGGAGAGATGGCTGAAGAATAAGGAGTTTCTTTTTCAGATGACAAAAATGTTCTAAAATTGACTGTGCAGATGGGTCCACATATCTGTGAGTATACTAAAAACCATTGAATTGTACATTTTAAATGAGTATATTGTACACTATGTGGATTACATCTCCCCTCCTCCCACACACACTGAACTAGCTCAGTTTCTCTGTTCCTCCTTATTCCACAGGGTTCAAATTTTCTTTCTTTCCCTCTGTTCCACTGTACTGGGGGTCCTAGCACACATGGGCATTGAGTCTTCTAAGTATTCCTTGGATTGTTATGTTGTCTACACTCTTCCCAGTGCACTCGCCCCAATGAATGGTAGAACATGATTGCAGAACGTCTAGTCAAGTTTAAGGTTTTCATAGCTGAAAATATTTTACTTTATGAAAGAAGTAATGTTTGTTGGCCCTCAATGGGCTTACTCCATCCAGAGAGGTGGAGAAAGATTGATACTCCAGCAACAAAAGTATAGATGTGGGAGGGCCCACAGTAGTTTTTAAGAAGAGCAAGTAATCTTGTAAAAGCCAGGGGTGGGTGAGTTGGACACTTGAAAAGCAGAAGAAATAGGAGTATTATGGGGGAGCTTATACCCCATGCTTAGCAATGTGGGGAAGACATCACTCTTAGAGAAGAATCTCTGAGTGTTTGATAATTGAGTCAAATACACCAAGAGAATTTTTGTCTCTTATTATCTTGGTGCTTTCTGATGGTTTCTAACTCTGTTTTGAATTTGTAGCATATGGTCACACAAAACTAATTTTAATCTCTTGAATTGATCATTTCATGTTTTAAAACCATCATTAATTTAATTTTTATACAACACTAATGTTAGCATGAGTCACATTCATTGTCATTATTTTTATTATATAAGTTTGTGAGTTAAATATTAACTAGGCTTTTACATTTCTAGCCAAATATCTTATTGTAGACCCTTAGATTTCATGCTAGTTGTTTTGTAGCCGTGACCAAGCAACCTGAACACTTCAAAAATTTTGGCACAAAGGCTGAATAAGTTAGAGATAAATAGCTTTTCTAAAAAATTATAATTTTTAAAAATTAAGTTAATTGCTATATGAAACTAAAATAAAACTCTTAGAAATCACATTGGTCAGATTGTCAGATTAATAAATTTACAAATCATTGCCACATAAGTAAGGTGTCTTTTAATCATGGGCTCCCTGTCATATTTTTTCTGACATAATTTTAATGAGATTTTGACAGGATCCAGAGAATCAGTTTTGATCACTGCCACTCTGTTTTTCCTTCAGTCTATTTAAGTAATTATTAACTTAGCTATGCTAATTATCATCACCCTATTTGCAAGCAGTCTCTAGAACATTCTCAAATGGAACTGATCTCTCTCTGTTTCAGTTGTTACTCATTATAGCTTGACTTCCTACTTTGTATCTAGCACACCTCTTACAGACACATTATATCTTCAATTATTGATAAACTATCTGAAGTCCAGAACTTTTTTGTTTTTTCCACCTCCTCTGTGCCTAGCAGAGCATCAGAGAAAAGTAAGCAAGCAAGTGTCTTTGAACAAATGAACGAATGAATGAACTGTATTGTTTTATTTTCTTCTTGTCCCTTTTTAAGCTCCTGCATTATGGCAACCTTGGTTAAAATTTCTCCTTTCATCCATACATGAGTTGAAATTCCTTTGGAAATTATTAACATTCATTATATTTCAATGTAAATTAGTGAATATCTACTTGGGAAAAAAAACACTATATTAAGAGGATAAGAGGTGGGCAGAATAGAAAAGACCCTTAAGGAGGTTATTCTGCATATAAATATTGGTAATATATTGAGAACAGATTTTATATGTAATATAATATGATATTATATGGTATGGTGTGATATATAATATAGTAAAATATATTAATATAATATTGGAATTAATATACTTCATAAAACAAAGATGAAATTGGAAACTGTCACAGATATATCCTACACATCTTGGTTACTAATTTGAGAAAATTGAACTACAGGAAATTTTCAAAGAAAGACTAGAAATTCATCTATTTCAAATAAACAATCTAGGTTTGTCAGTTTTCACAATAAGAATATATCTTTTTTTTAGTTACTTTGAATTGATATCAATATTAGACATGTTCCTTTAAATTAAGGTCACAGATCAAATTTATTCATGTGGTATTTCTTGATCAAAATTATAATTTTGGTAACTATTTTTAACTTACTTAAAGATTGATTAATTTAACTGCTTTAAACTTTTGAAACTCATGAATTTCTATATAAAATGTGTGGTTTATGATCTTGGGATATATCCTGGAATTGCAATTGTTTTTGGTGCTTTATTGCAAGCGACACAAAGAAGGAATTTGATGGCAGGCTTTGGAATTCCAAAGAAATTCTTTGGAATATGCAGTACACTTCAAAATAAAATATCTGATATGCCCATAATCGGTAATGAATTTGGGATACACAATATTATTGCTACATTTATGTTGCCCAATAGAAGGAAGCAAATTCCAGATCTCTCCAATCTTCAAGATTTAGTAGGTAACTTGGTGCCCCAAGGATTTCTTGGCTGATGAAAAACCTTGGATGATGGGAAAAGATTTCTTTGAAATGCTGTGGATTTGTTTCATAATTTAAAGTAGTCAAGGATAAAAAAGAATTCAAGACAGGATAACTCAGTGAAGAGATAGACTATTGTAAAGGAGGAAAAATCTTCCAACATAACAATTCTGGGAAATAAGAAACTAGATGAGGAAGTCAAGCAGTAAGAACCCAAGTATTTGAGGATTTGCATTTTGAAATAAAAATCTAAGAGAAAGGACAGATCTTTTCTGAATAATTAATTGTAAAATATAAAAATCAGTCAGAAGTGGCTGAGTTCAAAGTCAGGGCTGAAAGTAGGAAAGTGTAATCTTTATTTTAGTTAAAATCTATGGCAAATATAAAATTTGGAAAAGACAATAAACAGTATTTTGGTGCTGCTGAGATAAAAGAATACTAAATTAGGGAAAATTTTTTCAGCATTTAATTGAAATTTTGTAATCATAAATTTGTAACACCATAACTTTGTAGATTATTGTTTTTGTATTTAATGCAAAAAAAAGTTAAATCAGAGAAATTTGAGCATTAGTATGATCCTAATGTAAGGTTTTAAAATAATTTCTAAAATAGCTTTTAATTTTAATCAAAATAAAATTCTAAGTTTTTACTGTTCGTGAAAAACCCCATGTGATATGCCTCTGCTCTACTGCCAGGCTTTCTGCCCCTGTCTCCTACAAGCCCCCCTTGCTTGCTCCATTACTTTAGCGATGCTGGTTGCCACTGCTATTCCTAGCACAGGCCAAACACCCTCTCACCTTATGGGCTGTGCACTTGGTGTACCTTCCCACTGGAACACAGCTATTTTTTTTTATCTGCAGTTTTGCATGGCCAGCTCCTTTGTCACCTCCTTTGTCACTTTATCCATGTATCTTCTCTGATATCATTATATAAGATAATGCTTTCATTATCAGTTTTTTATCTCCATTATCTTGCTTTATTTTTCCCCCTGGTATTTAAAATTATTTGCTTACTTATATCTCACATACTAGAATAAGAGCATGTAACATTTCACGAGTGAGTTGTGTTTTTCAGTTATTGAGAATATTTATGAATTTATAAGGCAACTGACAGAATATTGTGATTTGGTAAAAGTGCAGAACTTGGTAAAGAAGGAAAATGCGCTTTTTTCATTCATCGGATCCTTTTTGATCAGTGTGAACCTGGTTTCAAACTTGACGCTATAGATATCAAAGACTTGCTCTCACAGAGGTTACTGTTAAGCACAATAAACAAGTCCTCAAAAAAAAAATCTTCAGTAAGACATGTGGGCAAGAATTTAAGATAAATTGTTTTTGCTGAAGTCAACTTTCTACAGAAAGTGTTTTCAAGAACTTAGTAGGATTTTAATGCAAATAGACATGAAAAGGTAGATCTTTCCAGTAGCCATAATGTGACACTGTTGGTGTCTTATGGAAGTCATGGCATATAACCCTCAGCCTTTGCTGTCAGATCTTCTACAGAAGGTGTCCCCAATCCCTGGGCCACAGACCGCTACGTGTCCATGGCTTATGAGGAACTAGGTCACATAGCAGGAGGTGAGTGGCAGGCAAGCCAGCAAAGCTTCATCTGTATTCCCCAGCACTAGCATCACCACCTCAGCTCCACCTCAGATGATCAGGCATTAGATTCTCATAGAGGCCCTGGTCCCTGGTGCCAGAAAGGTTGGGGACCACTGTGCAGCACCTAAGGGCAACATGTTTCTCTGTGAGCTACACAACAAAGCCACTGGGCCAGTGAAGATAATTCTTCCATCTTACCCAAATGAATTTTTTACAAGCTGTCTACATATATTCATATTGCTTCCATATGGAATAAAATAATAATTTCACTGCATTTGAAATAATAATTTCACCTGCACAGCCTAGACAAGGAGTTCCCAAAGAAATCACCAGGTCATAGAATGTCAATGGCCAGTACACACAAAATTGTTTATCTTGGGATTTCCTGGGCTTTGTAAAATCTAAAGTTTATTTTTAATCTTTTATTTTCGTTAATTATATCTAACATAAACATAACTGAGTCCAAGAGTCTTGTGAGTTCTAAATTATTCATTTTCTGCTTGTTTCATGTTGAAAGAGCCCTGAATCTATATGGCATCCAGCTTTGCCCAGAATGGCTTCTGAATAAATTCTGATTCTGATAAACCTACTACAATGATCTTAGTTTTCTAACTACAGGTTTGTTTAGAGTGAGTTCTGCACCATTGCTAAGATTCAGGAAAAGTCTACTGAGGGTGGTGGGGTTTCGGGAAAGAGTTTGCATCACTCGTTAAGTTAGATGAACAAGAAAGACACCTAGTGCACCTTCCCACATGAGTCCTTGGCCAGCAGTGACCATTTGTGGTCATGAGAGGTGCTAGCCTGGGGTGGTCAGACATGCTAAGTATAGCACAACAGGAAGGTGAAAAGAACGTTGGTTCCAATATGTCATTGAACAATTGAATTTCCAAATCCTAGACCACTTGTTTGTGAGATGAAACATTTTTCCCCTTGCTGTTTAAGCCAATAGAGTCAAGGTTATTTGCTCTTCACAACCAAAGCATTTCATAAGATAGTAGTTATATACATAAAACCCCAAGAATGAAAATATTTAGGACTGTTTAAGATTTCAAAGATAATTTTTGTCTTTAAGTGGTTTTTTTTTTCAATGTGTGCTGACTTTAGAGCCTAATCCCTGAGGCAATCCCACAGAATATTTTTTTTTTTATGAAAGGTAGTGATTACTGCTTAAGCAAAATATTATCTTATTATCTTACACTTATTTTGCTTTAGTGTCCTAACTTAAATTTCTAAACCTGGGAGTTCCTCATTCTGCTCATTGTATCTCAATACCTAATCTGTCTGTAACTATCTTTTGGGCTAAAATAGTCATCTGACTCAAGCCTGACCATTTAGACATTCTCTTTATGCTACCCAGATTTGGGTCTCCAAGACATGGTTCAGTCTTTATTAGCTCTTAAATTGAAAGGTGATGCAACCAAGTTTGGCCTTATGAGTGCCAAAGTAAAGAAAGCCATTCTGCATAAAAGAGAAAAATGAAGAGTTGAGAAGCAGGAATAAGAGATCATGCCAATCCAGAGAGATGGAGAGTAATTTTGGTGTCTTTAATATCCATTTTCTGGATCCATTTGCTTTTATGGGTTGGCCTTGAGTTCCAAAAAATAAATTTATATTTACTAATGCTTTATCATTTTTGTTGGAAGAAATTGAAGAGGTTTATGTTACTTGCATTTTTTTAATACTTGACCAAGATACTTGTGAACTGAAAGAGACTTACTTAATAGGATTTTCTCTTTCTTTTCTTGGTAATGCCACAGTAATTCACATTCTTTTATGGCACTAATTTAAATCTGTCTTGTATGAAAGCTGTTTGCGGCTTGCAAAATCTGCTTTAGTAGCGTATGGTTTTAAGAGCAAAGATTAGCTTTATTCTTCTTCTAATCTACTGAATCATGAAGTATTATTCTTTGCTTATAAAAAGAATTAAAAATATTTGTTGAAAGAAATCTACAGACTGAAGAAGGAGGAAATGGAATTTTCACTTGTCCAAATTGAATGTTTATTTCAGGTACTTTAGTAATATCCTGAACCACTGAATAAAGACATAGCCAAATAAAACTCATTTTTTAAAAAATTCTAAGTTCTTTAATACAATGAAATCCTTTTTTGTACTCATCAACATTGTAATCCTAGAAATGATTCAAAATCATAACAAATGCCACTGTACAGTTTTTGCAAATCATTGGAGATTAAGTAGATCTTAAAGCAGACATGTTCCTTTTTAATTAATTTGAAGACAATAAATTCCAAATGGCATTTTATTGACAATGATCTTAAAACTTTTATTAAAAGGGGATATGGCTGCAGGTTGTCATTGCTATAATAACCCTTCTTTTATATAGTGCATGAATTATCCTCTTTGAATATTGAGAGTCAAAGAAACCATCGAAATATTGTGACTAGAATGGCTCAACTTTACGCCCCGACCTCCCATTTCTTCGAACATTTACTTTGGAAAATTTGTAATTGCAAATTCTCTCTCTCTTTTTTGAAATATATGTAAATCTTTTTCAGGCTTTTTGCCAGTGTGACAACCCAAGAATATCTTTCTCAAGGACCTACGTGCCAAACCTTTGAAATGTAATTATCAAGGAAGATAGAGCCAGTATCATTGATTATTAGATATCGGATATCTCCCAGTATCCTGGGTGGGTAGCAGTTAACTTCCACATTCTACCTTATGACATGAAAATATGAGAAAGTTACTTTCCTTTTGGGTAAGGCCAATTAACAAACACAAATGACCTACAATTTCCTCTAGTTTTGAAAACACTCCAGTTTTGTTTTGTTTTTCCCCCCAGCAGAGTTTAGTTCAGACTGAGTTCTGATCTCTCTCTCTCTTATTGTAATAATCTTAAATAATATCTTTTTGTCTGTTTAACTTAGTCTGGTGATATTTTTGCTTTGACAGATTTGAGGAAGAAAAAAGTGATTTCCCTCAGCATATTTATAAAATGCTATTAGGAAATTATCAGCATTATATGTCTTAAATTTTAAGACATTTCATTGCTTTACACATTATGTGTGAGATAATGATTGATTGCACTTAAATTAAGATACGCTAATAGGTTTTGCATCACCTACACTCAGAAAAGATCCTTCTCAGATTTCTTCTTGCCCTTGTTAGTTTGGGGAGTCTGGAGATTCTGGAGTCATTTGCTTCCAAGATTCAGGGTGTACTTATAGAGAACACTTCTGTAATAAGCAAGGGTTTTTCTACTAACGGAAAGTTTTCCTACTGCTTGTAGCACTTACCTCCTAATGCAGCATGCTGCGATAATTCTTAATCACAGCTATTTCCATTTGTGTCAGTAATTTTTCCCTGCTTTGACAAGGGCATCTTTTCAAGTAAGGACACACGTTTTAGGAAACCGACTGTAGGTAAATAACTAAGCTGCTTTCAGTGCTCTTCTCCTGCCTTCCAGCTCTGCTCACCTCCCCGGGCACCTGGGTCCCCTTTTCCTAAGATTTTCCATCAAGGAGACATTCCAAGCATTGGACTGGGGAACTGCTTGCAAATGACGGGCAGGTGGAGGAATGAGAGAATTTTCAAAGGAGTGTCAGAGAAAGAGGAGTCAAGGTATAAATGAACAGAAAGTTACTGGGTGTCACAGAAAACAATGGGATCTTTGATTGACCTAAAAATGATTAAGAAAATAAGAAATTTTGAAAAGAAATTAAAAAGGTGGTGGTGGGGGCGGAGGTGTAGAACACAAAGGAAAATAAGAAAGGCACACA
Organism: Macroglossus sobrinus; assembly: GCA_004027375.1. Lineage (NCBI taxonomy): Eukaryota > Metazoa > Chordata > Mammalia > Chiroptera > Pteropodidae > Macroglossus > Macroglossus sobrinus. The sequence continues at coordinate 293,338 of PVKZ01001699.1, read as the reverse complement.
TTCTCACCATTCAAGATTACTCTCAGAGAACATTGGATCATATATTATGTGCTTACCACTCCATTCAAGAATGAAATGGAATTGAATAAGTTAATTAAATGGTAAACAGATCATATATCTTCCTGCGATATTAGCTGGTCTTCGGTCTATTAAAGAAGAGGTCATAAAGAGTCCTATAAAAATAGGACAGGAATAATGGGATTATTAGAATTAGGGGGAAAGTTCTTAACAGATATTAATCCCCTTTTAATATTTAGCATAAAGGTTTATGCTAAATTTATAATAATTTTTTATTTTTATAAAAATAAAATACTGGAAATACTCTAAATACTGGAAGTGCATAACTTTCCACCTGTCACCAACTTTATTTTAACTAATTTCTACTGCATAAGAAATTTTAGATATAATGAGATGATAGTATTTTTATTTACTTGAAAGATGACTTGTCTGCTGTGGTCTGGCTATATAAGAGAGAAGCTGGCTAAATGAAGTCTGGGAATAAGACTTTACATATAACAGGGAAGATCTGTCTGCAAGGCCTCTGGAAGATACTGATTTGCAGAGGACAAAGCCACTGGGCTGGTGGAAGGTCAGAGAAAGAGAAATCCTGGATAGTGTGACAGAAGAATGATCTGAGGAAGAACATAAATATGGAATGTAACATTAATTAAGCTGATTGACGTGGGGTGTGTATTTTAACCTCTACTTCTCCTCGAAATCTTCAGTAAAACCTATGGTAACAATCTTCAGGAAAAGTCTATTTCTTGCTATTGATTTTGATGAGAAAAGATTCTTTATGGTAAATAAAGAAGGACAAAGTTGTCTTTAACAGAAGCTCACCTGAGCCAGCCATATCAGGGTTGCCTCTAAAAGAGTCTACACAGAACTCCTTCACCATGTACAAATGGAAAAGCAAATTACTGGTAGTGTTTATGGAGTGTCCACATGTAAGGATTTTGTACTAAAGAATTAAGTGAATTTTATATCTGATAAGAATGAACAAATACTATTGACATTGTCCATTTTGTACATTGAATAAGATGATTTGTTTTATCATTTTTACACAGCCTGGCTAGACTTAAATATATAAGGATGACTTTATTATTCTTTGGTCATGGAGTTACTCATTCACTTTGCTAAAATTTGTTAAGCAGTACATGCTAGAGGCAATAATATCAGATGGCTTTCTCAAGTTGCTCATGACTGAGGAGCTAAGACAGATATCTAAATAGGTGATTATGATAAAATACAACTTATGCAATAATAGAGGAATTTTTAAAAGTGCTATTTAAGCACAGAAAAAGGGAGTGAGTATTATTCGAATGTAGAGCAGGTTAGGAAAGATACTAAATTATTTACATGCTTATTCTATTATCATTCTTACCAGAACTTTTTTATAGACTTTTTAAATAAAATCTTTCCAAGTAGAGTTTAGGAACAGAATCTAATCTAATAACCCATATAAAGTTTTTTAGAATAGGGTTTTTTTGTTTGTCTGTTTTTTGCTTTTTTTTTTTTTTTTTGGTTTTCTGGTCAGTTAACAGACATTGGCATGAATGTACTAGTTACAGAAACTGGCACTTAACTTTTGGAATGGAGGGAAAAATCAAAGCAATCTGTTCCAAAATGAAGCCAACAAGATAGTTCTGCCAAGAGATGATGGCAGTGTTCTAAATATAATTATTTTGTGATGGTCGAATTGTTTCTCATTTTCCTTTCCTTTATAGCATATATCTTGTTTACATTTGATTAATAAATGCAAATGTAATTGTCACCATGGAACAGGCCACTTTAACAAGTCTGTTTCTAGAGAATTTTATTTGGGCTGTTTGACCCACATTTGTCTTTGGAATGCCATCATCATGTTACCCACTTTGAGTGCATCTAGGTGGCACCTAGAACAGGATCATCAAGCACGTATTTGATTTTCATATGAGGCATATGTTCATTTAGCTCCCTTCTGAGCTGCAAAATTCATTTAGGTAGCAAATATAGTTTCCGTGCTATCCGTGAAATTCTGTAATCAAAGCAGTGTGTATAAGCCCAAAGACCTGAAAATCAGACACTGAGTATCCCTCCTTTCCAAGCTAACTTAAAATAAATCTTCTTAGATAAGGAGGTGTATGCAAATATTTGAAGTTGAATAGTAGTAGAAAATTTTTCATTTAAAAAAAGGTTCAGAAAAAGGAAAAAAATCACATGTTATCACTTATATGTAGGATATAAACCTAAAAGCAACAAATGAACAGGGCAAACAAACAGAGACTCATGGACATGGACTATAGACTAGTGGTTACCAGAGGGTAGAGGGTGGGAGAGCGGGGAGATTACACAGGGTAAAGGGGGTCGAATACTTGCTGACAGAAAGAAATCTAACTATGGGAGGTGAACACACAGTGTAAAAATATATATGTCTTACTTTTAAAGTATACAGCTGAAACTTATTGAATTTAGTTTACCAATGTCACCATAAAAAAAAAGCTTAAAAAAAAGTTTCAGGAAAAGTTGTGATATGAGTAAATTAGAAAACACTTATTACAGGAAAATACATTAGAATAATGGGTAGAGATGGAAATGTTTTCTCAGTAGGATAGCATCTCCAGATGTGATTGTTGTTGGTTTGCTATTATTGCTATTGGTAGTGATGGTGATTTTTGTTTTCTTTTGGTATTTTGATTACTCCTTTAGAAAATTTAAATTTTCTAAAATCTACCTTCCTGCTTAGGATCATTTGTCATCTTAATTTAGTCAGACACTAATATCCCTGAGAAACCTCCTAAAGTTTCTAATTTTCCAACATGGTTAGGGAGCAGAATGAGCCTTTTCTTCAAAGGGTCAGATAGTAAATATTTTAAAGCTTTGCAGGCTATATCATTTCTGTCACAATTAGTGAACTATGTCATTGAAGCACAAAAGCAGCTATTGATGATATTTTAATAATGGGCAGGTTTAAGTTCCAACAAAACGTTATTTACAAAATAAGCAGCTGGACGAATTTGGCCAGGGAGCCTAGTTTGCCAGCCTCTGCCTTAGAACGTGCCTCACTCCACTTTCTGCCTAAGAATTTATTCATTGGAAATTGGAATTTAGACTGTGGTGGGAGGGATACTCAAGCTTAAAACGAGATACAATAAGCTTGCACAGCATCGTGTAGACCAGACTGTTGGTGTATTTAGAGTTGACTAAATAAAAGCGTGAGAAATGGGCTGTGAGCTCTGGTCCTAGCTATAGCAGTCAGACAGACCACAGTAGTAGGAGACAGGATTACCAAAAGTGCAATGGATTTTTTCCCAATTAGTCTGAGGCATGAAGAACAATGTCTTTTTTCTTGAGATATGAGCGCATGGTGGTGGACTTGGGTTACACCTCACATCTGAGGCATGAAGAGTAATGTGAAAGGGTGATGGTTCCTCCCCATTTGCAATCATGTTGTAGGCCAGGTCGGTCTTTAAAGATGAATTTGAGATATTCAGCTTGGCCATTTCCAGCAGTGGGAATCAGCTCTCTTCTGAGCTGCAATTTCTTTGTTCTCGAGCTCTCAAAGAGACTTAATAAATGTCACAGTTCTTTTCAGGTGTGCTGAAGAAACAAAAAAGGCAGTGTTTCCTCCATAAGGCCAGAGAGGACGCTTCAGTGGTGATCACTGGTTTTTCGGAAGAGATCCATCAGCAGTTGTTAGTAGGGAGCTGTGGGGCTTGCCTGCAGTTTGTGTGAACTAGTGACCTTAAAAACTTGTCTGTTAGAAATGCTGCAAACAGGGAGAACTTTTGACAAATGCATAAATGGAGACTAGAATTATGACAGTTGGAATATAAAAAGAAATATAAGCTCTTTATATTTGGCAGCTGATGAGTCCACTGTGATAGGTTATAACTGATTTCTAACCAACACATACACATATCAATATGCATTATTACATTCTAAGGTTTCATTGTTAGGTACACCTAATGGTCAGTTTTATTTTGAGATTTCTTCCAAATATTGAAGAAGACTCAAATTTTCCACTTATAATTTTTATAATTATCTTTGTGATAAAGTACAGTCTGTGTTTTCCAAATGATTTCCTTGAGATAGATTCCTAGAAAGAGATTTGCTGAGGCAAATATACTAGCATTTTTAAGGTTCCTAGTGCATACTGAAATTTTATTTCCAACAGAGTGTAAAAGTGCCTGTCTCATTTCGCCTTCACCAACACTGGAAATGTGGGAGATCATTGTTAGACACTTTTAATTTTATTTATTTGACTACTGAGTTTAATGTTCTATGTGTTTATTAACCATTTTTATGTTATTTATTTTTTGAATTGTCAACCGTCATTTGTTCCCCAGATAAAGCCGAGGATTGGAAGCTTAAGTGACTTGTCTGGGGTTAAGCAGCTAGAAAGTTGCAGACATGGGGCTTCATTTTAAATTCTGGTTCTCATCTAGTACTTATTCTATTGTACAATGATATCCTGAAAGAAGAGGGAACAGGGCTCTTTCAACTTCTGTTTGTGATTCTATCGGTGTCTTTTTTTTTTTTAAATTAATTCCTGGAAATTGCAATTGATATCCAAAATGTCAGGGGAAATTTATTATAAGAGCTTACAAAGGCTCATTCAAAGGTAAAGGTTATTCAGTAGGTTGTCTTTTTTATTTTGATGATTTGCTTTGCTGTGCAGTATTTTAGTTTGATGTAGTCCCATTTTATGCTTTTTAGCTTTTGTTCTTCTTGCCTTTGGATTTTCTCATATGTAAAATCCAAAAACAAACAAACAAACAAACAAAAGAACAAACAAGTCAAAAACAAATTCCTAGTTACAAAGAACAGATTGGTAGTTACCTGAGGGAAAGTGGGTTGGGAGGTGGGCAAAATGGGTGAAGTGGATCAACTGTATGGTGATTGATGGTAACTAGACTTTTGGTGGTGATCACTTGGTAGTGTATGTAGATATCACATTAAAATATTGTACTTGAGACTTATATGATGCTACATACCAATTTTACCTCAATAATAAAAACATAAAGGTCAACAAAGACAAAGCAGATAACTATTTCAATCTGTTTTTAATGAATCAAGACTGGAATGAATTCCCTTTTGTGAGCAAAACAGACTGTTACTATGGTTTCCTTTCAAAAGATTTTATTCAGTCTTTGGTTAGAATAAGCAGAACATAATATTTCAAAGACAAAATTCACCTTTTTCCAGATATAGAAACATATTCTCATTTGGGATTCACACTAATTTTTTATTAAAAATTAAATTTGTAGAAAGTAGATTGGCCTTATGTCAGAAAGATAAATGAGAAGACTAAGAAAGTCCTCAAGCAAAAGCCAAATGAAGCCTTTTCTACAGTTGATACTCTCTGTTGAGGCCTTTCCTTTCTCAACAAAAATGTCTGAAGTTCTTGTCTGTGAGACACTGTTGTCTCTTTCTGTCTCATCCTCTAATAACCCCGAAGTCTTTAACTTTTGCTTCCCACTTTGAAATTTTCTTTGTTTTCACATTTCCTTCTCTGAGAAATTCTTAAAAGTTTTCTGAACTGGGGCAGCTGTGATGGGTGCTTTCCCAGACTGCTCACTCAGAGGCCATGACTAATATTTTCTTCTACCACATACTGCTGATGAAAATTCCAAGTATTGACCATGTGAATTTCCTCAGTAACTTTCCTTCTGCTAATGTTAGCACACATTCCCTTTCTATCATCTTTTTCTGCCATAGATCTTTTACTGAGTATCTTTTTTTTAGTGCAGGTATGAAAGCTCAAGGCTGTGTGGGTGGAACTTCTCTGTAGATATGACTTGGGTTTGCAGGACTTTGGATCTTAATGAGGAGAAAAGATAATTAAAGAGGTACCCAGGGAAAATTGAAGATCCATATTTAGTTTGAGTCTTGTACTAGAATAGCCAAAGATCCCGGAGATTCCTATAGGAGCTTTTTCAAAAGGCAGAAAAATAGATGGAGATTTAGAGCCAGTCTTAAACTAATGATAATGACTTGAGAAGCTAATAAATGAATATTTAGCTATAATAGAAAGCTGTGGAAGATACAGATATTAGAAAAGATAATTATCTCAAGGAAATTATCTATTTCAAGGAAAAGATAACTATGACACTTTCTTGGCTTGCTGATATTAGGAGCACTTTGCAGTGGGTTTAAGGAGGATATGACATGGCTACACATATTAAGACCAATACATATTTTGTAGAACAAATTATTTTCTATTTTCTATTGAAGGCACAACAGAAATTCTTCAAAACACATTGTGAATAAAAATAAATTTAAACCTTAAATTTGGTGGATTTAGTTATGCTTTCTTGATTAGTAAATTAAAACTCTTAAGTTCTTAGTGTGACTTACATGACCTTTTTTTTTTTGCTTTATATAATTAAAAATAACCCTCAAACCTAATTATGATATACATTAGTTTAGATTTTTTTCATTTCTTGCCTCTTTTCCTTTTCTTGGTACTATATATGTGCAATATTTAAATGGTCTATCTGGACAGATCAAATTACTTCTTTGCATATATTTCTCTTTTCTTAATAAAAATTTTAATTGTAAATACATCAAAGTGTATGCAAATAAAGATAACTTTCAGAATAAGAAATAATTTCAGAGTTAAACTAGAACTAGTGGTCCTCTGAATCTAATTTTTAGTTATTTAGAAACACAACACTAATGAAATAATACTTCTGTTTACTACTATCCCTGTGTAATCTCCAGCAAGAAAAATGACAATCCTAAATACTTTTGAAAATGAGGTTCTCTTTCAATTTAAACATCTTATTAAAATTTATTTGATATGGTTTATTAATTTGTGATATCTTTAAGATTAAAATGTTTAATGTAATACTATTCTTTAATGGAAAAGAGTAATATGTGTGTATCTTAAACATTTGTAGAGAGAAATCTAGAACTCTCAATTAACATTCATTATGAACATCTATAGTTGAAAGGTTATTCAAACATAATGTTCTAAATGAGAAAAACTGTTGGGGATATATTTTTCATTGTTGCAGTTAATAGAACTATGCAATGTTGCTTTAATTGAAATTTTATTAACATGGTTCTCCCTGAATGATGAGATTTCTTAATTTAGCAACATCCAACATCAATTTAAGAACTTCCAATGACTTTCTACTTATTGGTCTCTTGCCTAGTTGTTTTAAGTTAAACAACAAATATTGATTTATAATTAAGAAAACAAATTCTGAAAGTTTCAATGGGTAATGAGAAAACAGGAAATTATTCCATGTTTGTTTAATAGAAAATAATGATGAAACATCCTTGCTTTAGGGAACCTTAGAAATCATGAGGCTAGTATAGCAGCGAAAAATCTTCCTGTCTTGGAATTTCAGTACAGACTTTGGAAAGGAGCAGACCAAGTTCCCAATCTTACTCAGTCATTCATCAGTACTGTCATTTTAAAAAGCTAACTCTCTGAGATTGATTCACCATCTGTTAAATGGAAATAATAATAGTCTCCACCTCAAGGGATTTTTGCGAATATTAAATGAGATAATAAATGTACAGATTTAGTATGGTGTTTGGCCCAAAGTAAGTCCTCTATTCATTATAGGTTTCATTGTTATCATTAATTATTATTATGAATGAGTTTATCTCATTCATTTTATTAGATAAAGAAGTTGAGGTCGAGAGAGGAAAAATGACAAGCCCAAATTACTTCAGCTTATCTTTTTCATTCTATGCTAAATTTATAGATTCTAACCTGATTATCTAATCGAAATAAAAATTGCAATCTAAATAATGGAGTCTCTAAATATTCCCTAACATCTCTCTCTCCAGAAGCATAAGGATAAGGCTACTAAACACTTGAGTGGAGCAAGCCCAAATTACACATTCCACAAAATAAAGTGGAATTGTACAAATATATGCTCACATGTTGAGAAAGAAACAAAATACATTATATGTTTATTTGTCATGCCACTGTAGAACTTCTAATCCCTGAATGACTAAGAGAATGTTTTCATGTTTATTTTTATGAATGTTCTACTCTAGAAAAATCTGTGAGGTACTACTCATTGCTAGCAATTGTACAGGGTTTGGGATATTTGCATTCTCGTTCTGGTTCCTCTTCTAAGGTATTTGACATAAAAAAGAAAGCCAACCTTTGTAAGTGCCCATGTATTCAGCTACTTATGGAGAATGATGATGTTTATCTCCCAGTGCTATTATGAAGTTCAGCACTTTTAGGGATATAAACATGGATTTCAAACTCTAAATGCTGTACAGCTGAGAGGGATTAGTGAAAAGCTTAAAAACCCAGTGGGTAGAAGGTAATTATGAAAGTTTATACGAAAACATGTTTCAGTTAACAAGATAAAAAGAGAGCATAGATTTTAGAGCTAAGGGAAAAAAAATACATCAATAAGTTTGAAATTTTTATTTTAGTCTTATCTACCTCCATAGTGTGGTAATAAGACTAAAATTTCTATATCTTTATGCTGTTTTAATTACCATTATGGTCCTCTAAATAATTTTATGTTTTGATTTGAATACAACAGTAAAATTTATCATTTGAAATTAATCAATTTTAAATAAATTCTGTCATTTATAAGTAGTTATTTATAACATTTATAAGTTTCTAATTTTGAAGACAGAAAAAAAAGAAGTCTCTAGTTGAGCGGGGTGGGGGTGGGGGTGAGGTAGAAATACACCAGACTCATAAATTGGAGAAGTACAGAATGGAATGAGTACTACAGATAAGAAAAATGGAAATGGAAAAAATTTAAAAGAACAATAATGTTCTTCATCTTTTCAGTGATGTCAAACTTGAGTTTATCATTAGTTACCAGGATGATGAGATTCACAATGTTGTAATTATTTACTATGCAAATGATAGTGAAAGTGTGATTAAGATGAAACCATTTTAGGAGAAATTAAGAAAAATAAAAGGCAGAGATTGAAAAAAAAGAAACATCATTAGTATATCATCTTTAAGCAAAAATGAGGTATGTGGAAATACAACCAACAGAGAATGTAATCACTAAATCCAAGGTAATAACATGAATGTTAAAGCTGATAGATTAAAGGAAGAGTAAGAAAGGATGAGAGAAAGATGAATAATATATGGAGAAAGTATGTTTCATAAAGAGAAATGTGCACATTTTGTAGAGTACTTCAGTCGATCCAGTTATGATAAAAATGAAGGTTCTCATTGGAAATCAAATAAAGCCAAAATGTAGGTAATGATGGAGTGGGGGAGAATATGAAAGACATTCCAAGTCAACTTTAAAATTCACTTTCTTTTGATTAACTTGGATAATTTTTATTAGTATGAGTGAGAAAATACTAGTATCCCCAAAACAAAAGCTTTGTTTGCAATTATTTTCCCATCATTTTCTAAATACACCCTTTAATGAATATATTTAGACATTATCATGTGCATTTATGTGTGTTCCTAAAACTATTATCATTTATATAAGCGTTGCCATATTAATGAGACTGTGCTAAAACACTTCATCAAAATATTTTACATAAAACAAGAACAAATTATGTAACAGTGTCAAGCCTAACAGAGAAAAGAAGAACCTTATATTTTCAGAGTGTTAATTGGTGTATTCAGAAAAATTATAGCGTTTGATACTGGGATGATTTCCAATTAGATTATTAAAATATTGGGCTTTAGGAAAATGGCCCCCAAATAACAAAGGTGCTCTAATACATAGCATTGTTATTTCAATATTATCTTTTTAAACAAATAAAACATTATGTCAATAGTAAAGTTTACACTAGTATGTAAAACAATGTTAAAAATACAACACAGAAAGTAATGGAATTTACAAGGTAAGTTTTATATTTTAAGGGATGTATATCATAAGATTAGCCATTAGTCTCATTACCTTGAAAGAAAAGAACCTATTGAAAAAACATCAACTTACAAAAGGGAAAACAGTTTCAAAAACTGTGTAATGTTTATATAGTTATAAAAAATAATAAAACAATTACTCAGTAAATAACTATTCATTGATTCCCTCATACCTTCAACACATATGATCTTGAACACCTACTAAGAACCAGGCACCATTTCACATTCTGGCTGCAGCAGTAAACACAACAGACTCACTCATTGACTCATCAGTTTTGAACATTCTGATGGGAGGACACGACCCCAAACAAACAAATAGAAATGTCAGTTGGTTATAGAGATTGTGAGAAAAAGTTAAGTACAATAAAGAAGAATGAGGTGAGCAAATAGTGTTTTAAATAAGTAGTTATAAAAGACCCCTCTGATGGGAGGTATTTAAAAATAAACTTGGAAGAAACGAGAGACAAGCCATGTGGTTATCCGAGGTAGGATATGCCAGCCAGTGGGACGGGAGCATGCTCTGAGCACTCAGGAAGTATGAGAAGGCCCGAGTAGCTGGAATGCGGTGAACGCAGTGTAGGGTGGAGGAAAAGGAGATGGAAGAGTTTGTGGAGGACAGTTTCATGCAGTATCATAGAGCCTACTGTAGGGGCTTAGGATTTACTGAAAGGTCAGAAGCTTTTGGAAGGTTTGAACAGAGGGTTAATATCATCTGACTTATGTTTTAAAAGATAATTTTGATTCTTGTGTGTAGAATGGATTGTGGGGAAAAGGTTGAAGTAAGGAGACTAGTTATAGATAATGGTGGCCTGGAGCAGGACAGCAGGATAAAAGTGATAACAAGTAGCCATAATCAAGATATATTTTGAACATAGAATTTACAGGATTTGCAAATTGATCAGCTAAGGGGCAGTAATGAAAGAGGAGTTAATGATAATTTGTTTAGAGCCTGAGCAACTGGGTGAAGTGTAGGATCAAGTACTGATCTAGGGAAAAACCCTGTAAAAAGCAAGTTTTGTGTTGGTGGTGGTGGCGATGATGGTGGTGGTGGTGAGGAAATCAGGAGCTTGGTTTATCCTAAGTTTGAGTTTCCTGTTGAACATACGTGACTCACGATTTCAGGTGAAATTTTTTGCATAGAGGTTTAATTTTTGGAGTGTTTGGCATTAGAGAAGGTATTTAAAGACACAGGACTAGATATGCCCTCTAGTGTATGTGTGGTTTTGAAGAAGAAAAGAGGCTTAAAGGACTGATCTTTACATGATACCAAAGGGGCTCCCCATTATTTAAAGGATGGAACACTAGGAAGGATCTAGTATAGAAAGACTAGCAGTAACAGCCGGAATGGTGGGAGGTGAAGAAAGTATTTAAGGTGGAAGCAATGACCTGTGTCAGATATTGAGTAACCATTGCATTTGGTAGCATGGAGGTAATTAATAATCTTAACAAAGGAAGATTAGATAGGGCAATGATAAAAAAGAGATTCACCGGAGAGTGTTCAAGAGAGAACAGCATTAGCAGAAGTGCAGAGAACAAGTAGAGTGAACTCTTTCTAGAGTTTTGCTGTATAAAAAGGTAGCATGAGAAAAGCAGTTTTTTTGGAGGAGGATCTAGGTCTAAGTATTATTTTGAAATATTTTTGATAAATCAGATAATATATACAATATGGAGTGATAATATAAGAAAAACCACTATATTATTTTCAGTTATTCCAGGTGTTTCATTTGCATTTCTGAAAATAAATCTGTTTTTATTCACACAGTTACACTTAAAATTCACTGTGAAAAACTTGCCCGAATCACTGATAGCTCTTCTGTCTTCTGTCATCCAGATAGCTCATGATCTTTATATCTAAATATTATCTATACTTGCAACTTGCTACAGGTAATGATTTCAATTGCCTTTGAAATCACAACTCAGAACATTTCTAAATCATGAAGATAGTGTTAAATATTTCTAGCTCTCTACCTAGAACCATATCTTTCTTCTTCCTTTTTGAGAGAATTCCAGTTTTATGTAGCCCATAACCTGTTTGGCTGCTACCATTGAAAACCTCATTCCCCTTAGCCAGAGGATCTTATGTTTATAGCTGTGGCAGCCACCATGTGATGAAAAAAGCCAATAAGCTGAAGACAGCAGAGGAAAAGATTAAGAGGAGCTTTGGTCTTTGATAATATTTTGACCTCTTGCATCAAATCAGTAACCTCTTACCACTAGTCTTCTTATTATATAAAATAATTAAATGTATTTGTTGATTAAACCATGGTTTAATCAGGTATGCTGTTACTTGCAGCTGAAAACATTCCTAACTCATATAATTTTAATTTTAATTGAAGACCAGAAATCACAGGTGGAAGCAGCTTAGATCTCTCATTGAATATTGCCTTTTATTCCCACTGGTGCTTTCATTTAGAGGAGTCTATAAATGTAATAATAATAATAATAATAATAATAACAATAATAATATAATAGCTAACACTTACAATAACATTTATTATGATCCAAGAACTCTTCTAAGTACCTTAATTATATTATTTTTTAACCAAATTAGATAATACTATTTTGTTTCCTGTTTTCACAGGTAAGACTCTGAGGCACAGAGAGATGAATAACCTCCCCAAGGTTACACAAATGGTTATTAGCACAGTTAAGATTAGATCCTGTGATGTCTGCCTCCAAAAGCTTGGACCCTCGGGGCTAAGCCTCTCTGGGTTTATGAGGAAGGTCTCTACTTTTAACTTCTTCCCCAGCATGTTCCCATTGTGCCTCTACGGTCAACGAGTTCTGATTGCCAGGTGTCTCTTCTTAATTTACTCTTTTCGTTATTAATATGTCTTCATCATTTCATTCTAATTGTAGGTAGGGGTAAACAAAACTTTTATCTTCCAGAAGGAGAGGGATCTTCTTGATATTTTTGGCAAGTCCATAATCTTAACAACACACTGTTGGATTGTCTTTCCACCCAGTTATTTTGTGTGATTATCCGTGCTGATTATTCTCTTTTCTTGGTGAAAGAATTATATTTCCTGGAAATATACCAGTTCTCTTTGTCCATCTGCACTGCTAACATAAACTGTAAAGAATATATAAAATATGTACATACAACAAAAAATGGAATGTCTACATATATTCACAGGAAATAATATACCACTTCATGTACAATTACTAAATAGGGTATTTCAGTGAATGTACATATAGTCTATAAATCATGTGTTTATTGGTATAATAATATAAATTATATACCTATACATTTTATACCTACTAGATATATTGTCATTTAATTTTTATAAATCCCTATGATATATTGTTAAGCCTCTATTTTATACAGGCTCAGGGAGAGGTTAAGGAACTTGTCCAAGGTTACAATGTTAATAAGTGGCTATAACTCTTCAACATAAACTTTTATGACATCAGGTACCTCACCTTCCTAACAGTTGTCTTCAGATGTAATGTATATTTATTTTTATGATTGTTTTATTAATGTTTTACTCATGTTATAGGCAGGGCCCATGTCTTCTTTTGCTTAGAATTTCATTATTGTAACCTAAAACAATGACTGATACATAGTAACTGTATACTAAATACTGAAAATTTTTAAATTAAAAATATTTTATTATAGTAAAACATTTTAATATTTTTAAAATAAAACATGAAAAATAAAAGTTATAGAGCCAACATTCAGATACAATCTGATTTCAAATCCAGTAGTCTTTGGCTAGTTTGCTGCTCTCTCTTTCAAAGTAGTTAAGAAACATGTAGATCAGTAGTGTCAAATCAATCATGTATGCTGCCATTCTCTCCCTGTGTTCCCAGGGCATACCTTGCTAAACAATCATTATCCTTTTGCCCACTAAACCCAGTTAAGGCCTCAGAATTCTCCATGCAGGACTTCTAACAATCACTATCAACCAATTGTTCTTGTCTAAGATATGAAATATATTTGCCATTCCAGATCTAGAAGATAATCAAAGAAAAATTTTGTTCTATTTAATTTATATTAGCTCTGTCTCCTCCACCAGTTTTTCCAACACTGCTGAGGAAAGAAAAACATAGATCTCAAAAACAGTTATATTTTATCATTACACTTATTAATAAGTTCTGAGAGTGAAAAAATCTATATCTATCTATCTATCTATCTATCTATCTATCTATCTATGTATTTATCTATCTATCATCATCTATCTTAGGAAAAAAAAAAGCACATATAACCCTTCTGATAGAATTCCCTAAAAATTTCTCTTCCTAGTACATAGGCCCACAATAATAGAGGCCACGATAATAGGTATCCCTGTATCTCAAGTGAGTCATGCCTGTTTATGAGGTTATCTGTATAGGAAAACTAATATCTTAAAGGCCTTTGCTTCATGTAATAATTTTTTCTTTCAGGAATATTGCCCAACAATTTTATCGCACATGCATACTAAGCAGGACCAGTCTCAAAATGGCTGCTATGCTCACAGTTCCCTTCTGAAGAGAACTGCACATTTCCTAATGGGGGAACTAGCCCTCAGCAGTGCCTTAATCAGAAGTACTGCATACCTCATCTCTGATCACAGGAGATAGAATTAGTTATGGTATCAATGTAAAGAAAGTATAGTAATAGGCTGGGCAAAGATCTTTGAAGCCAGGTGACTCCTGTATTATCTCAGGAAGTTTAAATGAGAAAACAACAGAAAATTGAGGATGTTAGCAGTAGAAACAGGTGCTGAAAAGGTAGAGAGGCATAATGGTAGGCAGAAGCAATGGGTCAATGGGGGTTGGCAAGAATATCTTTTTCTAGGTTGTATGTCTGTATGAAAAATAAGGCATACAGGTCTAACTGAGAATTGTTCCTATTAATATGTTAAGACATGGTCTATATAAATTAGGCTCATTTTTACAATACTTCTTTTTCAAATGACTTTTAATAATGTTTCCCCAATATTTTCTGAGATATAAAATTAAATGCACATTTTTTTTATAATTTCCAGGTTTACAACAATTAGATTCTATTTGATTTGTATTTCCTAGAAAACACATATCTGTTTATAAATTCTCAAAACTTAAATGCTTATATTGGTCAATAGTGACAAAGGTTGTAAAATGCTTTAGGAAATGGAATTCTAACTTAAGAGATGCAGTACTTCATATAGGAAGAGAAAAAGATGGTCATTGATTAGATGTTATATGAATGTTTATTAATGATTTAGGTACAAAGAACTTGCTAATTCTCTGTCTAAGTAAATACACTAAGGAGACTCACTTAGGTGGCTGTTAATCACTGTTTCTGTTAGCAACTTAACAGAGACATATTGATTTGGCTGTGACTGTAGACTTCCAATACATGCAGCATAGCCCTATGACTGGTCTCTGGCCATAGAATATAGTTGGAATAATTCAGAGGCATTAGGAAGCAATAGGGACATATTAGACAACTGCATGTGATATGATGTCTTGTACAATCAGCAATATCATTATTACTTTGACTTTCTTTACTAATTAGCATATTGAGATATTTGAATTTTGTATTGAATGTATTTTTACTTTAATCTAATCATGAAAAATTTCTAGTACTTGTCAATTTTTATTTAGTTTCCTAATATATGTCTCATATATTCTAATATATGGCTTCCTCATTTTGTTTGTTGTTCTGTTTTTTTTATTATCTCTGATTCTCATTTTTGAAAAAATGTTTTTTGATTAAAATGCAACAGATTTTTATTGTAGAAAGTTGGAAAATTTAAAAGAGCAGGAGAATGAAAATAAAAACTCCTGAAATTATAAAAATGACCAGTCTTTATACTGTTCACCAGTATTATCATACCATAACACCTGAAAGAAATAAAGGATAAATTTGGATGTTCTAACGCTAACATTTATTTTATTTTCACATTTAATTGAGAGAACATAAATTAGAAGACTAGTCACATATTTTTAACTATAACATACAACTTAAAACTTGTACCCCCTAAGTTTGAATATTAATTAGCTATTTTTATAACTAAAGACATGAGAAGCTTGGATAACCTCAATTTTGGAGAAAAAAAATATAATGAAAATAAGTGAAATAAAAACATTTATGTTCGATAGTGAATATCAATGTTGCAGGTACTATTTATTTTTCCTCATTATCTATTCTATTTTATTATTAAGAAAACAGTCAATATTTCTATGGGCACATGGTGGCCCAGAATAATAGTACAGTTATAGTAATGGGAATAGATTTTGTTCAGTGGGAAGTTAGTGAATATATTTTGTGGCAGCTTTTGAGAATTTTCCTTTAAAGGGAGATGCTAGATGCTTTTTGCCCTTTTCTTATTTACTTATTCCTCTGTTTTGGACCTTAAGGACAAAAACAAAATGATATGCTGGAAAGATCTTGATTCCTTAAAATCTTCATGAATAAAGCCACTCTACTGACCCCAGAGAGCCCTCTCTGAACTTTTATGTGAAACAGAGATAAAATTCTACATTTATTAAGCTACTATTATTTAGAATGCTCCTGTTACTGCTATCTAAAACTAATCCTACCAAATAAAATCAATTTAGCTAAAACATGACTCTCATAGGCACAGACAACAGTGTATGGTTACCAGAGGGAAACAGGGCAAGATAGATAAGGATAAATGGGGTCAAATACATAGTGACAGAAAGGGATTTGACTTTGGGTGATGAACAAACAATGCAATACACAGATGATGTATTATCAAATTGTACACTTCAAACGTATAACTTTATTAATCAATGTCCCCTCAATAAATTTAATAAAAAATAAAATAAGTAAAAATGGAAAAAAATAATGATTATAAGGTTTTGAGAGGCAGTTGTTATACCTCCTGTTTTTACATCCCAGTGCCTAGTAGGTATTCAAGAATTGGGTCCTTATGCATGAGAAATAATATTGTTTTGTGGAGTAGTAATGAGTAGACATTAGGTTGAAAATGTATACAACTTGCTGTGACGTATGTTTAAGTTTAAAATTTGAGCTTTGACTGACATTTTTAATTATTAAAAATGTTTTCACTATTTAAAAAATAAAAAAATTAATAATATTTGTAAACCCTGGGTAGACTTACCCTTCTCTCCTCTCAAATGAAAAAACAGCCAAAAGAAAGAACGTTTGAATCTGTAATATGAGAAAATAAAAAATGAGAAATAAGTTCTATTGTCATTAAAAAGATAAAAAGAGGATAGTATGAAAAAAATTATACCAATAAATTTGAAAATATAGATGAAATTCTAAAAATTTTATTATCAAATTGACTTAAGAAAACAATCTGAATACTCTTATAAACATTAAGAAAGTTTAGTAGTTTAAAATATTAACAGAAAGAAAATTTTATTAGAATGTTCTATGGAATATTTAGGGTTATAGGTATTAGTGAATTTTTGAAAGGTTATGCTACATAGAAAATCTTAAAATAGCAGTGTCATACACTAGCATATGTGTATTTCTTGCTCATATTACCTTATGTTCTTTTTCTTGTTTTAACTCTTCTGTAGCTCTTCCCCAGCTGCGCATTGAGCTGACATCTTCTACTTATGTCTTCTAATTCTTCCCCATCCTGCATATTCTTTTCTCACAATAAAGGACACAGGAGCAAGAAAGAGCCTGAATAACCATCCAATTGCACTGTGGCTTCTGCTTTGGTGTGGCATGTATCACATTCACTCACATTCCATTAGCCCAATCAAATCATATGGTCAAGTACAATATCGATGGGATCAGAAAGTATACTATTATCAAAAGTATAGCATTTGAGAGGAGAGATATTTATCAATAATAAAACAATAAACTATAGTAAATCCATACATTTACATAAACTCAGAGTATAAAGAAGAGTGAAAAACCTCCCATTCATTTTATAAAGACATTACAAAATTGGAACTAAAAAGCAAGCAGGAGTGGTATGAGAAAGAAAAATGACAGCCAATTTCATTTATGAATACAGATGCAAAGATTCCAAACAAGAAAATAAGCCAATCCAGCAATGCTTAAAAAGATAACATTTAATGACAAAGTTATTTTATCCCAAAAGTGTGTTTCAAATAAAATCAAATCAAATAATGTAGTTTAACATATTAATTGATGAAAAAAAATACTATCATCATAATAGATGCAAGGAATCATTGGATAAAATACAATATTCAGCATGATAATAAAATTATTAGCAAATAAAGAATAAATGGGAATATCTATTTTTTTCATCCTGACACAAGTTCAGACTTACCAAAAATTTTCAAAAATAGTAAAAAGATTCCTACATACTTTTTCAGTTTATCTAAATGTTAAGATCTTATATAATGAGAGTATAACTATTAAAACCCAGAAATTAATATCAACACAATACTATTAACTAATCCACAAACCTTATTAAAATTTCTTCAATTGTTTCACTGATTTGCTCTTTCTGAAACCAGAATTCAGTTGAGGATCACACATTGCTTTAATTGTCTCCTTGTTTTCTTTTAATCTTAGACAATTTTTTACTTTTTTTTTTTTGCTTCTCTTTCAATCTTTTTGAAATTTTTGATACTTTTTTTTCTTTTGATACTTTTAAAGACTACTGGCCAGTTATTTTGTAACATATTCCTTAATTTATGTTTGTTTTATGACCCTTAATGATTACATTCGGGTTTTCATTTTTTGGCAATACTGCAGAAGTTATGTTGATATGTCTCATTAATGTGGATGTTCTCTTTAAATGACTGGTTAAGGTAGTGTCTGCTAGGTCTTTCCATTGCAAATAACCATATATTTTGTGGAGAGATTCTTTGTGACTATGTACATATCCTATTTCTCATAATACTTTTGCCCCCTAATTTCAGTATCTGTTGATAATGCTTGACTGCAAAAACTCATCCTATGCTGTTTGGTGATCTTTTATTTTCACGATTATTTTTATATTTAATAATTTAAATTCTACTGTGAGATAGAGCTCTCCTTTCTCTATTTATTTATTTATTTATATTGTTATGAATTTATGAATATTTGTTTTACTCTATAGATTATAATTCATTACTCTCATTATTTCTTATATTGCTCAAATTTTCCTAGCTTTGGCCATTGGGTACCACTCTGAGTTAGCTCCTATGTCCATTTGAAATGTCCCAAACATTTTTTGAGCACTTGTTTTCTGGACTGAAAAGATATTCCAGGCTCATATTGTACTTGCTCTGTCCTAGCTTCAGAATCAGACAATTCTCCAAAGAGCTCTGGTTCTTTTTATTGGAGAATGATACTTAAAAATAAAGATCTGGATGCTAGATGTACTCATTGCCACTGAGATACTGTTGCTTTTAGACCCCTCAGGAAAAAGGTAGGAAATATAAATATTAATATAATTAAAAACATTTATATATACACACATGATCTATGAACATATGTGCAAATATGAGTGTGCATTTAAATATATATGAAAAATAATGAATTCATACTGATAAAGTTGATTTCAATCCCACCTTAGAATTTATTTTAACCTCTCTCTTTCCTTATTTGTAAATTCTTTCCTCTGAAGTGAGAAATCTAGCTCTTATTAGCCAAATGTATTTACTTGTTACCCAACCCTATATACACATCAGTTAGAATTGCTAACTCATGCCTCTGTGAAAAAACAAGTTTACTAACTAGAGCACAATATATGTATATAGTTTTTTTTCTTGTCTTTAGCCTTAAAGTATGCTATCAAATTGTTCTTTTCCCAAATTATTTAGGTTAATTCTTTTCTTCCTGCCCCTTTAGTGTAGTTACATTACTCATTTGTAATATAAGTGATCCTGTTTTAAACTATTTGTTTCCCATTTGGGGACCCTCCTGCATCCTGCTTGACTTTAATTATACATTTATTTTTTATATTAATTATACATGTTTTAAAAAGTCAGAGTTGCAGAAAAAGATGTGCTCACAAAAAATTCACTTCCTCTCATCCCTTCTACTCCATTTCCATTTTTTATTCTTGCTACCTCTTTCCAACCCACATCTGCAGTAGTCTTCTGGTGCTGCTATAAGAATTTACCACAACCTGCATGGCTTAAAACAGCGGAAACTTATTCTTTTCACAGCTCTAGAGACCGAAAGTCCAAAATCAAGGTGTCAGCAGGACTGTGCTCCCTCTGGAGGCTCTGACATTCTGTTCCTTGTTGCTTCTAGTTCTGGTAGCTGTGCTGCCATTCTTAGAGTTGCTTGTGTTGTAGCAGCATCACTCCAATCTATGCCTCTGTCTTCACATTATCTTGTCCTCCCTGTGTTCATGTGAAATCTTTTTCTACTTCTCTTAGAAGTTTCCTTGGGATTGTAGTTAGGGTCTACCTAAATAATTCAGGATAATCTCTCCATATCAAGATTCTTAATTACATCTGCAAAGCTACTTTTTCTAAATAAGGTAACATTCACAGGTTCTAAGGGTTAGGACATGGACCAGTCTCTGGAAGCTGTTATCTGCCTACTACAGTAACCACTCTCACTAATTTCCGGTTTATCTTTTCTGTGATTTTTTTTTCACCAATAAGCAGATACACATACATTTTCTTGTTTCTCTTCTTTTTCACATGATAGATAGCATATGATAGATAATCTTTTGCGCTTTAATTTTGCCGTTTAACAATATATCCTGGAAATAAATTCGTTCTAGACATTATTTCATTTTTACAGCTTCATAGAACTCTTCTCTGTAGATATGTTATAGCTTATTCATCCATTTTCATGTATGGATATTTTGATTGTTACTAATAATTTACAATTTCACATAGTGCTGCATATGTATTTTTGTATTGTTGGAGGTATATCTTCAGGGTAAATTCCTCATAGTAGGAAAGCTGTGTTAAAAGATAAGAGTATAGATAATATAGTTTGTGTTTCTAAATTCCTCCCTGCCTTAGTTTATTTGGGTTGCTATGACAAATTACCATAGACTGGATGGCTTAATCAATAAGTATTTATTTCTCACAGTTCTGAAGGCTAGAGCAGGGTGCTAGCACTGTCAGATTCTGGTGAGAAACTTCCTCCAGACTGCAGACTGACAACTATTTGTATTCTCAAACGGCAGGAAAGCAAGTAAGGGTGTTCTCTGGAGTCCCTTTACAAGCCACTAATCCCATTCATGAAGGTTTACCTTCATGACCTAATCACCTTCTGAGGCCCCGACTTCTAATACCATCACATTGGGGGTTAGCATTTCGGTATATAAATTTGAGGGAGAAACAAACATTCTGTCTATTGTATCTTCAAAAGGAATTTATATTCTCAACAACAATATATGGCAGTTTCTATTTCCTCATAGTCTCATCACAAATTATGTAGTCATATTTTTTACTATTTATGAATCTGACAGATAATAAATGTTTTAATTTTCATTTCTTTGATCATGAGAAAATTGAGCATATTTTATATGTTTAAGGGTCCTCATAAATGTTTTTTACTTTAAATTGTGTTTTAATGCATAAGGAACTTCCATAACCAGATAAATTATACTTCCAAATAAATCTATAGACACATCACATTAATAAAGAATTGTTTAACTTATTCCACTTTATATTTTTATTTGTTTTTCAATTGTAGTTTACATATAATATTATATTAGTTTCAGGAGTACAACATAGTAATTAGATACAAATATAACTTACAGAGTGATCACCCTGATAAATCTAGTACCCATCTGATACCACACATAGTTATTACTAAATTTTTCTATTGTAGATTAGAAACAATAAAAGAAGGACTGCTGTCACTACTTTTATTTAACATTAAGTTAGATGTCCTGGCTAATGAAGTAAGACTTGAAAAGGAAGTAAAAAGTAAAAAGATTGGGGAGGGAAAAACAAAATCATCATTATTCACAGTCTATGTAGAAAAATCAAAAGAACTCATAGTTGATATATTAAAACTATATATAACAATATTCTTGGTTACAAAATAAAAAACAATTGCATTTCTAAAAACCAAAAAAGTGTAACTTATAAAAACATACAATGGAAAACAGAATTAAGTGTTAAGTACCTAGAAAAAATTCAACAAAACATTGAAAGTATTTACAGAGATACTAATAAATTTTACATTGTATTGAAAGATATTAAAGATCTAATAAATGAAAATATATGATAATGGATAAAAGATACTGTTATAAAATGGAACAAGTTAGTTATATATCCAGTATCATTTTATTCAAAATCTTAACAAATCATTGCAATGGAACTTGACTAGTTGAGTCTAAAATTTACACAGAAAAGCAAAGTTATTCCTGAAGAACTAAGAATGAAATTGGAATACGTAGCTAATAAAACACAAACACTTCATTGAAGAGAAAATTTGAATGGTTAAGAAGCATCGGAAAAGGTGCTCTACCTCACCAATATTCAGGACATCATTTCACATTTATCTCGTTAAAAGACGGCAAAGATGGACAGGTATTGTCATAAATAAGAAGCAAGTGGACACTTTATACCTTGCTGGTAGAAAATATAAAATTTAAAAATACATTCTCAAGCATTGGTTGCATCTTTAAAAAGTTTAAAATGGGCATATATTTTCATTGTAGGAATTCCATTTTTGAGACACATCCTAAAGAAACTAGTTGATGCATGTTTACCCAGAGATAAGTACAACAATGTTCATAACAGAAACATTTGTAAGATGAAAACCTCAGTAAGAACCACAAATTCCATCCACTAGGGAATAAATAAACTATTGCACTGTCAGACAGTAATAAGTACATATAGCAGTGAAAATGAATGACTTTCAGCTGAATGTGTCAATGAGGATAAATCTCAAGAATAATGTGGAGCAAAAATGAAGTTCTAGAAAAGTAAGTATATTCTATAAAGCTTATAAATAGATAAAGCTAAAAATGCATTGTGTAGGGAAACATTGCTAGGAATATGTGGTAAAACTATTTTTAAAAAGTGAAGGTATGATAACTTCACAAACTTCAGAATAGTGACTGTCTCAGATGCTGGAGGAGGGAGTGGGCTGAGATCAGAAAAGCTCACACAATATTTTAAGGTAATGGTATATTCTATTTCTTAAAATGGACATATTCTTCATACCTTACACATATGCCATACTTCTGTCAATGTTAATGCTGCAAAAAAAAAAAAAAGATATCTGTTAGAAGCACCAACATGACTCATGACTTTTTGAGAAAATGGCTGTGTGCTTTGTTAAGAGACTTTTAATAGCCCCTCTGTCCCCTGTTCCACCTAGTGTGTACATGTACATTCGTTTATTTCTAGTTGGAGTTTTTGGGTCAAGAATAGCATTCTCCATAAAAAAAATATATAAGGCTTAGAGACTATCTGACTCTAGCTCTTGGGATGAGAAAAAGTCCAGATCATCTGTGATGTCTTATTAACCAAAAACATGAAGCTTTCAGAGGAATAAAGGGACCATTTGAGAATCTAAAGGAAAACAACAAATTTAGTTAATTTGAACCAATTAAGTTTGGGAAAGTTCATTAGTCCATAATAATGCTAGAATATTGTTGTTAGAAAATGTCATATAAAACAATATGAATTAATTTAATATGAGCCTAGTTTTTCCCAGATAAAAGGAGTTGTCATTTGATTTAAGGAGAGTAAACTATTTGACTTAATTAGAACAATAATGATTTCTTATTGAATAATTCAAGTAGTTATTAAAACATTAGTGAGGAGCATTGGTTTGATTCTGGCTGAGATGTAAGAAATACCTTACAATGACAAAGAAAGATGAGCTTGTTGAGTTAATACTGTGAATTATTGATCTAAGGACAGTGGCTGTATTGCAAGAGAAGGCCTCGGGCATGGCAGGAGAGATGTATACCTAGGTATTTAAACTTTGGGACTGAGGTAACAATGTTTCCAGGGCACTCCACCTGATAACCAGGCAGGTGTGGAGCCAGTGTGCGAGAGTTGAGGAGGGATATTTTCAGGGCTTAAGGCATTCCTCATTTTAAACAGGTAGAACTATTGACACTTTGCCCTGTGGTGTGGCTGTGAAGTCAGTGGTGTTGCGTCCCCATTCTGTGGAGATATCAATTATATCCTTCACTTACATTAAGTCGCATGGGTTCTTGACCTGGGTCTGCCTTTTCATCAATTACTAACACTATTGTGACAGTTCTCCATGTTCTAAAACATTAGTTCTAAGGCACTTTAAAAATATCATTAAAAATAAAAAAAATTGTGAAATAAATTAAAAAAAACGGAAAATTCTGTGTCAGTCGGAGTTAAAAAGGAGTCTTTGAGACTTTTCAGAGTCTTTAACAGGCATTATGAATCTCCATAAGAAAGATTGCATACAAGCAAGGTTTCTGCCTCAATTTTAACATAAATTCCTTATTTCAAAATTCCTTACCCCTTCTTGATTAATATCTAGATAATGTGTTTTGGCAGTTCTCTCTAAGACAATTCACTGTAAGGTCACTTCTACCCCTTCACCACGAGGGCCACATTTCCTGGCCTGAAGAAACACAGCATCCCCTCCAATTGCATGAATGAAGCAGAAATTTGATATTTCCAGGCCTCCTCCCTGCACTCTACTCTACTCAATCATCTTCTCCAAGGACCACAGGAAAATAGTTGTCTTTCAATTACCAGATTAGAATTTTTAATTTCTTGATAAAATTACTGGTAACATTGATTGAATATACATCAAAAGAAAGAAGCAATCAATAGATTATTGGGGACACTGGAGAATACTTTAGTTATCTTTATTGAAGACACTATTGTAATAGAGAATGGAATCCTTAGATTTAGAAATGTTAAGCTAAATACCCAGCATTGAAACATTCATTTATTCAAAGAGTATTTTTTGAGCCATTAGTTTAGCTAGGTATTGAGTCCTGCCTAGAGATATAAAGCTGCTCTTCAAGAGCTCATGCAGACTAGTGGGGCCTGAATAATTGATGCAGTCATCACAAGATAGGGCGATAGGTGACAGAGATATACCCAGAATGCTACTGGCATAAAAAGAAAGGCCACACAGACTTGGGAGAAATTGCCATTCCCACTTAAAAAACTTCTATGAACAGGAGCACAATATCAGGTCTATTAAGCAGCTCAATAGTATTCCAAATAGAATTCTGAATTTTTATTATTCAAACACATTCCTCTCTTATTCTTTCTCATCTAATGGAGTAAGCACCACCACCATACACCCATAAACTCGAGAGAAAAGTTTAAGAAGCACCTTGAAATTTATCTTTGAGGAGAAATTTACCTCATCTCTTCGATATAATGCAAATCTTATTGTTCCATGACAAATGTATATTTTTAATCTGTCAGTCACTCCTCTCATTTTATGTTTAAACTCCACAATCTTACTTCAGGAATGTTGAAATGATCTCATAGTCTCCCAGACTCCATTCTTGCCAAGCCATCTTTTCTTAACTTCTAGGCCCAAATATATTCCTTTGCGGCTATCATCTTGTAAAAAATGTATATAAAAGCCCATTATCTTTGAATACTATGACTTAATGTCTCTTTGTTTCTTTTAGAGTGATAGCTTTAGTGTTTACACAGGGTTTCAAAGTCCTGTATAATGGGATTCCTGTCCCCTTCTTCAGCCTCATCTCAGACCACTTCTTTTATCACATATGAAGTAAGTCAGGTGAAAAGGCTTAGATGACTTCCCTGCCTTAAGAATTCCCTCATGAACACATTCATTCAATGAACTTTGGCTGGCTCTCTGCTTGTTTCAGGGACTAATTTGTAATTTAGTTACACAACATTAACACCTCTTTCACAAAAGAACATAATATTTATTTGCCCTCTGTCAGTTGATGAGAAAAGTTATAGCCTTGATGTTAGTCAGCAGGTTTTGTTTATTGTTTGTTTTATTTTGTTCCCAATATCGTAAGCTAATAGCTCATCCTTATCATGAATTTGATACAGTTAATGGAAACTTAGAATTCTTATACTATTAAAAAATAAAGCAAGAGTTTAAAAACAATTTGTGTTTTGATGATCCTGTTTGTGTGTAATTTCTTCTTTATTTTTGAGACTGTGGGGGGTTATTGTTCTACCTTTTTCATTATAGAAGGTACAATATTTTGGTCTATGATTTATCTTATTTTCCTCTTCCCTCAGTAGAAAAGAGAAAGCAGTTATATTGGGAATTAGAACTGTTATCAGGCTCAAAACACTTAATTAAACAATGCATTTAGTTACTTCTAATCATATTGAATTAATCTTCTTAGTTTTACCCTTATATTAATCAGTAGAAGCTAGGCTACATTGTAGTAATAAATAAATTCTCAGAGGCTGAACTCAACAAAAGTTTACATCTCACTCAATGTCTACAAACTTCTTTAATCAACTTTCTAATTTCAGTAAGCCAAAAATCCATATTTGTTCCAAAATGTGGCTTGATACTTCATTTTGAAGCTTCTGTGTGTGTCTATGCAAGAGAAGGGAGAGCACCAGCTTGTAAAATGCTTTGGTTTAAAAGGGACGCTTGGCATGTCTACTTATATAGCTGTCACGCGGACCCCCTAATGTCGTAGGAACTAGGAAATTAAGAGATTATGTAGATATTCAATAAGAAGTAAATGTCTCTGCCACAGTTTCTCAAATCCTAATATTTAATTTCACAAATAAGCTCATAAAACAGGAAGAATTTCTACTAGTAGTTTAAGAACAAAAACCGCTGTAAGTTGTATTTTTTTGTCATATGGTACCAATTTGGTCATTTTTTTAAAAAGCTCGATCACAAGGGAGTAAATAAAAAAAGTACTAATCAAAGCAAAAGTAAGTAGAAGGTCCTGCTAATAAACAGCAGAATGCATTTAGTATGTAGAAAAAGTGCCAGGTGAAAAATTGTTTATTTTCCCCTAGCTTTGCACATGTTGGTGTTCCATAAATACTAGAATAAATGAATGAATGAGCTCGCAATGTAATCACATAAAACCTCTCTATGCCTCTATCTGCATCTATAAAATGAGGAGATATCATCACTTAGACTTTTTATATCTAAAATTTAATTAGTTGCAAAATGATAGTAACCTAAATTTCAAAGTGAATAGCAATAATTTATATAAAGTTATCATTCTCAAGGTTTGAGCTGGGGATCTCTGAGATCCTTTTAGGGTTTGTATGATAGTATAATGTTGGATATACATCATTATACATTTGTTCAAACTTGTAGAATATACAACACCTGGCATTTACCTTAAGGTACACTACGGACTTTGGTTAATTATGATGTGTCAATGTAGGTTCATCCTTCGCAAAAAAATGTACCATTAAGGTGAGTGATGTTGATAATGGAGGAGACTTTGCATGTGTAGGGGCAGGGAACATATAAGAAATCTCTGTCACAATTTTGTCATAAGCCTAAAACTTCTCTAAAAAATAAAGTCTTTAATAAAAATAGGACACAAGTCATATTGGATTAGAGCCTGACCTAATGACCTCATTTTATCTCATGCATCTCTAAATATTCAACCTTCAAATAAGGTCATGTTCTGAGTTACTGAGGTTTGGAACTCCAACATATTTGTGAGAGGTTTTTTTGTTTGTTTGTTTTTTGTTTTTTGGTAGGTGGACGCTGTTTAACCTATAACAGTACACAAAGTCATACAGCTATCAATTGGGAGGCTTCTGTACTCCAATCTTTCAGTCCATTGCCACATTCTGCTAAAGTGGTGTTTCTTAAAGTATGACTCATTCTGCTAAAGTGGTGTTTCTTAAAGTATGAGAACTACCTGAATGTGCATATGTATGTATGTGTTAAATTTACATAGGACTCACCTGAGACCTTCTGAGTCAAATATTTGAGAATGAAAGCCTAGAATTTTATTGTTTTTATATATGATAGCATTGATCTTTTTGCTGTTGTACAGTTCTATGAACTTTATCACATGTAGAAATTGATGTGACCATAAATATAATGAGGATACAGAACGAGTACAGAACCGCCCCCCTCCCCAAATGCCCCTCATGCTATCCCTTTGTAGTCCTATCTCCACTCCTAATTGCTGGCAATCACTGTAAATGTAAACATACAGTGTACTACATTTTGAGACTGTCTCCTTTAACCCCTCAAAATACCTTTGAGACTCATATTGTCATTGTATCTATCCTTGTCTCTTCCCTTCTATTGCTAAATAGCATTTCACTGTGTGGATGTAGCAGGGTTGGTTTATCCCTTTACACATTACAGGACATTTGGGTTCTTTCCAGCTTTTGACAATTATGGAATAAAGCTGCTATATACATTTATGTACAGATTTTTGTGAGATCATATTTTCATTTCCATTGAGTAAATATCTAAGAGTGGGATTGCTTTTATGGAAAATGTACATCTAACTTTATAAGAAACTGCCAAATTGTTTTCTAGAATGGCTGCCTCATTTTGCTCTTAAATTTGATGTTTTAACAAGTGTTCTAGATGATTCTTAATACAGGATAGTCTAAAATTCCTGCCTAATGCCTTCAGTGGTTCATCCAGAGAATAAAGTTATTAGCTAATAATAGTAAAATATATGGTGAAATGAGGTTTTCTTTTCCTCCAAGGTAACATTCATTGTCTATATCAAGTAAATTATAATCCATCTACAGAATTTTATTATTTATACTTTTCACTAGGTTAAAGTATGTTTCTCAAAGACAGATATACAAATATTTACAGACAATATGTCTTTACATCTCTTAATAACTTGTTATTTATTATCAATATGCTTATTTGAGCAATTTAAGGTACTTAAATACATACAGGGAGAGGAGATTATGTATAAATTGTTATGTTGAATAATTAATTCAGGTTCCTCTCTGGAAGTATATATTATTTATAAAAACTGCCTCAGGTATGTTTTTGAATTCTAAGATTTATTTAAGCAAGCAGAATAAAAACTGATTTGAAACTTACATAAATAAAAATGTAAACTTGTACTAATCCTTAGTGTTCAAAACCTCTTACAGACTGAAATTTGTCTCTGTTCTGTGGGGTGTTGGCAATCAATGCTGCATATAAGAAATACAATTAGTCAGGTAAATTCATAATAAACATCTCAAACCCTATACATAGCATTACAGTATCACTGATCTCAATCAATATTATATATAAAAATGCAATTGGGACAGCTAAAATCATTAAAAGAAAATAAAGCCTTGTATATGCTTTTTGGGTGACATTGATTTCTACCTCCATTATGGGAATCAATTTGGTATAATATATTTCCTGCAATATAATTAGTTAATTATTTGGGGGTATGAAGTTGATTGGAATTTTTATACATAGTTTGGTAACAGAAATGTAACATGAAAAATTAATTTCTGATAGAAAGTTATTTTGGAGTGTGCCATATGAGAGACTCTAATAGGCAAAAAATTAACAATAATAACAGAGCAATCTCCTCTCAGGTTTGTATTTTGCAGATACACCATTTCTTGCATTAGTTAAATTACCTTTATCCTTGCGTCTTATCCCTAAATTTGAAGCAAACTAACATCTGAAAATTGTACAAACCAGCTCTCTCATTGGGTTTTTAGAGGAATAATTAATGAACATAAAGTGCTTTGGAAATTGAATATGCTATTTAAGTACTAAAAAAAAAATCTTTTGTTGCTCAAAAAAAAGATCTAATTATTGCACTAGATTAAAATTTTGTTTTGCTCTATTGGATTGTATTTTTGCAAAGGCACTACATAATTGAATATTGATGGAGCCTTTTATGATAAAGATTTCAATTTTAGTACACTTTTGTCATGAATATTTGAAGGATAAACCTTCAATAACTACTAAATTCTATCAGAAGGATTTTTAAATGTATTTGATGATAAATATTATTAATACTATAAAAGGGTACACATCATCTCTGTGGTTTTAAAAGCATCAGATGTGCTGGGTGATTTATATGCTCATATGCTAAGTTACCTTTACATTATTGGTGAATATACTGATTATCAGCATATGGCCCAATTTATGAGGGTTTTACTTGGGTATGAGAGTTGGACATGTTGATTGCTGGTCTGCCATTAAATTATACTTAAGCCTCTTTCTAAGCCTCCATTTTCTATATATCATGTGAAGATTTATATTTTATTTGATAGTGGTACTATCAAGGTTAATTGGCATTGCAAAATTCAGTTTACTTGATCTTTGTAAAACTTTCCTCTGGGAAGCTATTTAAGAAAGACTGAAATACACTATTCAAATTTTCACCAATCTGTTATTTGCTATAATTTTCAGAGGCAATGTGTTAAAAATATTTTGTATTTATTATGAAATATAATTAATTAATGTTCCCTAGACAGTCTCTAAATCTTAAAATTACATTAGGTTTTTAAGAGCCAAACACAGAAACCTATGAACCTAGAGCAAGACACATGGATGGTGCTTAATAAATGTATTAGCAAATGAATAGAGAAACTTAAAATAATTGAGTTCAGCTATCAAGTAAGGCAAAATAATGCATCTTTATGTTTGTAGTGATGGGAAATAATAAAATTCTAATACAAGTAAATTAATATCCCCTATCCACACTGAAATTATTACTGAAATGGAAATGACCAGGATAATAAAATACATCCTATTTATTACTGTTTTAATCATATAGTTTCACCTTCCAAGGAATGGCCCTAAAATTGACCTTAGGATGTTAAGAGTACTTAAACCATAAAAATAGTTGAAAGAATAAGGAAATGACTGTTGCTGATATTCATATATCTGAAGACAAAATCTTTGTCTTAATAGATTAGTGCATATACATTTAAATAAATAATAGAGGAAAAGCAGCCCATCTACAACAAACAGAAAATATTAAAACAATGACAACCTCTGAAGAAAATAATCTCTGTAAAATTTGAAAGCTTGACTGGGCAAGGATACTCAAAATTTAAAACAATATTCTGGAAAATTGTTTATTATTGCTTAGCAATTTCTTTCATTTAATCTATGATGTCTTTGATTGAAGGCACACTATTATTTTATGTATGACTAAGGAAGAGAAAACACTACTAATTATAATTGTAGGATGTTGTTAGTTGTACCAATTTCAGAGATGAAAAGAATGTACATTCTAGAATGAACAAAATATAGTATGTAAGGCATCAACTGGGGATAACAATTACTGCTCAGAAAAAAAATCATAATGACACAGGGACACAGGGGCCATCTGAAAACTCCCAAAAGTCAAAGTCAGAACAATTTGAGCAACAAAATAAGTAAAAGAGTATTGTGTAACCCAAAGTATAAAATTAAAATGCATGAGTCTATACTGATACAAATGACTGAATAAATAAGTTGAAAAAAAGATAACTCTCCCCTATAGGAAAACTCAAAATAATGTACATATATACTCTACCCTCAGGAACATGGAGCTTAACTTCCTACTTCTTGAGTGTAGGTTGCACATAGTGATTTCCTTCCAAAAGATATTGTGTGGAAAAGGGTATAAAGGAACATACTTGGATATAGAAATCTGACCAACACTATCTCACCAGGAGATCAACATCATTAACAGTGATAAGTCATAGCGATAGTACATACTCATAATACAACATGATGAAAATGAGACCTTACTGCTGTAAACTTCCTTTGTATAACTCCATTCTAATCATGAGGAATATATCACACACACTCCAAAAGAAGGCAAACTTATGATAAACCTGACCAGTATTCCAGAAGACAATCAGAGTCATCAAAAACAAAAAAAAATCTGAGACATTATCACAGCCAAGAAGAGTCTAAAGAGACATGATAACTAAATGCTATATGGGGTCCTGGAAGAGCAAAATATAAAAGTGAAATAAAGTATGTACTTCAGTTATTAACAATGAATCAGTAGTGGTTCACTAGTTGTAACAAATGTACTGTACTAACATAAGATGTTAATAATAGGTAAAACTGTGTGTGGAATATATGGGAGCAATCAGTACTACTTTTGTGATTTTTATGTAAATATAAAATTGTTATAAAAGTAAAAGTTTATTTTAAAATGTACATTGTATAATCAACAAAATACAATGTATAAAGCACCAGTTGGGGATAATAAACATTGACTTCCCATTCTTAATCAGAATAACAACTGTTGGAATCTGATATTGATTTGTGTATTTGCACCTAACAGATCCTTAATGAATTTGCCAAGGATAATTAATGAATATGCTGTTTCATGTTGTGAACATAAGTGAAAGAGATAGTTTTTACATTTATTGGGCTACTTTATTCTTCAAAGCATCATGCTAGGCTCTTAATTATTTAATGATCACATCAAACCCATGGGAATTTTGCCCCTTTTAAAAATGAAAAAATTACATTTAAGCTGTTAAGAAGCATGTCTATTCATTTGCTAGGGCTGACTTAAGAAAACAGACTGAATGCCTTAGACAACATAAATTTATTTTCCCATAACTGTGGAGGTTCCCACAGTTTTGGGCAAGCATAAGGTGTCCTCAGGGTTCGCTTCTTCTGAGGCTTCTCTCCTTGGCTTACAGATGGCTATCTTCCCCCTTTGTCTTCACATTGTCTTCCTTTTGTGTGTGTCTGTGTTGTAATAACCACTCATGTTGGATTAGGGTCACAGAATGGCCTTATTTTAACTTAATTACCTCTTTAAAGACCTTATTTCCAAATATAATCACATTTTAAGATACTGAAGGTTAAGACTTTAACATATGAATTTGGAGGAACATAATTCAGCCCACAAAATGTCTAAGTTGGTCTCCCTGACCTTTCTCCCTGCCCCAGTGACAAGATATGGTTCTATTCTAGGTCTTTATTACTCTAAAGCCTATACTCATTTCTTTATAGTATCAGTGTGGTAATTAGCCAAGACTTATTACTCCTATGGTAGGTCAGCCACAGGAGAACTTGAATTCTTTTAATGTATTAATGAATAGTGAATATTTTACTTCAAAGTGGGAATTAGTGCTACAGATGTATAGTAGAGTTCAATCAGACACACTTGGATTTATTTACATGTTCTTCTCTGTATAACTGTGTGAACTTCCCTGAGATTTTAGGGACCATTAAAATGAGATTATACTAATAAACACTTAGCTTGAAACAAAATATTATCAGCATCACCCTTATTTAGAGAGAATGGTATTAATAATTCTAGCTGTCTAGTAAATTCAGTAAGTGTATGAGAAGTACAGTAAGAAGTTCTTCAGAAATCTAGAAGTAAAAGAAATATGACTGTCTTTTGAGAGTTAAACTTTACAATAATCACATAATGTATAAAAACAGTTCTTCTAGCAGCAAGAAATGATGTAATATTACTGGAGCTATTAATACAGCTAACGGAAGGATGTGTCACTCTGAGGTAGGGGGTCAGACAACCCAAGGGAGCTTAGAAAAAGGAGTCACGGAGACAAATATCAGCAGAACCCATCTGGGCACTTTCAGAAAAGAGAAAATGTATGCCAGAAAATTTTTTAAAATACGAAGATCCCATTGCCAAGCTCCCAACTGGGGGCATTAATCCTTCAGCCTATTTTAGCCTTAAACTGTAAAACGTTCACATATTCCAATGAGCATCTTGTGCCTAAAAACTACTTTTACCTGACTACATGTGGTGTTGATGTGCTTATAGGTATTCAGTGACCTGTTATTTGCTTTTTTACTGTGAATAAATAAGCTTTAATGAACTTGGTTAATGTGATTCAACTATGGATCCAATATCTGTGAACTTAGAAAGTATAGTGTCTGTCTCTGAAATGTTGTGAACCCAATTTCATCACATTGTGAATTTAACCTATAAGGTCTAATAATAGGGTTGCCAGATTTAGCAAGTAAATATATAGAAATCCCAGTTAAATTTAAATTTCAGATAAAAAATATATTTTTTTAGTATACATATGTCTCACATAAT
This sequence comes from Macroglossus sobrinus, assembly GCA_004027375.1. Classification (NCBI taxonomy): domain Eukaryota; kingdom Metazoa; phylum Chordata; class Mammalia; order Chiroptera; family Pteropodidae; genus Macroglossus; species Macroglossus sobrinus. The sequence goes on along the minus strand of PVKZ01001699.1, from coordinate 259,759 downwards.
ATTTAAGATATACTTATGTAAAACATATCCTTTGTTTATTTGAAATCCAAATTTAACTGGTTACTCTGTATTTCAGCTGATAACTCTAAAGAAACCTCTTTTAACTTAGCTCTTAGTTTTCGTATATTTACTTAAAGCCCTTAGCACACATTCTGGTACAGAAACACTACAAGTGATAGCACATTCTAATTTTTTATAAAAGAAGTTATATTGAGTGAAAAGTAATCAACACTTGTTGATACCTCTTTGCTAAATTTAAAAAATCACAAATCTTTGTCCTTTGGCTCTTAAAAATGAAAAGCACAAGAGTCATTTATTAATCTTTCTTGTAAAGCAAGATCAAAATGCTGCTATTTTGCCTATGAAATGTTCAAATAAGAGTATTTATGAAATGACCCCAAATTTTGGTTTCTCTTTAAGCCAGGATGATCATAGAACAGTCTAAATTCCTTTATTTGACATTGCTTTCTGTTGGCTGGGAGAGAATTTGGTGGGCATTAACCTGAGAGGTTCCAGTATTTTTTAAAAGTGTCTCTTTTTCAGTCCAGCCATAAGACAGCTGATCACTTTCCACCAGCACTACAACAACAGAAAGAACAGGGCCATTAACAGGAACTCCTCTAAAACTTTGTTGACAAGAAGCAGTTGACACACAGGGTGACTGAATATCAGAAAGTGAGTGAGACTGGCAAAGCCTTAAGAGACTTCTAAAAGATAAAAAAGAAAAGAAAAGAAAATCTTGATGAGTAATTTAAAAAGTACTTTTCTTACCATATTTGTCTGCAAGAGCCAAAGATTTCCATAAAATTAAAAGCTGTTAACTGCTGTTTTCAATTACTTGGTGGATTGCTGTCCAATTATTTCTGGGTAATTTGTGTTGAGCTAATCAATAATACATTCTTTTTTTTCTTTTTCCTTCTCATCCTTACATTGTTCCTTTTGGAGATTCCTAATGTCATGAAATATACCATCCAGTTCACTCTGCTGGAAGAAATTCACTTAAAACAGGCCACATGGAGAAGTCTGTTATTCTAAAGAAACACTTTATGTGATCCCACATAGAAATGACTCCAAAACTTTATGATTAAGCTGGGGTTAGGAAAGTATTTTTTCCCTTCGTCTAGTTTTGATTTCTTTTTTTCTATTATGAGAAGACAATGGCATGCATAATTAAAAACTATGTAAATGAACAAAACATATTAAAAGAAGTATAAGTGCTCTCTATTATTACTCAGTGTTCTATATTCATGTATACATTTATTTCAATAAGACAACAATAATTTGAAATGAAGATCATTGTAAAGCAAACTTTCATTTGTTGGAATTATGTCTAAAAGCTCTGGACTTCCTTTTCTAGCCTGTTTTAAAGAAGCAGTTAAAATAAGCTCTCCTCCTGTTATTTAATTTCAACAAATAAGATAAAATGGAAGTTTAAATTAAGTGTCTTGTGGAGTGATTTGGTTGGCAAAGCCAAAGTGTGTGCATTCTTTAGAAAATAATTACTCTAACAACAACAAGCATTTACTTGGTTTCTTTTCCAAAGACTCACAAGATGCCTTCCAATTAAAACACAGCAAGCCGACCTACTTTCTTTAGGGTGTTCAGGAATAGGAATGAACAGATATGTCTTTAGTGTTAAGTGTCCAGACAGAAGGGTACTATGAATAGAATCTGGAAAGAAATTCTGGGACTCCAAGAACCTAGAGCTCCTGAGTGGGATAAAGCAAATAGCCCGCTGACTCTAACTTTAATGATCAACCAGGGACATACGGTCGTCACAAAAGATCTAACAAATTTCCTGGGCTCAGCCATTTACCATCTCATCAGTGAGTGATACACCATTTAAGTCAGTATTGAGTTTTATGGGGATTCAACTCAAGAAGGTATAACTGGAGGGCTCAGTCACCTGAGCCCTGTAGCCAACAGCAGGGACTGAGGGCTCTCTTGTCATATGCTCCAGGTCCTAATAGATTATATACCACAGGTGGCCAAGGCTGAAGTTGTACTCTGGAATAGGGATTGAGGGGAGGAGATTCTACGAGACAGCAGCAGGAACACTGATGGAGCAGAATTCTCTGGGGCTAGCAGGAGTAACACCAAGAAGAAGCTTGTGGCATCAACAGTTCTAAAGCTTCATCTGACTTTCAAGCCAAAGCAGCTTTAGCCAAGGTGCTCAGCCATCCATGTGGATTTTAAGGGAGCAATTGTCATTTCTCACTGGTCTTTCTTGCTGCTAGAGTCTTCTGACCAGGTAATGATCTGAAAGAAGAACCTGAACACGTCCCAAAAATCTGGGCTCAGCCCTCTGGTGTCCTGCTCAGAAATTCTAGGTCCCCAAAGGCTGTAGTTATCTACAGATATGTACAAACAATCAGGCTCTACTATTTCAGAATGAAAAGTATGGTTGATATAATCAAGTGTCACATTGGTTAAAAATAAATTAAAGTAAATTTAAAAATCAATTTTATTTTTAATAACAAGTGTAAAAAATATTTCAGCATCAGGGTAGATCAGTGGTTCTCAACCAAAGGCAATCCGCCTTACCACTCCACCCTCCTACTCCACGAGATATTTGGCAATGACTAGAAACATTTTCGATTGTCACAACTGGTGAATGCTACTGGCACCTAGTAGGTAGAGGCCAAGGATGCTGCTAAACACTCTACGAGGCACAGGATGTTCCCCACAACAAAGAATTATTCAGCTTACAATGTCAATAGTGCTATAGTTGAGAGATCTCTGGTTAGATTATGTTGCATTTAAATTGTTTTGCTCTAATTGGGCATGCATATAGATAATTTGTAAGTTTTATGATAGTGAAATTATGGCCTAAAATAGGACATAGTCATACATCCTGCAGATTATGAGGGAAGAGCCCAATCGGGGTGACATCGAGGATGTTGGGAAGAGTTCAAGGGAAAAATATGGCTTCAGCTGAGCTTTAACAATTACATAACAGGTACCATTGTTGGAGGAAGAAACAGCACATCGAAATTGGAGAGAAGTGCTGAAAAATGCAGCATAACCACCTCATGTTTCTAGCTCCCGGTGAATCTAAAGAGGATTAGCCTCAAAGAATTTGACTGGGTTTGTGTGACTCTTTCTTTCTGCCCCTTCCCACATCCTAGAAAGCTCCACTAATGATGAGACTTGGAGGAGTGGGGTACAAGGTGGGGACTGCTGAATAACTTGCCAACTGTGTGGTAGTGCCTAGATTCTGCTGTTGGTGGCCATGCTAACGGCTATGCAGGTTTTTGTCTACAAGAAGTCTTAACTGCCAGCACATTCATAAACTTACTAATTAATGTGCACCTTAAACTTCTCATGCCTTTAACATTCTCTAGAGCAGGGTTCCTCAACCCCAGGGCCACAGATCAGAACCAGTCCATGGCCTGTTAGGAACCAGGCCGCACAGCAGGAGGTGAGCTGCCTTCCAGTGAGCAAAGCTTCGTCTGTATTTGCAGCCTCTCCCCAGTGCTAGCACCACCACTTCAGCTCCACCTCAGATCATCAGGCATGAGATTCTCTTGGAGCGCTGGTCTCTGGTGTCAAACAGGTTGAGGACCACTGCCCTGAAGTCAGAGTGTGGGGCTTTGTTTTCCTCACATGTGCCTTATTAATAGCATCTGTCATATGTTTCCTTGTCCTGTGTGGGAGCAAAATCATACAACTCTCAACGGAGCTAAATTTCAAACGGACTATATATAGCAGACTTTCCCCTTTTCTTAATCAGTACATGTGGGCACGATAACGTACGGATAAGGTCAGGAAAAAGTGACTCTGAAATTGGAGGTAGTAATGGATGAGGTTACCCTTTCACAGGAGGAACTCATTCTGTTAGATGGTAGTGACCTTTTCAAGTCTCCATTTAACATAATAGAATGCATTTCCAGGTAGAGGAGTTTCACTTTAACAAGTATGACTTTGGTTTCCATTCAGGAACCCATTGGGTGATTCATATTTCTCTCTCACACCCTGGAGGTACTGGGGATGACATCAGAGATGAGGGGAAGAGAAATTGTGGCATCTCCAGAGACAAGCTGAACAGGAGAGATTCCTTCACATACATAGCCTATGAAAAGAAGTGACAGTTACAGAGGTGAATGCTAGAGTGGTCTGAGGAGACAGATATTTTAAATTCTAAATGTACCATGTCCTTTTTGATTTTTAGATGATTGGACGAATTGCTGCATCTGTCTGCCTCAATATTGTTGCTTGTGATTCTAGAATGAGAACGCAAAAATGACTTGCTAAAAGAAATAGGTAAGAATATTGATCTAAAAAGTAAATGTGTCATAATGAATTAGATTTATCAAATCATTTTGAGATTTAATCAATCATTTCATAGACTTGGCACATTTCATCAACCAGGTGTAGTAATAACTTTTTTCTTTTTTTGCCTTCTTTCTTGGGTTGTTAATAGCTTGCTAATCCTATTTCTTTAAGAGAGAGACATGCATGTGACTCTTCTTGGGGCATAGCTTTCTCCTCCAATTTTAATATCCTATACTTACATGTTCTAAAAAGTGAAATCTTTAAAGAAATTTCTGTGTGAGAATTGTGAACAAATTCAATCATACTTAAGACCATACCTAATGATCAAACCAATTCAATAAAATATTTTAAAAGAATTTAACATTAACTCTTATATTTATGTATATGAGGTAGACTGGAGGTTTGAGACTTCGAGTTATTAAAATTCACTACAGAGTCTGCAGTGCAGAGATAAAAACCCCAGGAAAGCGAATCCCACCCAGGAACAAGTTAATTATTCTTTCTTGCTTTAAACTGCCAGTTATCAGGTTTCAAATTTACTTAACAGCTTAAGGAAGAGCATATCAGTTTATACTTATGTATCTTCAGATGCAAAGGTTTGTCACCTAGTTTCGGCTCAAACTGATTCCTTTGAGCTTATTCATTTTTCTTCACAGAGGCACAACCGTGTGAAATGCCAAAACCCTTATTACATTTGTTCGTGAAGTGCCACGTGCCTCTGGAGCTGCCTAGGTTCTGTGATTATGTACTTTATGTTCTGCCAATTTTGATTCATTTTTATTCCTTATGAAATCTCTGTACCAGAAGATTTGGGAGTAAAAAGATTTGCAACAATAACTCTCTACTGCACACGAACCTGCTGCTGCCTATTGTTTTTATCTTTGTTGACACAAGGAAGAAAAAGTTCTGAAACTGTATGTTTTAGAGCCCCCAAAGAGTTTCCTTCTATATCAGGGCTAAAATTCAAAAACCTCAAACTAAAAATTAAAACTTTAAAATACCTCTGATTAGTGTTTGTCATTTAAATTTAGCTGCAGTACATGGACAGGTTTTTAATTAGAAAAGTGTGAAAACAAATAGATTCCTAAGCAAATTTCTTATTTGGGAATATTCTTGTGACTCTGAGACTAAAAATTTGCAAGAACATGCCTTCGTTTTGTAAAACTTTTTTTAATAGAAAAACAATTGGGGAGCAATAGATTTTTATTTGTTTCCATGATGGGTGGGTGTTTTTAATATCACAGGGTAGATATCCCACTTGCTGGTTGGAAAGCAGATTCTTACTATGAATCTGTTTCCTGAGACCCATTTGATTCTGTTAAAATTTCATGTTAGGTAAATATTTCTTGAACCTTCCTTTTCTCCAAGTTTGCTAAGCAGCAGACAAGCAAATACATCATTATAGTCTCAAAATTTTGGAGAGTTGGTGAAACATATTCAGGAACCATCCACTCTTTGAACGTGATTTATTTAGATGTTTTTAAATAGAGTAGGGGATATTTCATTAGTATGATTCAATAAAGAGAAAACCTAAGAAATATGCTTCATATTTTCTTGGATAAAACCTCAAACTCTTGGAAATGTCAAGAGAAGTTGATAATACTCTGTTTTTCAATCCTAATAAATTTTCTTTCTTGGGTTGGTCACACTTGGGAGCATTCAAATGAATTCCACAGAACTGAATTGAAAGCATTAACGTAAGTATAGTAGAGGACACAAAAATTAAGGAAGACAATATACTATATGCTTCCTGAGCATGCCTCGCAGGACACTGATGTAAGAATTCTACAAGAGCCCTTACATTTATTGTAATTGTGTTGTTTTTCTTCTCTACTAGACTGTAAGATCCTGGAATACAAGGGCAGAATTTTGCATATCTCTATTACCAACAGATAGTACAGTGCCAGGAACATAGTAGACATCCGAGAGTATTTATAGAGGAAATAATGAATTTTATTTGTAACAGGAATAGAACAGATATCTAATGTTAATATATTGCTGTGTAGTTTTTTCTATTAGCCCTATCTATTAGCCCTATAAGTCTTGCCAGATTAAAGTAATAATAAAGAAAAAGGCTTCCAGGCTGGATCCTCACTAAGGCCAAGATCTACTTTGTTTACCAAGGATTACATCTAAAAGTGATTATTAATATGTCTCTTTTACTCTGATTTCATGACTAGGAATATCACCCTAATTAGCTCAGAGCTATCTTATGTGGGAAGAAGACTAGAGAAAAACTAAGGCAAGATGAATAGGTAATACACAGTTTTGGACAAAGTAAAACAGTAGTATCCTTTCATGCAATGCCATTTTTCTAGAAAAGAATTTTCCAAATTCCTTTTACTCCCATTTAACATATCAAGGGTTGAAATTGGCTTTGGAGTCAGAAGAAAGATTTGACAGAGAGAAAGTAAAAAGAACCTCAGGTTTTCTCATTGCCTGGAGATTACAGCGTAATTAGAAAAGGCACAAGGAAGAGAGGCTAATCAGTTGTATGTCCAAGTTTTCCTTCCTACAGGTTTAGTTCACTAAAAGTTGAGAAGTAAGATTTCCTAGTAGCTGGTGGGTGGGGGAGGCTCTTGCCTCTTAGTTTTGAACTCTGAAAAGAGATACTTTCTTTAGCCTCCCTTAACCTGGGGGGTAGCAATATCAACTTGAAGGCTTAGTAAGCAATTAAAGGCCTGAGTCATTTTAGTTTTTCCAAGCTATTCAGAGGCATAATGGGACATGAATGCTGACATGAGCTGTAGAGGGCCAGCCATCAGGTCCTTAGTGGCAAGAGAGTCTGAAGGTAAATGATCAAGCCAGTCACCAATAAAGAAAGTGTGTAGAAAGTTTGAAGGTAAATGACCAGGCCAGTCACTAATAAAGAAAGTGTGTAGACTCAACAGTCTTCAAGCAGTAGAGTTGAAGGGACCCAATCAGCCAGACAGCTCCACCCAGTTCTAACCAAGCCAGGAGTTACAGGTTCTACCAGTCATGAATTCTATCAGCCATGAATGAGTACAAGAAACAAGCAGCTGAATGACACACATGACCCCCTTAGACTACATGACTAAATTTGACAACAAGTAGATGATCACTTCTGAAAAATATCTAGTCATATGTGAATAAAAATGTTACTTTTTGTATGCAAATCCAAATTATAATTAAATTCTGAAAACCCAGTTATGAGGACAGCGGTTGTATGCCAAGATCTGTGGGCAGAATGGTTATGTTTCAACTTGATAATGATTAGGCAGTACTAGTACAGGACAGGACGAGGTCACTCTTAATAGACATTTGGAGTAGTGCACTTGCAATCCTTTTACCAAAAATGTTACGATAGGAGAGCCTCACCCTGCTTAAACATTCTGAAATTTATGATTCCAGGTCACAGTATAAACAGACTTGAAGACATTTCTTTTGAGAGTCAGGATAGGGACTTAATGACTGCTTTCAATTCACTCTAGAATATCTACAACATGATGATTTTAATAACATAGGATCCTAGTTGAAAATGCTCATTCTATTGTTTTCTAAATCTGTTTATATTATGTTATATTATTTATTTTTATCTATTTGTAGTGTTTTCTATATGTGATCTGATTTAAATACAGCAGAAATAACCATTTATTGTATATAAAGATGAATTTACACACATAATCTTTTTAAATTCTCACAATTACTCTGAGGATAGAAATTGATATCCCATACATGAAGGAAGCTGACTCTCTAAGAAGATACGTAAAATAACAAATATTACAAGTAATAAAATGAAGGGGCCTATATGGGTCAAGAGTTCTTCATAAATGATTTGAAGTAATCATTAAGACAACCTTATCAAGTGGATATTTCTATGTGTTTCATTGATGAAAAAGATTAACTAATTTCTTCAAGATCACACATCAGGATTACAACTCAGGTCTGATCTGACTTAAATGCTGTTGTTCTTTCCACTCTGACTTTTTCCTCATATTGTGTTAGTTTGAACATCAGTTTGACCACTATAAAATTCATAATATACTACAGAGTCTCATGTATTATTTGTTAACCTCAAATATTATTTGTAGGATGAAAAAGCAAATCAAAACATAACAGATTGAAATATAGTCTAAACTTTTGAGTCCTTATTGTTCTTTGTTTAATTTTCCTATCGTGCATGGATTAAATGAAATAACATATTAAAAGTGCACAACATAGGCCTGGTACATAGACTCAAATTATTTTATTTGTTTATTCTCCTCTAAGTTTAGCATATGTGTGTATATATACATACACTTATATACACACAGACACACACACACACATATACATATCTACATGTAGTTATGTATTACACACATATACATATATACATATGTCTTTTTTATATAAACATATAATTTTGTTTATACTATAAAACTGCAAAGGCAGAAAACATTTAAGTAAATTTGTTAATTTTTTAATAGATACAAAATAACTTAAAAAGAAATTCTTACAAAGAAAACTTAACTGAATAGTTAAATAAAGATTATAATTTGATCCAGACTAAAAATCTAAAATTAATATTATTAAAATTATAAAATTTTATTGCATGTTAGTTGGCAATATACTATTATTATTGTTGCCATTCAAAGTATTGATATAGGATAGAGTCAGGAAAAAAAACTTAAATGGATTTTCAAAATTAAAATGTTTAAAAATAATATATCAAATTTTAGGTTAAAAAAACTGTAATTAGGGAAAATATACCTTGGTAAATACATGAAGCAAAGATGCTTTGCAATGTTGGGCAATGGGATGTCTGCATAGCCCTGTTGCTCCCTAGGATTTCAGTCCATCTGGTCATCTAACAGGGGGCCTGAAGACTGTGGGTGATCTCACAGACCATATGTGCTACAATACCTAGGAACAACTGGAGCTTGGCTAATGACGTGGCAAGAACCTAAATTTGGATTTAACTCGTTTTTATTGAGTAGAACCCAAACTTCACTGTTATTTTTACCCATTTTTTTTTGCTTTGTATATCATTGACTTTGAAATGAGGCTGCAAAAATATACCCCTTTTCATTAGAGATACGTTCCAAATGACTTGTTTAACCAATATTATGCCTCTTGTTCTGTGAAAAATTTTATAAAGTCAAGAAAAATAATGTTGCAATCTTGCTTATGCTGAGAGATGTTAAAACTAGAGACCACCAGTGGGTTGGCATTGATATTGCAACTGTGACTGAATGACCTCGGATATTTCTCAGAGCAAGAGTGTCTTTTAATCTCAGAGCTGAGGTAAGGAAACATAAATGTGCAACTGCTGAGACAGGTACTTACTCCGCAGGGAGTAATTAAAACCAGAAATGGGCAAGAAGAAAGTCAAAATAGATGAAAAATAAAGGGTTGATAAGATAATCGTTAAAATCCTGGGAGTTATTCTTTTGTCTCTTTCTAGGTGAGCATTCTCTTCTGTAAGAGGTCATCTCATTAAAAAAATTCACCTTCTTTGTGTCACTTGAGCACCATTTACAAATACAGCAAAATTTATCACCAGGGAATAGGGAATGTGAGTTTGAACAAAGTATGCAGAACCAGGTTCCCTATTTAATATCACCAATTATTTGCTTCATCTCCAATTTCACATTGATCATTAGATCTGAACAAAGAAATGTCAATGATGTTGAGAAACTTGTTTTCAATTCAAGATTCGTGCAAAATACATTATAAGATCAAGAAAATTTTATTCACAGGAACCATAAACAGGAAGATGTCTTTTAGATGACTGATATGTTTATCTTGAAGAAATTCTACACCTCTAAAGAAGGAGGTGGGGTGATTTAATCTGCAGATTACTTCACAACCTCGGTATCCTTGTGAACAATTTGCACTGGATTATAAAGCATTAACTCTGATCCTTTTTCTTAGGTGTTACATATCAAAATCTATATTTGACATTTAGAAGCAAATTAAATGTCCAAATAAGCTTTACATAAATGCCACATCTATTTAATTTCTTTTTACAGGTTAGAAATCAGAAGGGTGTGGGCTCTCTCTTAATTTGTATTGTGTTGCTTTAAATTCCAGTTTGTTCTGGTATGTGATTTAAAAACTCGTAAATAATGCCAGAGAGATGACACTTTTAGTTCAGCAATGTGTTGTCACTTTGTAAGGAAGCTTTTTTTCTTTTTCTTGAACACAAGTGAAATCACTTGAATAATATGAACTTTTATGTTCAAAATTGGTCTTGGATTACTTTCAATATAACACATAATGGAGAGTTACAAAAAGAGAGAACTAATGTTTAGGTGTGTAGAGGGTTCTTCACATCTTAAACACTAAATTCTCAGTTTATTTATCAGCAAGCTATTTGATTACTACTAAGTAACAAAATATATTTTATACGTGTGGACACTGTTACAGAGGATGTTATTGAGACTATAAGTGGCTTATCTGTGTAGCAATGGCATCATCAAAATGAGAGATATATTTCTGTTACTGGTTCTAGACTCTGGATGTTGACTTTCTATAGAACAGAACACTCCATTTAGTTGAGGTAAGCAACCAGAGTCAAGAGGACAAAATAATAATTTTATTCAAGATCTAGGCAATTAAAAACGAACAAACAATGAACAAGTGGAACTATGGAATTATGATCAAAGCTAGATCAAAAAATGAATTGAGGACTGGATGATGAGAGTTTCCAAAAAAGAGTTTTGTGGGTATTTTCCCTGAAAAGTCTGTTATAGAGTACCAGTAGGAATAAATTTATGAATCATTCAACAAGTATTTATTGTGTGGATCAACTAGAGCCCAGTCAGGAGACAGAAGTCACCTCAGTTATGGGACCAGAGAGAATTTAATATAAAGAATCATTAACCAGGTATTCAGTCATTAACTAGGTGCCTCAAAGGATAAAAGCACAATTTTAAGTACCACTCTCATGATTGAAGGAAAACGGGGAAAGATTAGAATAACTAAAACTTAGAAACATAAAAAAGTCCCACAAAGCTGAAACTTGTACCTCTTTGGAGGAGTTGTTTGCCTGGTGCTGGATTCTCTGAGCTTAGGGAATGACCCTGTGAAGCTAAAACCCAGACCTTTCCTGAAGAACACCAGGAAAATCAAGTGGCTGTCTGGTACCCTAGAACATGATACCATATTAAGGTCTCAGTATCCATTTCTACTGTTGGTGAATAGAACGCTTCACAGCCATAGTAGCCAGGTCATGGGCCCATCAGACAATTCTTGCATGCTTGGGGGAAAGAGGCTGACTGACACAAAACATGTTATTTGTGTCGGTTGTAGATGCCCTGTGGCGAATATTCATATGAGACATAAAAATCCTCATATTCTGTGCCTATTCTGAAATAACCATCTCTATACCTTTTTCCAGGATTACCTCATCACCGTGCTTTTGATGCTATTTGTTCGAAATCTCTAACCATCCAGCCAAATCACTGGTTACCAACTACAAATCAATGAAGACATTAACTCTGACCGTTTATTTCCAGACAGAGTGAAAAACCAAACATATGACTCAAATATCTTCCCACTGAAAAATTTCCCTTCACTATTCTTCCTCAGACCATCTGTAAGTGGGGTTTTAATAATACAGACATCATTCTTATATGGTGCCAGCATTTTAAGCAGAACCATCTGGAAAATGGGCCCATTATTTTTTCTTCTCCATTAAAGAGTCATAAGAAACTCCCCCAAATGGACATAAATGTGAACTGAAGGAGGGGATTCAATGTAGCAGGAGTTAGTGCCAAAGATCCTGAGACTCGTCGTGTTTATGCAATGTACTGTGTCTTCTGGACCTGCTCAAGCTTGATCTTTTATATATCATTATTATTTGTTGACATATTGCAGCTGTATGTGGCCAACATTATGCTTGATGGATCAGATAGTATTCAGTGTATGGTGGTCAATTGATGACACATGATAAGGTAGTCAATCTCTATTAGAACCAAATAGAAAGAAGGTAGAATCAGAGGTCTGATTCTTTTCTGGCTCCTCCCAGAAAGTTCACAGAGCACCCCTATTTGCCATAGACATTTTGAATATTATTGGATCTGCTTAGGCCTGGGTACAATGCTTACACTATACTTTAGACTTTTCATAAAGTTTTTCTTGCTCTGCTTTTTAATTCAAATTGGAAAACTTATGTGTTACTTGATAGCTGTGTCAAGTTGACACTTGAACATGGAATACATTATCTTTCAAATTTCAAAAAGCACATTAAACATTGTGTTTCAAATTTCAAAAAGCACATTAAACATTAGGTAGTATATAAGATACTGTAACTCATCTTTTTCATTAGAGGGGATGTCTCCATATGCTCTAGTCCACTTCAGTGAGGTTGTTCACACCTAAATGTTTTTGTAGTTTATCTTCAACACTCTAGTTCAGCTATGGCATAACTACAGCATTTAAAATACATGGTACATCATCTATTAGACTCTAATTGGCATATTTTTATTACGGAGGGGCTAATGTCAAGATGGTCAAGATCTCTGGACTATATTATGTCACAGCATATGAACAACTCTGTCCTAATGTAAGACTATAAAGACTTACTTTAGTCCTTGTCAAGTAAAAGCAAACTGCTTTTGGTTTTCCTTGAAAATTTATATGGAGAAAAAAGCCTTTTCTAGGTCATATCTGCATAATAGATGCTAGAGTCCATTTTTATTTGCTCCAAGAAAGATATTACATCTGGAACACAAGCTGCAATTGAAGTCACCAATTGATTAATTTTATAATAATCCACAGTCACTTTCCAAAATCCATCTACCTTTTGCATGGGCAAAACAGGAGAGTTGAAAGGAAAATATGATGGGCATCACTACTCATGCATTTCTCATCTTTGATGGTGGCACTAACTTGCAGTTCTCCTAGGGACAGGAAGACTTTTGGTTTAATACACTGATGGAGAGGGGCACTTTTAGGGACTTCCACTTGGGACTTTCTATTATCATTGCCTTTATTCTTGTTAGAGACATAATAGCAAATATGAGAAATTTGCTACTATGAATACTGTGTTGACTGGATGTTTTTCAGGACCGAGGGACTCATTTCTCTAGATGCGGAGGTTGCAAGCTACAGACAGCTCACAGCTGTGTCTTTCCTCAGCCATTTCCCTCGGCTGAAGCAGCTTTACCTAAAGTTGCATCTACTCCCTGCATGCATCCCACATCCAATGACTGGTAAATGTAGGAGTACAAAGGGGTGCAAAAGTTTGACTTCCTTGGCCTTAATTTGGGATATCTTTGAATGATCATGCCATCTTAGAGCTTCATGTAAGATCAACTGTGACTATATTATAACTGCATCACAGTCCAAATAATTTCTTGCTCAATTCTGCTTCCCTTGTTCTCCTTACTTGTGCTCCTCAGTACTTGCAATAAACTTCTCCTAAATAAATATATCTCAGTCTCAGAGTCAGTTTCCTTGAAACTTTAAAATGTCAGTTGCTATTAGGAGTTATGCTAGGAGCAGATTTTGGAGTTGATAACTAACAGTCTGACTGTCAATGAAGATCTCATCACTGTAATGACATATGCCTAGCCCCTCACATGCAGTTAAAAATTTCTCCGGTGTCAAGATGGGACAAGATATCATGGAAAGAACTACACTAACAATCTCTCCAATGTTTGAGAGATAAAAGAAATGGAGCAATTATAAAGACTATGGAATTAAACATCGATTGCCAGTGGTCAATAAATGAATCAAAGAAAGACAGCAAAAGAGTAAGTATGATTAATCATCAATTTAATGAAAAGTGTGAAAGCCAAAGGGCCTCTTGGGCAGGCTATACAAAGATTTTCATTAATTGCAGTCTGAAAGCAGAAAAAAGCTTAGTGAGATTAGGTCCAGAACTTAATTATAAGAATATTATAGATCAAAAAGATGTTGAATTGTCAACTTCAACAATTCTATTACAACGAAGTCAAAACCCTGATTGGAGTGAGGTAGAAAACTGAGACATAGAAAGGGATATTTGGCTCAAAGTACTTGAAAATATTAAGTCCCTAAACCTTTTGAGATTTTTCTAAAGTGCTTGGGAGTGCCAAAGTGGTCCACTCCTTCCTCTGGATGGGTAGCATCCCCCAATGCAAAGGTTTCTGCCTTGTAGGACATCATGCCCTCTCAAGATTTACTCCCACCTCCCTTACGAGCTACCAGGACAATAATTAGGTCACAGCATATACTTAGCTGGTAAGTGCTCAGTCTGTTAATAGAGGAAAGGAATTATGTCCTGAAGCAACTGTAGGACTCAGACAATAGATATTGGAAGAGTTGGAGAGTGTATAGGTGGCTGGATTCTGAGTGTTCTAGACTAAAAGAGATAGATAAGGAAGAGTTTGCTGATATGAAGACAGTCTCCCATTATACAGGATTTAACACTCTATTGTGGACTTCAATATGCTAACATATTGCCAGGATAGAAATCTTAGAAGCTTAGAAAAAGCAAGGACTTATGCATACTGAAGTAGAAACACCAGAAGGGAATCAAAAGTATGGGCTGGAAACTTCATGTTGACTTGCAAGGCAGGAGAGATCAGATGATTCTCTGTTCACTTAGTTAATAAGAAATATATTGGTGAAGGAGCATAGGCATCAGTGAGAACTCAAGGATGGCTATTTCCTACAGATCAAGTCTGACAGGAGGAAATGTTATAGAAGAACTGAGCTCCTGGATAGCAATGAGGAGAATAGAATTCTAAATGCTAGTAGTGTCCAGATAGTGGCTCTTATCCTTCAAAAGCAAAATTAGCGCAACTATTGTAAGAAACAGCAATGACAGAGTAGCACCCAAGAAAGTCTGACTTACCAAAAGCTATGAGTATGTTTAATAAAAATACAATAATTCCAGAAGCAAGGTAGACATAAACCCCAAAAGGATTTTTTTCCAAAAATATTTTAAGCCAGTTCTCAGACTCATAAGCCACAACTGAAGGAAAGCCTGGGTTTCTAGAAGGAAGGACCCTGAAATATCATGGAAATTTTGTATAGTAGTTATTTCTTCTTTCTTTCTCTCCCCCAAACCTACAACTATTTACTTGTTACCACACACTGACTAAATGACTAAAAGATACTTTTAGATCTGAGGATTATGGAATACTGGATTTAAGATGACACTTATTCTCAGAGACTAACCTAAAATTTGTCACTCTTGTTGTCCTCTTACAGTAGGAGATGCACAGGTAACATGTAATCTTAGCTTAAGTCCCAGTCACAGTGGGCTGTTTGTGTGTACTCACCCACTCAGTGATCATTTCTTTGGTTTCCACAATAATTGGAATGGCCATATTTTGTAGTTGCCAGAAAGCTGCATATTTTTCTCTACCCGTGGAGTGAGAGTTATCCTAGGAGTCAAGTAAAACTTCTGACCACTGACACCACCCTACACCACCCCCAAGTCAAGACAGTAAATCAAAAACAATATTGCATCCTGAGGAAATGGCAGAGATTTGTGCTACCCTTACCAACATTTAAATGTAGTGGGGAGGGAGTTGCCATATCTTCATTTAATTCACCATTTGGCCCATATATAAACCACACACATCATACAGGGCAACAGTGGATGATCACAACCTTAACCAAGTGAATTGTAGCCCCATTTATAGCTGCTATGCCGGGTATGATATTTTCATTATAATAGATTAATATAGCCTCAGGTTTAAATATGGCTATTGAGCTAGTGTGATGGTTCTTAATTGGGAGTGACATTTTTTATTGTCATGACTAGGGTGAAGCTATGGTCATTCAGTATGTAGAAGCCAAAGTTGCTGCTAAACATCATACAATGCACAAGACAGACACTCACAACAAAGAATGTCTGGTCCAAAATGTCAGTAGTGCAGATATTGAGAATCTCTGGTCTAGTGAACATATTTTTTTTCCCATGTCTATCAAAAGGGAAGATGAAGCAGTTCATATTCTATGGTATGGAAAAGAATATACACCTACAGTTCTGCCCTTGGGCTGTGTTACTTTTCCCTTCCACTGTCATAATATAATTCAAAGCACTTGGATCATCTATACATTCTGTTGAATGTGACATCATTCCACTATATTGACAATTTTATGTCAATCAGAACACACAGACTGGAACTGGTAGTATGTCAAAGGCCTTGGTAAGACTATGTGCTTCAGAGGTTTGTATATAAAGTCTTCTAAGTGTCAGAAATCGACATGATGTAAGAGAAATAGCTGGTCTTCACTGGTCTAGGTCAGATATCCTTCTACAAATTAAGGAGCATATTATTGCATCTCTCAACTCTCATAGTTAAAATGGTAATATAATACCCAATAAGCAAGTTAAGTTCTCAAATTCTAGATAACATATTTCTAATTTAGGAATAGCACTCAGACCCATTGACTGAATGATGTGGAAAGCTGATAGCTTTGAGTGGGATTAGAAGAGGAAAGGGCTCTAGGAGTTACTGGCTGTAGTCTTAAGTATCCTAGTCACTTGGGTCATGATCCAGCAATCCCTGTGCTATTAGAAGTAACTGCACCTTCCAATTATGCAAATCTGAAGAGTTAAAAAATTGCAATCCCCTCTTTTCCATTTGTATTTCCTTGTTTATTAGTAGGGAGAATGCCTGTGCAAATGTTTATTTAACAATTAAAAGTTTTCAGGGCTGTTGCTTGTGGATATTGATAATTCAAATAAGGAATTAAGGGAAGAAGCTCTAGAATATATAGGAGAGGGAAGGTAGTATTTTAGGGGAGACAGTCATTCAGAAGCAGAGTTGTGGATTTTTCACTGATATCATCATGGCATCATGTTTCTCCATGAAAATTTAGAAAGGCGATGATGATGATGGGCTTGTTATCATATTTATCTATGTAGCCTAAAAGCTGAGCACTGTGTATGTCAGAGCCTCTGAAAACATTTGTTGAATGAAAGATTAAGATATTTGAGCAGGGCTGGTTTCTTCTAAGGACTTTCTACTTGGTTTATAGATGGTGGTCTTTTCCCTGTGTCTTTACACTCTGCATATGTGTATCTGAATCTATTTTTATAAGAACACCAGTCACATTGGATTCAGACCCACCTACAATGACCTGATTTTTAACTCAATTACCTCTTTAAAGACCCTATTTCCAAATACAGTCACATTCTGAGGACCTGGGGGTTAGGACTACAACATATAAATTGGGGAGGCACAATTTAGTCTATAATAGACAATCTGTAGACAATTATATTTCTCAGTAGTCTAAAGAGGTGGCTTTGGTACTGTTTACAAATTACCTCAAGTCCTGCAATTCTTTCTCTAGCCTTAACTTTATGGATTTAGCAAACTTTATTTCTTCCTCAATGTTAGTCTTTTCTGGGTGGTATTTGTGTGTCCCAAAGAGAGAGTATCTGTAAGAGGGTTCTAAATAAATCAGGTTATTTGTAATATTTAACAGGGGCTTGGTCTACACAGGAGTTAAGGAGGATAAGAAAATGGTCATAATTTTCTTCTTCTGTTTAGTTCCCTTGGGGATCTACACTTTTGCCTGAAAGTTTAGAAGCTTTCAAAGGATTTTTGGAAATGCTTGGCAAGTGTAGGATTGATAATTTTCTAGTCCTAAAACTGACAATAGAGCAATTTCTCTCTTAATGTTGCTTATTTTATACTATTTTAAAAGAGATAAAATCATATTAGATAAGCAAGAACTTTAAAACACTGTGACAAGTTTCTAACAAAGTAGAAATATCTTTAATACTCCAATTTATCTAAATCTATTTTTTTGCTTATTAAAAAGTTCTGGTAATATTTTCTTTCATATTAAGGTTTCTAATCATTAATATTTCCTTGTATTACTGGCTTATTTTTACCATTGTTTCTATATTAAATGATGTAATGAAAGATATAAGGGAAATCTGGTAGAATAATATTTGGAATCATTATTTTCTTACTTATTTTTCTGCCCATTGGGAAGACATATTGAATTGTAAATGTTTTTTTCTTATTTAAATTAAGATATTTAAGGCCTATTAATATTTGCAAGTATTTTATGTTTTATTTTGTAATTTTCAGTCACTTGAAAAAAACTGTATCTTTATTTTTATTAATCAACCCACCTTCTCATCCCCTACATATTGAACTAAATTTCATGCTATCTTAAAGAGATGACAATTATAATTTTTAATTAAATTTGTTATAGAATAATTACTAACTTTATTTACTAGGATTTTACATCTTTTATATTTATGAAAATTCAGTTGATTATCCCTAACATTTCATGCTTAGGTGATAAAAGAAATAATAAAAATATAAGCTAAAGATTGCATAAAACAACATTATAATTAGGAAAACTGGAAAAAAAATCTAATCCATGTGTGATATTGTTTTTCCCTATAAATCCAATTTACATAATATAATGATAAGTACAATTTACCTATCTGTATAACAACTCTGATTTCACTCTCTCTGTAATGTATATTTTTCTAGCAACAAATATAGGTCCAGTGAAGGCAGACAATATGCCTGGTATTTGTACCATTTATTTATTTATTTACAAAATTTAGTCAGTAGTTTAGTAATTCTGTATCAGCTTTTTAAATGTGTGATTAGAAGTTACAGTGAATTTTTTCTGGGGATCTTTATAATGGTTTTAATTCTGGTTCAACCTCTCAAGAGAAAGATGTTTGGTAAAATGACTTGGGCTATAAAATGGGTGTAGTAATTGAATCGAAATTGTTGTGATAATTACGTGAAATAGGCATGGGTTAATAAAATATATACAACACAATAAATGCTTGGTAATTGATATAATTATTAGGCTGTAGAAAAGACCATTTCAAGAAATCCTAAATGACAGCTGGAATAGGGAAATAGAATGTAACTAATATAATGAGGAGCCTTGACTTGTTGCAGTATTATAAATAAACAAACAAACAGACAAAAACAGTTTTACCATTCCAATACCATCTGTGTGCCACAAAATTCCACTTTCTTTCTGTAGAGTGTCTCTCCTAACAACAGCTCCACCCAATTCTATGATTTTTAGTCACTTACAATTTTGTTCTTTAAGACTTGTGTTTATTTAGAGAAGTGATTGTTGTCATAATCTGTGCTGGCTCATTGTTGATAGCCCCAAGTTATTTGACATCCAGAGAGGATATATATATTTTAATCATCTCTCTCCTCTATAACTGTTCAGTAAATCATAAAATTAAACAAATAATATTAATGAGCAGAAAAGAAATGCAGATGACTTTTTTTATTGAACTTTATGTATATAATCATGTCAGTAAACTTTTTAAATTAAGAACAAAATAACTGTAAAAGTATAAAAGGGAAAAACTAACAATTTAATATTGTTTAATTATAATTAAAATTAATTATAATTATAAGTAATTAAAACAATAATGAATCTTTATTTAAAAGAGGGAGAAACATACATATATAATAGCGTATCACAGTAATGAATACTAAAGTGTTTTAAGTCTTATCTTTCACAAAGCTGTCAATGATTTTTTGACAATTGATTTTTCTGCATATTCGTTCTTAACAGATGGCATAGGTAGATTTGTCAGTCTTCACTTATCAAAGAATATTTTTTTATTAATTTTAATTTTAAAAAATTTATATCTTAAAGCATCAAATACTCAAATTACTAGGAAAAGTCTTACACATAAGGATACATTGATAGCAATTTATAAAATCTCACTTCACAATAAATTCTAAAATTTCAAATTCCCTCTCCTTGGATTAATTTCATCAGTAGTTAAATGTTTCTGCACTGGAAAAAAAAAATTAACACAATTAAATCTCTAAATATTTACATAGAATGACAGAATTGAAGTAAGTCAAATTCTACTTCTTCATCCATAACCACCATTGCACTATTAACAGTTTAAATACAGAAATGCATAGTCTTTCACGAGTTGAATATACAAACAATATCCAAAATGATCTTGAATTATTCTGAACTGTTGCAAATTATTCTTTGAATAAACACCTGTGACTGAGTCCCTGCGTGTTGAGAGATTGATTATATAATGAGAGTTCACCAAATTAACTTTGAAATATATACAATTTTTATAAGGATAAATAATATGTGCTAATTTGACTATTATACATATATTATTAAAACTCAACGCTCAACAATCATTGCAACAAGAGTAAAATTAGAGCAACAAAAGGTTTGTTTCAGGAAGGAACATTTTATCATTGACATTATTTAGAATTTCTGGCTATTCTTCTTGAATGATCCCAAGGCAAACTCTCCCATCTGTCTTGTTCTTGGCACCCCACTGTTAAGAGACAATTTTTTTATGGGTGTGTTATATTTCAGATTGTTTTGTGAGCTGAGACACTCACTGCCTTTATTCTAGATAATTTTTCCAAGAATGTTTATATTGAGAACAGTCCTGGAGAACAGAGGTAGTATCTTCCTCCAGCTCAAAGGGCAGATTTGTTTACTGCATACTATAATAAAAATAGTTTCTTCTTCCAGGAAAATGGCCTACATGTTCTTTCTCGATTATAAAAGTTTGAAGTTCCCTAACCTTGGTGTTTTCTTCTGTAACATAACCCACAACCTGGGCAAGCATCACCTCATCTTCACCTCACACTGTGAGAATTGGGGCTCAAGAAACTGGCATAAATGCTGATATTCTGACTACTACTATTTCTGTGAGTAATAAAGTCCTTTGTCTCTGACCCAGGAGTCTCATGTCTTCTGCCAACATCTTGCAGAATCTTGGTAGGCTAACTTGTTACTCTTATCTTGCAAGTAGGGTACAAATCTCATCTGACCATATAACACAATTCAGTTACCAATATATTGTAGATAAAGTAATCTGTTAAAATGCAAATGAAATTAGATGACATAAAAAAAGGAATAAAGAGGATTTCTTTATTTCTTTGATGGGCTTTACAAAATGCTTAAGTCTTTAAAAGCTATCTTTATCTTGCTTGGGTCATATGTGTGTCACTCTTATGACAAGGAGGCAAGTCAGGACAAAACTAGAAACATTCAAGGGTCATGGAGAGAAACAAAGAGTGGGCAAGTGTTATATACATTCTGTGTTATATACATTCAGTGGCTTGTTGAAAGCGGTGCAGTTAAGATCTAATTTTTGTGGCTAAGAGGAAATGTCATATTGTGAGAGATAGAGGACAGAAGTTAAAAATGAGTGATAACAAAGATTAAGTAGCTGAAGGCTGGCTTAGTAGAGGCATTTCCCCTGAAACCTGATTAACTGTGTCTTATCCCCCATCCATTGAACTTGATTTGAGGATATATGTTCTATTCCACATCTTAAGACACTGCCTAAGATCTGGAATTTGGGAATAGTATAAATATAATTTGCATTATACCTATTCTTTTTTTATATATTTTTTCCACTTTGGATTAGTCTCTTTCATTTTAAAGAGAAAAATCAATTAAATGTAGTTTGTCACACTTTCCTACCTCTGGATATTACTATGAAAGGTTTTTGTTTCCTTCTCCTTAATTTATTATTTGAGATCTTCATTACAACTCATTTAGAGACTCCTTTTCCCTGGTTACTAATCCCTTTAGAGCTGATGGCTGTATCACAAGTAGTGATATCATCATTTTTATGTACTGGCACATTCTTGGGAAAAAATCTATATCTTTTCCCTGGAGAAAGTTCTAAATGTACCTGATAGAGGCAAAGAGGCTAATATTAATGTTATAGGCTCTAGAATAGAGAATGTATTATCTGCAGACTTTTTGTCATCATACAGATATTACTAGATTGATATTAAAGTTTCAAAAGTGATAATTTAGACTAGAATTCTAGTATGACCATTAAAAGTGTGTAAAGCATTTACATGAAACCAACTTAAAAAATGTTTCTTCATTTCCTGGGTGTTTAGAGTTAACTTTCAACTGTAAGGAATAACTCTAGATTAGGAGATTGAGACTAGCTGGGCTTAATTAAATGTAATATATGTTTACTAAGCAACCCCTCAGTGGGTTCCAGATCCAGAGTCAGAGTATCAGAGATCAGTTAAGGCACAGGACCTGCCCTTTCGGAAGTATAATGTTAATTTAAGAAATTGGACATCAGTGTGAGTTTCTTGGGAAATTGTTTTAATATTTTAGGTAGGAAAAAAACAATTGAAAAATAATTCTAAATAAAAGCTGTATGGACATTATTACACCTTTTTAAAAAGTGGAGATTCTTCTTCATTTTTGGCCACAGAGGTGCTGGTTTTATCCAGGCTACTTTCTGGATAAAATAATTAGCTCTAGTTTTCTGAGGCTGTAAGCAAAATTTTAGAGGCAACTTATGTAAATAACCAACATCTATCTATACATGCACTGAAAAAAGCTCATGATGAGTGAATTTCAAAAAGGAGTCAACTCAGTTACTTGGGACTCTACCTAATCACATCTTTCCAATGATGATTTCGAATGTGAAGCTGGAACACTGCAAGTGGAAGCAGAAATAAAACCTTCCTCTCTTGAGCAAGCCTCAGCACAGGTAACAGTAAATGCTTTCTCAGCAGGCTGGGAGTGAATTCTCCTGCTTTTTAAAATTATTATTTATTTTATTCTTTTACAACACCTCACACTATTCTCAGATATTGGTTCTCATTTTCTCTACCATGGTTTACCAGGTTTATCAAAAAAGGGAAAATCAGCACTTGCTTACAGAATATAAGGAAATGATTAAGATGAAGACTTAAAAATTATTAACTCTAAAAAATCATCAGAAAAATAATTGAAAAAAGTGTGGTGATGAAGAACAAAAAGGTTAAGTAGCATATGTGAAGAGTAATTCTCACCTTTAACTCCTCTGTTCATTTGAATTTTTCCACATTTACCAATTGATATTTGTGATAGATTTTTAGTTATTAAATGTTGAGATATTTATATCATTTACAAAGGAGCTAACATTGCTGTAGATGTCTCGTTTCTATCCAGTTGCCTGATACCCAAAGACAGAGGCCTTGCTCTACTTCAATTGACCATCAATGAGGGAATAGAACACTGAGTCGTCTGTAAACACTCAACAAGTGCTTGCTGAATGGACTAATTTGTATGTAAAGGAGTGAGAAGGAAGGTTTATAAAGATACTCTGCCAGAACTTTTCTAAATGCATTCTTCTTTATATGTTCTGACATTTGTTAACATAATAATACTATTTTTATATTTTTGCCTCAACTACTGGACTTGTAAGTATTTTCAGGACAAGGACTACATTTTTTCCAGTTTTTACAATCTAAATAACTACCACAGTGCGGGAAACATCACAGGTATCCAATTACTGTTAATTGTTTTAATCTGGGTACTTGCGCCTATTAACTCAGTGAAAGCAAGTGACCCTCCTCTCATACAAAGTTAAAGAAAAGCACTAAGTCTTTAACCACGGAGTATTTAAAAAAAAAAATCTAAAAAACTGAATAAATAAAAGACACTCTATGTTTCTAAGTTGGAAAGATTAAATATCCTAATTTCTCAAATTAATTTACATGTTCCATACAATTTAATAAGAACCTCAATGAGAAAACATGATAGAGCTATCAATATGTTTTTGAAACTTAGAAGATGAATTTAAGTTTATTCTGACAAAAACAGCCAAGAAATTTGGGAAAAAATTGTTTTGAGTGGGAAATGTCTTACCAGATATAAAAATAAAAAGCTGCATTAATTAGAAACATGTGGTTCTGAGAGAAAAGAACAGACTAGATTGTTCAGAAATAGACAAGGCATATATAGAAATTTAGTGTATAATAGACAGAGCAGCACAAAATATTTGGAAGAAGGATTATTCAACAAACTATGCTGGGAAAATATAGTTATGATCCCACCTCATCAATGCTTCATCAAAAATAATTTCAGAGGTATTAAGTTAAATGAAAGAAATGAACTAAAAAAAGACATTTGGGAAGATTATTTTACTAATCTTATGGTGGGAAATTAATTTCTGCATATAAAATTAATGCAAGAACACTCAAAGGAAATATTTTATATTTTTAAGACATATAAGTTTTGTTATTACAATTTGAAGGCAAAAGCACAACGAATTGGAAAACATGTTTGTAACACATGCAGCAAACTTTTTTTTATAGTTCATATATGAAGGTTTAGTAGTTAAAATTCACCGAACCTCCCAATTAAAGTAGGCAAAGGACATCATGGCAGAGACTGCCAGCTATTGAACAATATTCATCCTCTCTGCAATAGTGACAGAATCGTAGTCTGGCACATGGCTGAACTCATTCTCAGCCACATATCTACATTCTGGCCAGTGGAATTGGAGCAGAGATGATGTGCCATTTCAAGGCCACGGCTTTTCAGAGAGTATATGTTCCTGCTCTCCACCTTCCTCTTCATTCTACCTGCTGAAGCCTGTATGGCATGACCAGCCTCAACAATAAGACTTTAGAGGGTGGCAGAGCCAGGAGAAAAAAGGAACCTGGGTCTTTCAATCACCCTATAAGGAATGTCTACCTGCCAGCTTAGCATCAGCAGGAAAGGGTGACATAAGTTTCTATTTATTTCAGTCTTTAGCTCACCTTTATACACAATGCTTAAAAGAAGAAACATAAGTGCCTCATAGGCATATAAAAATATTTATTTTCATTAAT
Organism: Macroglossus sobrinus; assembly: GCA_004027375.1. NCBI lineage: Eukaryota > Metazoa > Chordata > Mammalia > Chiroptera > Pteropodidae > Macroglossus > Macroglossus sobrinus. The sequence goes on along the minus strand of PVKZ01001699.1, from coordinate 234,953 downwards.
AATCAAGAAAAATTTAAACAGTGAACTACTATTTTCATCTATGAAATAACGATTTGCAAATATCAAAAAATGACAAGAACAAAGTGCTCATTTTTTGGCAAGGGTTCAGGGAAACTTATTTTTATACACAGTTATGGAGAATGTTTACTGGTCCAAAGTCTTCAGAAATAATTTTACAATATATATTTATTGAAGAATGTTGGAAAAGTCATGTATTTTAACTTAATAATTTGTCTGTGATAAATTTATTCTAAGTAAACTGTATTAATAAAGATGTATGCGCAAAGATGTTCACTGTAATATTCTTTATAGTAACAAGACATTTGGAAGCAAATTAATGCTCCCAAATAAATGGATAACTAAAATTTAGTGTATTCATAGATAGATAGGTTATCATATATCTACTAAAAGTGTGTTTATAGGAAAGTTTTTCAGTTACATTTAAATGAACTATAATTATTAGCATGAAAAAGTAGCAGAGGAAGGAATATATATGCATCTAACATTTGTAGGGAAAAAAACAGAACTACATATGTTTAAAAACATAGATAATTATATAGAGATATTTAAAAGGATATACATACAATGTATGCTGAAATATTGTATTTAGTAAAAGTTATTTCTAGAACCTTCCCTTTACCTTTCTATACTCTTTGGAATTCTCTATGGTATTTTATCAATTTATTAGAAAAGAAGCAATTTTAAAAAGAAAAAATAGGCTGTCAAAAAACTGAAGTAGGTTTGTGAAATTTATTTGTCAATGTATCAACCATCATGGCAAATAACTTAAAATAGGTTATTTATGACTATGCTAGCTTTATTTATTTTTGTTCTCTGGTTGTGAAACATTTTCTAATTTTAGAGTTTTAGAGATGTAACATTTTTTACAGTAGTATGAAGCTAATACTTTGGATGCCAAGTATTTTTAAAACTTTATATTAAAATATAACATACATATAGAAACGTACATATATTTAACGTGTACAGCCCGATGAAATCTTACAAACTGAAAGCACCATGTAACTTGCACTCAGATGAAGAAACAGAACATTATCAGCACTCAGAAGAATTTTTTAAATGTTCTCTTCTAGTCACTTACATCCAAGGTAACTGCACAGGTGAATTTTGTGTATACATATTTGAAGAAGTGAGATCATATACTATATTTTCTTTTATATCATGCATTTATCTCTCAACCTTGTGTGCTTACGATTCATCCATATTTTTGTATGTAGTTTTAGATTATTCATTCTTGTTGTATGGCATTCTGTTGTGGAAGTATACTTTAAGTTATTTGCATGTTCTGCTATTGATAGGAGTTTGTGTAGTTTTGAGTTTGGGCCTTTTATGAATAGTTACTAGGACATTTCAATACAATACATACCTCTAAAAAACATATGTATGCATTTTAGTTAAATAAATAGCTAAGAGTGTAATTGCTAGATAATAGGCATCACATGGTCTACTTTAGTAGATATTGCCAAAAATTTTTCCAAAGTTGTTTAATAAGTTATATCTTACCACCGGCACATAAGTTTTCATAGCTCTACACTCCCACCAACACATGAAAGTGTTATTTTTTTAGTTTCTTTCTTCACTCTAGTGATAATGAAGTGGTCTTGCCATCTTAGCAACATCAAAACTTCCAATTAACTAACTTGGTATATACATTCATTTACGTGGGTATTTAAAAAATTTTCTCAGTAGTACATATTAGTTTAAAGTGAATAATTAAACATATATTATTTTTAGTTATTTGATGTTCTTGATTTCATTGTAAATAAAATAAGTTTTTTTTTAACTTTGTGTTCTTTTTGTTTGCAGTATGCCTTTGTGCTCTATTCTGCAAATTCTGGCCACCTTGGTCTCACCAAACATTCCCAAAAAGTACTCTGGAATTATCCTGCCCTTGGCCCCTTTCAGCATAGTAAACTGGGACAAGTTTAAGGCCTACTTCATTTGTTGACCTTGTCTTTTAGAAATCACAGTTCTTTATTTTTTATTTTCCAGTTTCTTGTCCAGTTTTTAAAAATATTTTGTCCAATTTTGGTTGTTGTTTCAGGAAAGAGTACAATACTAGTTCCTTTCCTTCACCTTGGCCAAAAGCAGACCATATAAAGTCTATAGGCATTCATATTGTTATTATTCTTTTAAGATATACATCTAGATTTTCATACTCTTTTATGCAGGTCATGTTTTACATACACACAATTTTAATGACTTTTTTTAAACTATAGAGTTCTTATTTTAAAAAGTTATCACAGTTTAAAAACAGGTTAGCATATTCTATGGTCTCTTTCAATGTTACCTTGCTTTTGAAATGTTGGGAGAAGTAACAGGAGATTCACATAGAAACTTTGGAGTAGCTGTCAAGGTTTGGCCACTGCTAAGTAGTAGCAGTAAATGAACTACTGTTTCTTGCTTCAGTGAAGATTAGGCTAAAAGAAGTTTAGGCAGAAAGGTGATGAGTTGTGGGCTTAGAAATGTAAAAGCCAAAAATGCCCAGGTTATTTAAAAATATATATAGAAGCAAGAAATGGTTGGCTATTTCCTCTTTTAATAAAAATTAAAAAATAACCTAGGAGTACTTTGAACACCTTTACATTTAAATGACATTAACAGCATCACTGTCTTAGATCTAAATAATCAACAATGGCATATCAAGCCTGTTTTGTAGTATTGGCTGATTTCCACTGTGTCACTACTCCCATCATGGCCAACTTGAAGCTCTCTATGTGATGTCACTGAACTTCACATTGGGAGGAGAAACACAGTAGCATAACATTATACAGTGTTTCTACCATGTGGACACAAAATATCTAAATAACTCAAGAGTATAATTTATAATAATATGTATTCAAATAATTAGGAAGTCACAGGTTTTAAATATGTATTACCTTCTATTCTAATACAATTTAAAAATATGTTTATATATTTTATTTTAATAATAATAATAATACTTATTAATTGGCTCAAACGATGTCCTGAAAATTTAATAATCTACTCTCCCAAGATGAGATAAACGAGCTGGCTCCAGGACACTTTTGCAGAACAGATGCTTAGAAATTACATAGATAAAACTGCTGTTATATAGAAGATACTAAATAAAGGGTAGCTATAAACTACATAATTTCCTGCACTAAGGAAGATAGGCTCACCAGAAGTATTTTTACTTTGTTGTTAAAAAAAACAAATGACATATTATGAAAAGATTTCTAGGGTAAGTTCTCAGTATGGAGGAGGAGGATTCAGAGTTGTTTGCATCCTGAAAACTATTCCTTGGATGAACGTTCTAAACTTCAGTCTCCTCATGTGTAAAGTAAGGAAAATAACTGTGGAAACATCATAAGCCTGTCATGAGTATTACATAAAACAAAGCACACAAAGTTCTTAAAATAACATTTTCCAACTATAACATACTAAATTTTAAAAATTATGGGACAGCAAATTCCTATCTAAACTGAAAACAGTTCCCATGATTTAACAAAGGTCTTATTTTATCCCTTTCTTCTCCTTTCCGGCTTCATTCTTGACTCACTATGCTAGCACATGTCTGCTGCACTGAGAACATCTTCCAGACCCCTTCCTATAACACTTGAATGTTCTCATCAAATAATTTGAGCTTTTTTCTTTCTTTTAATTTGGAAGAAATAACAATATAAACACATCAGTATCCACACTTGTGTCATAACACCCCTCCAACTGTCTTGGCAGTATAGTACCCTCATTAAAATGCCATAAAGCATAGATTTGTGATTTAAATGAAAGCGATTTAAAATTTAATTTGATCTAGAGAATTTTTTGAGAATTATGTGATACTCCTCGAGATAATTGAAAACACTCCAGGTGTCGCAAAGGCAGAAAAGGAAATTAGTAAGAGGCGCTTAAGCAAATCATTAGCAAGCAGGGAAGGAAAAGTGGGCTGAATGCTTTGTTGTAGCAACAGGATGGAGCTGAGCCTGGAATGGAGCAGAAGCCCTTAGAGAAGGTGTGGACTCCTGCAGAGAACTGGTCTGAAAGGAAACCTAAAATGACTCTCTTTCCCAAAAGAAGCCATAGAGGGGCTGATAAGGAAAGGAAGACATGGTATGAAAAGAAAGGAAAGAGAAAAGAACTAAGTCTCACCATTTCCCTTTTCAAAGGCATAAATGGGATCTAGGCTTTTCAGAGCCACGAAGGAGAGCAGTACAGAGCTAGATGACTGCAGAGTTCTCTGCCTGTTAAATCTGATTGTAAGAAGGTTGGACATTAAGCATCAAATAAAGAGATAGGAGATTGTATCGGTGGAGCAGAGGTCAAGGGGTTTGAAGCAAAAAGACCTTGCGTATATACAAGTGTTATAAATAAAGTCAAAGATGTACAATGGTCTTGGGGGAGCAAAGAAGTCTTGCTGGTTCCCTATATCATCAACAGACTGCTCTAGTTGAAGGACAGGATTTTACTTAACCAGTTTAATAGTGGGCTGAGCTCAGCAGTGCACACTTGATTTTTGTCTATTATTGCCTTGAAAAAGGCTCCATCAGATCTCTGGGCATTTGGCTGATGCTATCATTTCAGGTCACTTTCAGGTCTAAAAATCGGATCTATTTTCAGTAAAATTTCAGCCTAGTTTAAATCTATTCTGAGATTATTCTCTGCTTAGTGTCCAAACTTGATCATTGGATAGGAGAGAGCAGCAAGGAAGAGAGGACGGGGCAGAGTTACAATTTCAACCTTCATCCTTCATTTCTTTCATTCTCATGAACTATGCTGTTTCTCTGATTTCTTTTAAGTTTGAGAGAAGAGGGCCAGGAGGAAAGAGAAAGAAGAAAAGGAGTAATTTTCAATTTTTGTTTAGCCAATGCAGCTTGTGATTCTTTCTTGGAAACTGCTGGCCAGTTGTGGCAAATAAATACGGGCTCTTTCACAAGGCCTCTTTAGAGATTCCTTTTTGGAGCCTGCACACTGCATTCTTCTCCAGTAAGGCTAACGTTCTCTCCAGCAGATTCTGAACTCCTGCCTCCAGGAGCACATCTTAACTTTTTCTCCTGTGGTCCTCTATCCCCCACAAAACACCTTCCTATGTAGAGTCATTCCAAATAAAGTGAGTCAAATTAAATGCTGTGGCATCCATTTGAACCCCAAAAAACATGCATTCCAGGTGAGCAGGCCCCATTTCTACCTATACATATAGACTTATTATTCCAGGCTGCATGTCTCAGGTTCTCCCGATACCCTTGCACTCCACTCTAAACAGCTCAGGAGAACATTCACATTTCCTCAGCTCAGCAGTCATTTAGCTAGAATAGTGGTTGTTAGGGCTGAATGCCCTGGGTGCAGATGCTAAGAAAAAGCACTTTGTGTAAGAAACTTTAAAACAATAGTATAACTGACCAAAAGTCAGTTTATTTTCAATTATCACCAGGTTCTGATTATTCTAAACAGTGTCAGTGATAAGGTATTTCTTGTGAAAAAAAATCTTTTGTGGGTCTAAATTCTAAATAATTGCTGCATTTTTTTCTGAGTATTAACAATAGATAGGTAGGCTTCTAATAAGCACATTGTTATTACTTATCCTTTAGCAAACATTATCCTCTGCAAGGACTTTAATTTGCTGAAATCCCATTTATACAATCTCCTCCTGCCAGACATAGATTCAGCTACATTGATTCATTTCAAAGATAACTTCACAATAGTTAGGCAAAATCCGAGTTCACTTCAACTATGGTTTGTGTCTCCAACCCTGGTGATACTACATATTCTTACATTTAAATAGTAGATTCAAAATAAAGAATAGTGGTACAATGATTGTAATAGCAAAGAGACAGACACAAGTTACTTCAATTCTATTCTTCATTGTGACCATTTAGAACTTTTATTTGTGTTTAAAATGTAAAAGAATGAAGCAGGTACAAATCGCAAGGGGTAATATTTGGTAATATATTTGGTAAATATACATTTTAATTCACACACAAAATATTTTACTGATTTTTAATGATACTTTGAAATTAAATTTTATTTTTTTAAATTACTTTTCTTTTTATTTTTTTATTATTTAATTGTGTGAAATAGTAATGTTATTCAATAATGTGACAGACCAATATGTAGATGCTTTCTCAAAATATATATTAATGTAATGTTAATTCATTGTATTTTTCTTTTTAAACAGTGACATTATTTTTATTTTATTTTTTACTGGCATATTTATGAATATAAAGCACAATAAAAAATTTTCACTGTTTGCATTTATTTTCTGGTTAATATTATTCTTTTATGTTATGATTATTATTGAGGAGAAGGGATGTTAAAAATGATCTATTCTAGGTATCAAATACTGAGTCTTCCATTAAGCAGAGGAATACGATACCATTCTCCCCATTTCGTAAAGACTTTTTCCAATCTCTCAACAGAGTACCTTTGAGGCCCTCTTATGTGGCTCAATGCTATTCCAAATGGTTTAAAATTTAAGTTTAAGGGTAAGTTTGTAGTAAATATAACTTTCATCTTTTCTTTTTTTATATTAAAATTCCTTTCTAAAATTCCTCTGCCCCATCTGTGAAGATATCTGTATGTGATTGTGCAAGCTGCAGCATTAATCTAATGGAGATCAAATTGATACAGTAGTAGGACGGGGTACTTTTGGATCCTTCCTTTCTTCTTCTGTTCATGACATGGGCTAGAGATTTAATTAGCAAATACACCATGGCTCCAGACAAGAGTTGATAGGACACACTGGAGAGTAACCATAGAGGAGCCAGCATAGGCAAGAAGACCTGCCACTCTGGCAAGGATGTTCTAGAGAGATCCTAGGCCAAAGACTGAAACCAAACATCTGACTGACTACCTTGTCTGCTAGGATAGCCTGCACTTTTGAAAAGGGAGCAAGAGGCCCCAAAGGAGCTCCTGGGTTACAACCCTATTCTACAAGTGCTTATAATTTATGGCATGCTGGGTAAAGGACATAGCTTGGTTTAATGTAATAGACTTTCCCTGCTGTGTTGTATACTCCACAAAGCAGGCCATTCATTCCGGTTGCTTTGTGTTGATAAGAATCAGCACAGAGGTGACATTAGATTCTGACACAGTTCCTACTACTACGCCCAAAACTCTGCTCATCTCAATGACTCCTCGCCAAATCTAATATACATCATATTTCAACATCTTCATGCCTTGCTGTTGAATGATTTTCATTCTCTAAGTTTGAACTCAAATGCCACTTTCTTGATTAAATATTTCATAACCCCCTAAATTTAACTATGTTTTCATCTGCCTACTCACGACGCTCTGATTCTATTTTTTTTATTCTTTTTAAAAAAATTTTGAATTGTAATTGATTTGCTTTCACAACTTTTACCCCTCACCAAACTCTAAAGTTTTTGAAGTTAGTGTTCACATCCTATGTACTTGACATCTATATCTACCCTTCTCTTTGGCATTTAATAAAAAACTTTAAAAAAAATTTCCCAATAGTTTTTAAATAAACATGTTTAGAAAATAATTTAATTGAATGCCAAAATAATAACCATGTTGATCGTAGTGCATAATAAATACCGAGTTTCTGAAAAAAATCTAACCAGTTTTTATTGAATACCTATCATACTTTATATCATATTTATAACCTAATATATATTTCAATCAATTACAAAAAATGTGAAAAGCTTTGCTTAACTGCTTCTAGGATTAGAAATACATCAGTGTACAAAACTGGAACAATCAGGGAAAGAGAAGTACTTTTTCTGATGAATCACGGGAATTAAGTTGATGAATCTAAGCACAGGCCAAGATTAAGATTCCTCAAATCAAATTGTCATACAAAGGATATAACCAGGAGTCAGAATCAGGTTATTAGCCTGGATTCAGAGGCATCCAGACAGGGAGATTTGGAAGTGAAAGAAAGAAAATTAACATAAGCCTGAGATCAGACTCAGGTAGTAGAGTAGAATGATTTGGCTCAGCCCTTGTTGAAACAGTGTAGGCCAGAGAATCAGATCACCAACAGGAAAGAATCTCTTAGGGGCTTTAAAGTCAATGGAATCTAACATTGCCTTCTGTTTACTTTTTGCTTTCTTTTACTTCTTTTTTGCAGGCTACAATTTACATGCTCAGACCAGCTTTTATTAAAGATTCATCAAGTTATGATTTGAGGACAAAATAAATAAACAGATTAAATAGATAAATAAGCACTCAACTAATTACAAGGAGACCATCTTCAAAGGTGTTGTATAGTTGATATGGAAAAAAATATTCTGCTTCAGTGTGTCATTTCTTATCTGAATGCTCTATTTCTATTTACAATTTACAATAATACAGGTGTGCCCTACTTTCTTAAGAGGGGCAAACATGTAAAGATTCATATTTCTAGGGTGGAAAATGAGAATGATTATTTCAAATATGAAAGAAATATTTAAAATATTGATATTGCAAATAATATTTGATTCCACTAAAGTTGGGTTTTGTGTGTGTGTGTGTGTGTGTGTGTGTGTGTGTGTGTGTGCATGTGTGTATAAAATCTGGTTTACAGAGCTTTACCTGTGGAAGGGGTCAGAAAATTGAATGTAACAGATTGGAAACTACAAACATTGAACATTGTTCAAACTCCAAACCAAACTTTACTCCTTGAGTAAAGCCTTCCCAAGTTTCCTAGTCAGAATTTGTCATGTCAACAATTAGGAAGGAAATAGAATCACTAAAAATCACTCATATATTTCTTAATGTATTACAAAAACAATTACATACAACTTCAGAAACTAATACATCACATAAGCATATATGCTGGTATACATTCTGCCAAGTAATAAAATACTAAATCTGTATTACTTAGCATGGCATAATTAAAAACCTACAAACACCAGTACTTTTGATTTCTCAATTTAAGATTTAAATTTATGCCCAGCACTGTGGAAGCAAACAAGAGTAGAGAACTCACTTTATTGTCTGAAATGAGTTTTTCTACAAGTGTACATCTGCTCTTACTAGAAAAAAAATAATTATATGTTAGTGATAAAGATCTGGGTTTGAAATTGAACTTTTTTATTTTTGAGGTATGTGAATTTGCAGAGGTCACTCCTCCATTATGAGATTTAGCTTCTCGTCTATTAAACGATATAATGAGCTTGTTTCAAACAGCTGTTGTGAGAATTTATTGAGTTCATATGTGCAAAACATGTCTTATACAGTATCTGCCATTGCATAAAAGGTCAATGAAGATGTGTTTATTTAGTTTTTACTTTTAACAACGTAATGATTAGTTATCTGTTCCTTTTTTATCTGTTACTTTCTAAAAAAGAGACAGGAAGCACAAATAATAATATGGGACAATGTAAACAAGAGAGAGGTGTTTTTATAAAATAGAATAATAAAATTGTTCATAACTGAAAATCTTTCATAACTTTTAATAAACTTTTCAAAAATTTTCATACTTTTTCATAGCTGTGTTTCTTTACAATTATATGTGTAGATCCTGAAAGTGCCTTAGACAATCTAGATGAGGCACTGAAGCTCCACGAAGAAGTACGGCTTATGGGTGCTCACTGGGTAGTGGGGACAAGTTTAGAAGAATATAAACACATAGGTTTATTGTTGATATTGGTGTTGCTTTAATTTGAGTTCAATTCTCTTTAAATTGGGCATTTTCCTAGCTTTGTACACTGTACAACATGCAAGCTGATATGTCTTAACCCCTTACAGCATCTGAATCTAGTCTCCCCATCCCTCTGCTTACACTTAGGTGTCTAAGGAAAGTAACAGACTGGCCCAGGAAAACAGAGTTCTTCATGGACAGAAATACTGAAATGAGAGGCAGTGTTCTAGCTCCATCTCTTCCTCTTTAATCTCTCTGAATTTTCAGTTTTCTTATTTGCAAAATATGGGGTGTGGTTAGTACCAGATGATCTCTAAGATCTCTCCTCATTCCGAAACTTTGAATTCAGGTCTTATGAAGCTGAATTAAATGCTCTTTTTGCTATAATCACAATTTATCCCTCCTTTCATTTAAGGAAATAGGAAATTTCTGCACTTAAGAGCTGATATAAATCTGACTTTGGAAAAAGGTCAATACATATATATTTTATATGTTCAACGTTGTGTAACAGAACTAATACACCACCATCCTGTAAAATCCTAAAGTTGTTGAAGTGCAAAAGAAAAGCAAAAGACCAAATCATTAGAGTTTTTTTTATATACAGCAAGTAATAAAGGTACTGTCTCTACTAGTATAGCTATTCCTAGCAATTCATTATATAAAAAAAAAGGGGGGAGTTAGGTTTAAATATCCTGCTGTTTATAAAAATATATAAAACTATAAAACAGTCTTTTATGTGTCCTTTTTGAGAGAGGAGATATTTTAAACAATCTGGCTGCTTTTGTGAACGGTCTTTTTCCCACTGGCAGAAGGCAGGAAGGAGGCCACTTAGTGGGATTTATCTAAAAGATAGAGCAGATTGCAACAATGAGTTGGGCACTAAGAGCTTGTTTTATTAACTTTAGAAAGAAAAAAGAAACTCTATTTTCTTTCCATTTCATTTTTATCCCAATTCTTAATTTTAGTTCTAGAGGTGACTAGATAAGTTCCTAGTGACAAAGACATACATTGCACACTGAACTCTACACTGATTTGTAGCTTTCATTTTAGGATTCTCTTCATCGAATCCTATACCTATATATTAAAGAAGATCTTATTTCAATGCCACTTACAGAGTGACCGAATTATTTTTATTGCATGTTCTTTTATGTACAATCAAAATCTATTTTGTTTTCACCTTATACTAAAGAATAGAATTTCTTGAGTCTTTCATGTGCTCTTTTATTTGAGGGCAATTGCCATGATCTTTTTGCAAGACTGTAAATCTATTTAAATAGCATAAAACTATCAAACTGACACAACTAAAAATGATTTAATTCTGTTGTTTTTTATTCTTATCTCTGATTTAGATTTTCACCCCAAAAAAGGTCTTAAGGCCACTTACTGAGGGGTGAGGAATGACTTATTGCTGCCTATAAATTGAATGGGTGAGGCAGAAGTGACAAGCGAGGGAGATCTGAGGTTACATAGACCTTGAAGAGGCCATTTGAGGCTGCTCTTGCTGCCAAATCATCAGTATTTATGACATCTTCTTCGAAGTTGTAAAATTCTGGCCTGAATATTATATGGCAGTTGTATTACATGGGTCACCTATCCTGCTTCTGAATTTTTGCTCAAAAATATTCCCTATGCTTGGATTTGGCTCTCCCTACTCGTTCAGTAAGTTTTACTTGTGTCTAAACTTGATTCTTTTAGAAATCCTGTCTGAGCTCCTGCAAAAAGCCACATCACTCTATTAGTTTAATCACACTTCTTAATTTTTTAAGATAACTATTTCCATTAAGTTTAAATTTAAAAAATATTGTAAATGCCCACTATAAGACAAGCACCACCGTGATTTTATAACCATATTGTATGCATTGTCAGAATATAAAAAAATCTCAGATTTGATGGGCACAGGGTAGGATCTTCTGACTGAAAACAATCCTGGCATAAATCAGGGCAGGAAATCAGATCATCTTTGGCCCTCTTTCTTATTCTAAATTAAACTCCCTACCCCAGAGCAAGGTGACAACAAAATCTTTCACTAAAACTTGGGTGTGATAAGTTCACTCAGCACTTCAAAATAATGTGTCTGGGAAAAGGGAAGAATGTTTATAAAAAAGAGAATGTGGTGTCACTATCCAGCAATGGCCACAATCTGAGTCAAACCTCAACTTCTGCATGCATCCTGAGCCAAGCAAAGAAGCTATGGTATAGTCATCTCTGTAAGTCCTACTTTTGAGACAGGCAACTCTAAAAGAAAGGAGAAAAGTATATCACGCACTCAAAATATATTTTTTTTTAATAGAAAAGCAAAGGGCTCAAAATAGTTAAATCCCACCTCTAAAGGGATATTGCAATACCAGTTTTCTGCAAGCAGAAGCTCCTCACTGTGCCTCTGATCTCAGGACCTGCTTTACCTTTGCCTCATATAATAAGAAGGCCTTTCTGGTATCCTTCTCTCTCCTTTGAGGTTGCTTATAAAGCAAAATTGTTTGTATCAGACCCTGTTCCTCCATTTACACACATTTGGACCTAGGACATGCTTTTCAGTGAGGTACCAGCAAACCCCAGCCACTGGAAGCCCTACCATGACATTGTTGCTTGAATGCCTGTGTGGATTTCATTATGTGCAAAACAGAATTCAAACAAGCAGTTTTATTCTTATTCAGTTAAAAAAGCAAAGATCTTCATGACTTGTTCAGAGTTAGTCTTCAGGGAGGATGTAACTAGTGCGCTCTTTGATTTAGCAATTGTAATATATTAAAATATTGCATCAAATATCAGTGGGTACCCATAAAGGAAACTCTCAGTATCCCTAAGGACCCTGTAATAAACTATTGACATAATAAAAGAGAAGTAATTGAGCATAGTCCTAAAGATGTGGCTCATCTGAGAAGAAAACTCTGTCCCAGGGAAACTGCCTCTTTCTTCTTTCTTCTCAGCACCTCCTTCTCTCACACACACAACTCCCACTCGGAAGGCTGATCTCACCTAGTGTGATCTTATTAAAGCAGGTGACACTGAAGCATGATGACTGAGAGGTTTAATCCAGTCAATGAAGAAATTTTAATCCAATTTTTTATTTCTCTGAGCTACAGGCTTTCCATTGCCCCCTATTTGTTCTGGGAAGTTCCCAATATCCTTTTTTCTCTCGGGATCTGGAAGGCCCTTGACACTCATGCCTCTGATCTCGGTACGTACAGAGGGTTCATGAAGGCTTCATCCAGAATAAGAAATTTCCAAAGCAAATGGAAAACCCAAATGAAAATTCCCATGCGAGGATGACCTGAATAATTCCTTTGTAGATATAAGTGCTACTTTCTAAAGGATTTACTATCATTTCTATGATAAGTTCTAGGATTCACATTTTCCCTTTCATTCTTTTTAAAATAACTTATAAATATTTTAAAATATATTTTTAAAATGTTTGCCGAACTAATACCTGATATAGCTTGAAAAGCCAACAACACTTGAAGCTGTTTCTCTGGCATTCACTTTCATATTTCTATTTAGTATTCTTCTGCTGTTTATTTATTAGTGAGGTTTAGCTATTACCTATTTACCTGACAAGATGAGTATTTAAGTTTCTAACAGCTTCTTCCTTGCATTGCCACTTTAATAAGGATAAATCAATAACCTGTGTTTACTTTATTATGACTATGTAGATGTTTTTACTCAAACAAATGTTGCACAATGATCTTTTGTTGTTGTACAAATTTTTGATAATATTGAAGTTCATGCTTACCTTGTTTTCTTTGTAATCATCACTATTTCTTTCCACACCTTTCTAATAACTTCTCAATGTAATTTACCATCAAGTCAAATGTTCCATTTTTACATTTTTTCTAGAGACTTTGCTCCTGGAAGTCTGAATTCTCCATTTCAATGTGGATTGGTTGCTCACCAGGGCTGCTCACAGCTGTCATCCTGGGACTTCTCTACACTGTTGTCCAAGGCTTCTCTAACCCATGTGGTACCTCCTGAAATTCAAATTCCATGTCTTCTATTTCTTTCTTATTTTGGTAGCTCACATCCTTTAGCTGATTCTTAAAAAGGCTACATGGAGATTAAATTTTAATATCTTACAAATATAAAAATGTTTTTATTCTACTTTCACATTACTTATACAATAGTCTGATTGTGTGTGGTAATCTAGGGTGAAAATTAGTACAGTCAGAATTTTGAAAGCATTGCTTCTTCTCAATATAGATGTTGAAAACTAATGTGATCCTACGTTTACTCTTTTTAGTGTAACCTACATTGTTCCATGTTAAAAATGTATTGTGCTTGGCTTTGTTGAGCCATTTTAATCCATTAATGCTCAGCTTTCAGGTTCAGGATATGTTTTGCATTATTATTTCTTGATGATGTCTCTGTTTCTGTTTTGTGGGTGGTCTTTATTTGGACATTGTTCTGGCTGGTTTTACATGTCTACATGTGTGGTGGTGGAGTGCCCAGATCAACACTGTTTCTGGGTGTGTCTGGATAAGATTCACATTTGAATTGGCGAACTCAGTAAAGTAAATTGTCCTCCCAATGTGGGTGGGTATCATTCAATCTATGGAGAACCTGAATAGAACAAAAAAAACACAGGAAAAATTTTTTCAGCCTCACTGATTAAACTGAAACATCTCATCTGTTCATGCCCTCAGACTGAGATTTACATCATTGGCTCCTCTGGTTATCAGGCCTTCAGACTCAGCCTAGAAGTACATGACCAACTTTCCTGGGTCTCCAGTTTACAGACAGCAGAGAGTGGGACTTCTTAGCCTCCATGATCATGTGAGTCAATCTCTCATGATAAATCCATCATATATATATATTATAATATCGGTTCTGTTTCTCTTAAGAATGTTGACTAATACAGACAGTGAACCTTTTAAATTATCCTGACTTTTTTTTTTTTTTTTTTGCATTTTCTCTTCTACTCCATCTCTTTGTTTTTTGGTTCTACTTTCAGATTTCTAGGGTAGGTATTACTAGAGCTCATCAGCGCTTATGGTTTTCCTCTCCTTGCCTAACATGTAATTACAATTCCTTGTGTCTTTGTACTTCAAAAAAGCCAGGCCACTTGCTTAAGCCAATGGAATGTAGGTAGGAATGTTTAATTGCTGCTACGTGATTCTCCACATTGTTTTTCTCTGTGATGGTGAATCCCAAAGCCTCATATTAAAATAGATGTTTCAAAAGTTTGGGGCAGCCTAGTAGAGCTGTGAAGCTTCCAACAGGGGACAGCCATGTTAGAGTCACTAGGACCAAGAGTCTGTAAGCAAGTAAACTTTCACTGTTAAGCCCTGAGATTTTCCATGTTGTTACCATAGCAAAATTTAGTGTATCTTAAATGATTCCATGTTCAAGAGGCTTTCTTGTGATTTCAGTGTTCTCTTGTAGCATCTCATTCTTGTTCTTAGGATACAATAGTGTTTCGTAGCCTCACAGTGATAAAAAACATCATGATAGCTTCCATTACTTCCGTGTAATGTGGATTATTTTTCCTTCCCTAATTGGCATGTTTTGATCTTTGGCTTTCTTCAGTGTCAGGGGATTAATGGCTTTCAGTTCCTTATAGAATGGGGTGCCAAAATTTGATAGGAAGCACCAGGTGCATGGCTTGTTTGTCTTCACTACTGCAGTGTCAGATGGAAGCCCTCTTTTTCCTTGCAGAATTCCAAATGTCATTTCTGTAGGTGTGGAGGCCATTAAGTTTCCCCAGAGAGGTGCTCACCTGCCACCGCTTTCTGTCTGATGATATAAGCCTGGCTGCAAGTAGGTAGGGAATTAAGAGAAACTCTCACCTATTTTAAATGAATTCTTCTATTCATTCACAAATACTCTGTGCTCTTCTACTTGCCCTGACATCTCTCTGATTCAATTTCTTCAGACAATAAGATATAATTCTCCAGACTTGTATGGGATTTGGACAGAAATCTGATTGTTTGGGGCAGTGGTAAGGGCCTGGAGGTCTAATTGTTTCTTGAGCAGAATTGCAACCGATTCTTTTATTTCTATCTCCCTGGTCATCCCTGCCTTCCACAGTCCCAGTGCCTATGGAACTTCTGAGACAATCTAGGGTCTGCTTTCTTCTTGTTGTATTCCTTCGCAAAGCATTTAAGTTAAGCTGCTGTGCTCTTCCACACTTATCTCTCTTCTATCTCCTTTTCATCTTCTAAAAAAGGGTTGAAGCCTCTCATCTTCTCGTTTTCCTTTTTATTTTTTATTCCTTACAGAATTATATTCTAGTTATTTCTCTAGTGACAAACGAGGGGAGATTTATTTTTGATCAGAGATAACAGATGTATGCAATCCACCTGGTTCATTTAAGATTTCTCAGTATGAACCTTTATTATGCATTAAGGTGGTCAGCATTCAGACACTTACTTATTCTACAAAATGCAATATGTGTCTTCAGTGTCCACTGCTAAACAGAAGCCAACCAATCTAAGTCAAAAAGAAAAAGATCAAGAGATATTTAGAAGTTATAACTGACAAGAATTACAAACTGACTGAATATGCTGGGTGAAGAAAAATCTAAATCTCTGGCTCGGGTTCCCGGATTTATGGTGGTTCTATTTCTTGAGATTAAAATCCCAGGCAACGATCAGTTTTTATAGGTAAAGTTTTAGAGAATTTGATGTACATCTTAAACATCCAAGATGAAACACTCTTAATGAAATTTCGTATGTGAATCTCAGGCACAGGAGAGAGATCTAGGTTTCCTGAGGCCAGGAAAATAAGGATTGAGAAGATAAGAATTTTTATGATTAGAAAAAAAAAAAAGCATCAACATTAGCTTGGTATAGAGAGGAGCCAGATTGCAGTGACTCTAGGAGAGAACTGGAGTAAAGTAGAGTCAATCAAAGTATGGGTCTACCACCAACTGGTGAAACTTTTTTCTCAAACTCAGTTCATTAGCCACATCCCCCTTCACTCCCTTGCCCCACTCCTGCTCCTCTCAATTTACCCATTAATTTCTAGTGTCACTTCCATATTCATAAAAATTCTGATATTTCCACTATACTTACCCAGCCAATCCCTAAGGCTAAATCAATACAATCTTTATCTTTTTTTCTGCTTTTGTACACAAGCTATTAGATAATCTAATTAAATATACACAAATTGTGGTTTGTTTCCAATAAAAATTGATTATCATCAGCCTTATTGCAGCCTGACAATGTTAACTAACTATTTACCTTCTCAGGATTTCTCAGAAACATTTCAAACTTTCAAAATCCATATCAAAATTTAATACTAACAACTTGCTGCCAAAGGAAATTCTAAACCTACTGAGCAGAAGATCCTTTATTTCTCCACCTGTCAAAATATACATTTCAAACTCTCTGAACATTCCTTCTTTTTACAAGGGATGCTTTGGTATATTTATCACTCTTTCCCACCCTAAAGGAGACCACACACAATCTAGAAAGAGTTCTTATAGAAGACATAGCTTCACTTATCCTAATAAGCCTGGACTTACCTTTTTAAAATGCAAACGTACTAGGTCACTGCCTAGCTTGACACACTTCAAAGATTCCCATTGCCTTCATCCAAGTACCAATCTTCATTCTCAACTAGTATGTTCATTTTCTTCCTAAAAGTGTTCCTGATCAGGACTGCCATGCTTGCCTACTCTTGCCTGGATCTTGTATATAACCAATGGTATAACCCCAAACCTTTGTCAATTTTACAAACTGGTAATGAAAAAATGCAATGTCTAGTCATTATTAATACATTCTATCTGTTCCCAGGCTACTACTGATTTACTTTGAGTCATTATAGATTAGATGATATTTTCTAGGGATTATGTAAGTGTAATTATAGAATATATACTTTTCTCCTTGGTTTATTTCATTCAACATAATTATATTGAGATGCATTCATGTTATTACACGTATCAATAGTTCATTATTTTTTTATTGCTGAATAATAGTCCATTATATAGACATAAACTTTTATTTATCCATTCATCAATTGATGGTTATTTGAATTATTTCCAGTTAGTGGCTATTAAAGATAAATCTGCTATAAACACTGGAGTACATCTTAAGTCTTTGTATGGTTGTATGCTTCCATTTCTCTTGGAGAATACCTAGAAGTGGAATGGTCTGATGGTATGGTATGTGTATACTTAGTTTTTAAGAAACTGGCAAAATGTTTTCTAAAGTGGTTGTACCATTTTACATTCCTACTAGCTATGTATGAGAGTTCCAGGCGCTCTGCATTGTCACCACCACTTGATATGGTTGATTTAAAAAAATTTAGACATTCTAATAGGTATGTATATAATGTTATCTAATTTTGGATTTAATTGGCATTTTTCTGATAATTTTATGTGCTTATTTGCCATATGTATTTTTTTTCATGAAGTGTGCAAAATTTTTGTCCATTTTGTATGGGTTTGTTTTCTTATTATTAAGTTTTGAGAGTTCTTTATACATTTTGTTCATAAGGTATATTAGTTTGTAGTTTTCTTGTAATTTATGTGGTTCTGACATTAGGACAATGCTGACCTTAAAAAATGAGAGGGAACTCTTTTATACATTTCTAGAGAATTTTTTATAGAATTTGTATTATTTCATCCTTAAATACTTGGTAGAACTTTCTAGTAAAACCATCTGAGCTTAGAATATTCTTTGTGGGAAGGTTTTAACCCATTTCTGTTTAGAAAAAGAAAAGTATGGCTTGCTGCCAGCATTAATTACTTTTACATAAACATGCTCTTTGAGGCTGAAGTAAATCTGACTGGTTTTTTAAAGTGAAAATAAAATATAAAAACTGTTCTTGGTGTTACTCCTAAACAGAACTTGTTTCTAATCCTAATGTAACAGAAATGTACATGATGATCAGTATTTAATAATTTTTTTGTGTGTGGTAAATTTCAAAGCATGGAACAACACAAAGCAGAACATCACATTCCCTACAATAATATTGCTTTTCTCTCTGGATATATTTGCCATCCTTGTCGTGCAAACGGCAAAGTTTGCAGCGAGTAATTGGACTCTGTTTTCCTGATATCGGTAGTATGTTCTTGGAGAAATGTCTTCCAGACAGGCAAAGAGGTGTGACATCATCAGAGCAAGAATGACCTCCAAGACGTTGCTACCCTGGCTTACGATGCTCTTTCTGCATTCTTCCAATCAATGTCAATATGAATGAAGTTTACATGGCTGATTGTGTGCTCAGGATTGTTTTTCTTGAACAAGATGTAGTTCTGCACTATAATGTTTACATGGCAGTTAAAAATTTTCTTATATCGCAACTTACGCCTTTTGTGCTCTGTCGGATAAGAAGTGAGTCCACTGCTGCCATATTCTCATTATAATCCACAATGACACATGGCTTCTTAACTTCCTTTCCATTTCTGTTGTCTACTTCTATCACAGTATCATTGTGGAATGGTGACAATATTGTCACCTTCTTGTCACACCATTTCAGTGTCATAAGTTTACTACAGACACTGGCCATAGTCATCCCCTTTGCAATCTCTTTATTCAGATTATTCGGCATCTGTTTTCTGTTCAAATGGGCTGTCCCAACTGCATCAGTCTTGTTTTGATGTAATTCTCTTAAAAGCATGCGAGATGAATGGCAAACTTTGGGGTAAGGTTAGGACTGTAATCCACGAATTATCATGGGGTAAGTGAGTATTCTCAGGGCAAATGGGAAATGGGTTAAACTACGAATTAAATTTATTTAGTAGACAGATGGCTATTCAGGTTGCCTATTTCTTCTCTTTGTCCTAGTAATATTTTTTGTTCAAAAACCTACTTTTTATGATACTAATATAACCACAGAAGCTTTGTTTTTATTACTATAAGCATGGTATATCTTACTTTTTATTTTTGACTCATCTCTGTGTTTATATTTAAAATATGTTTTTTTCTATTAAGTACATAGTAAACTCTTGCTTTCTTTTAATCTATTCTGACAAACTCTGCCTTTTAATTGAAATATTTAAACCACTTATATTTACTGTGATCCTGCTATTTGTTTCCTCTGTATTCCATCAGTACTTTGTTCCCTTTCCTTCTTTTTATGACTTTTTTTTGAATTTTTAAAAAATTATTCCACTGTATCTCTTCTGTTGGAGTATTAGCTATAGCTGTCATATTAGTTGTTACTTTAGGGTTTATAGTATATGTCTTTAACTTTCCAGTCTACCTCAAAATAATATTATGCCACTTCACATATCCTTGTATCCATTTCACTCTTTACATAAACAGCTTTTATAATAATCACTGTCATGTATTCTAATTACACATAAGTTATAAATCCCACAAATTATTGTTCTTTTTATTAAAGTTAGATACCTCTTAAAGAGAATTAAATAACAAGAAAACAATCCTACCTGTTGTCCATTTTCAGATGTCTTCATTTTTTGTGTGTAGATTCATCTAATATCATTTTCCTTCTGCCTGTGAAGTTCTTCCTGTAACATTTCCTTTAGTGATAATTTTCTAGTGATGCATTCTTTCAGGCTTGGTATATCTTTACCTTTGATTATAAAGATATTTTTGATGCCAAAAGAATTTATTGATACATTTTTCTTTCAATGTTTTAAGATGTTTGTCCACTGTCTTATCAACATGAATTACTTCTAACAAGAAATCTGCTTTCATTCTTATCTTTAGTCCTCTGTACATAGTGTCTTTTTTCTCTGACTGCCTTCAAAATTTTCTTGTTATTACTGGTATCGAGCATATTTGATTAGACAGACACTGGTATAAGCTTCTTTATCTTTTTGTGCTTAGAATTTGTTCAGCTTCTTGTGTCTGTAGATTTATAATTTTCATCATCACCCTGGAAAAACTGTGGTTATTATTTCTTCAAATATTTTTTTTGCTCCCTCTTCCTTCTCTCTTCTTTAAAGACTCCAATAACACATATATTAATCCACCTGAAGTTGTCCCTTAGCTCACTAATACTCTTTTCATTTTGTAATTTTTTCTCTCTCCATATTTCTTTTCAAATAGTATTTATTGCTATATATTTAAGTTTAGTAATTATATCATTGGTAATGTCGAATCCTCCATTAATTCAATCTGTGTACTTTTTATTTCAGACATTCTAGTTTTTTTCACTACAAGGTTGATTTATATTTTTCTATCATCCATGTCTCTACTAACTTTCTGATCATATTAAATATGTTTTAAAGTATTTTAATGTCCTCGTATGCTAAATCAAACATTTTTGTAAAATTTCAGTCAGTTTCAATAGATTGATTTTTTCCCTCATTATGGGTTATATTTTTTTGCTTCTTCATTTATTTACTAACTTTAGGTTGAATGCCAGGTATTGTGAATTCTACTTCATTGAGTGCTGAACATTTTTATATTATCAATTTTTTTTAGCTTTGTTCTGGTATGCAGTTATATTTCTTGCAAATAGATGAAACCTTCCATATTGTGTTTACAATGCTGTTGTATGTGACCATTTCATTGGTTAGTCTAGAGCAAATTATTCCCTACTACTATAAAAGACTATTCTGAATACTTAACACAGTGCCCCAGGAATTATGAGGTTTTTCAGTCTGCTGGTAAGATTCCTTCTAATTCTTTTGGATGGTTCTTTTCCCAGCCTCAGGTAGTTTTCTTATACACACATTCTGGTCAGTGTTCAGCTGAATGTCTGAAAGAGATCCTGTGCAGATCTAGAGTTCTCTCTGTGTGCAGTTCTTTCCTTTCCTTCAATCCTGTATACTTTAGCTGTGTTAGTCTCTCTGGATTCTTAGCTCCATCGCTTCAACTCAGAGTTTCTGTCATGCTCCACTTGGGTTAACCCTCCTTTCACTGTGTCCTGAAAACTCTCTCAAGGAAGTGAGCTAAAGAAATTATAGGGCATCACTTGATATGCTTCTCATCTCTCAGGGATCAGCGTTCTTTATTGTTTGATATTTCGTATCTTGAAAACTATGTTTTAGATATTTTGGCTAATATTGTGACTATTTCAGAGGGGAGGGTAAATAAAGTTTGTTTCTTACCCCATTTAGAAGTGAAAGATCTGACTCATTTATTTGTAAGGTTTGCTTTTAAATGATAGGAAGACTTGTTCTTTGCTTTTACATGCTTGTTCTCTGGTGTATCATTTTAGCTTGCAGTATATTTTTATAGCAGGTAATAGTAGCTTAGATTTATGCATTGTAAATCATTGATGTGATTTTTCTCTTTCTTTTACTTCTTTCTACTCATATATTTAGACTTTCTAGTCAGATAGCTTTCTGATTCATAAAAATGTGTTTATGTTGATGATAATTTTGTGTT
Source organism: Macroglossus sobrinus (assembly GCA_004027375.1). Classification (NCBI taxonomy): domain Eukaryota; kingdom Metazoa; phylum Chordata; class Mammalia; order Chiroptera; family Pteropodidae; genus Macroglossus; species Macroglossus sobrinus. Next base: position 213,152 of record PVKZ01001699.1, on the reverse strand, counting down.
GATGACTTAAAAGTCTCTATATTATTCATTTTTATAGCTTTACACCATCCTTTTCTCAATTTTATAACATCCTTTTATTACTTTTCACTTCTCTTAAAACCAGTATAACTGTAATCAAAATGATGCTGAGTAGTAGTCAAAATAGCAGTAGCCATTGATTTCTATATGTGATATAATTTTTTTACAAGTCAGGATTTTATCTTTAATGAGTTATAATTAAGTGAATTTTCTCACTAATAAATTATAATTTTAATGTAGGTGCAGAGATTGTAAAAATGTAACATAAAAGCATTTATGTGCTCTAATCAAAAACATATACATTATATTATCTATTTATGAAAATAGTTACATAAAGAAAATGTTTAGCTTTACTGGGGCAAATATGACTCAGAAAGGCTCTTGTTTGAAGCAATCTTTCAATATCCTTTTTGGTAATAGTCAAGGTTATATTTATAAAGAAGCATGTTATAGGTGGGTTTGATTTTTATCACATTTATATCTTTTCATTGACATGTAATGGTGAGAAGCTCTAGTAATGCTTTTAACATTTACTTTTACTTTTTTTTTTCTTTTTTTTACACAGACTTGTTTAAGTCCATTCTTACTTGGAAACTCAATATGGAAACAGGTGAAAACACATTGTGCACTATCGTGCTACAACACCTTGAAAACACTGAGCTAGCAGGTGTGTGTCAGGGCAGAAGGTATCCATTTCTTTTATAGTCTTTCCTTGTGGTTATTTGTGTTATCAATTATTAGGCTGGGCATCATACGTTTTCTCAGGAAGCCAGAGGTTAATGTCTGATCCCAGCCCATAATAATATAATCTGAGCTCTTGGAATTATGATTGGAGAGCTCACTCCTGTCTACCCCAAAATGGCTGATAGAATATGAATGTTCTAACTGGCAGGGGGAAGCTCTCAATAATTATCCTTATGACTTTACATTGCTGTCTGCTTTTATTCTATCAACTATTTTGAACATCTATGATGAGCCTGATACTGTAAAGAATGTTATAGAGGACTAAGAAAATATTTGGCTAGGATTTTGAATTTTATCTTAAGTTCTAATGGCTTCATTTATTTTAAGAGAGAGGATAAAGTGGCATGTCAGCATCCAATATGAATGGAATATTTGAACAGATTTGAAAAGTTAAGTTTTAATGTTTATAATTGCTAAATACATAAAACTAACCTTATGAACAGATTATCTTGTGGTGTCCATGTGGTATAATTTGTGGGCCAAAGATACCATCATTCCTTTTGGTTAATATCTTTTTTTTTCTGCTGGTTATTCACAGGTATAAAATTGCTATTGCATTAATTTATTACCAACTTTATTATACTGGATCCACTGCCATTCAAAAGCTAAACTTGAATCTTCATTGCAAATCTTGAATAAAACAGTAAGCAATAAAAATGTCTATGGTTAGCTCTAGAATCTCATTTTTAAATTCTTTTTCCTTTAAATTTATCCTCTAATTATGGTCTCTGCATTTTCATGTTGACCTAAGGTAGTATTAAAATTTTTCAAGAATGTTACTGTGGAGATCTGCATTCTAGTCTTGGTCCTGGCACCAAACACTGAAGTTTTAAGTCTCAATTTCATCATGCATAATGGCATTCAAACAGCATGATTTATAAGCTTCCAAATTCTGGCTTACTAAGCTCTCTGTCAAAGAGAAAAGGACTTAATATTTTCACATGAAGTGTTTGTGACATTTGTCACAAATCCCAGAAAAAAATTGCATCTAAAAGATAGATATACTTGAAATGGATATGCCAAGGGTTGAGAACTTAAAGCTTCGTTATTTCTACTAAAAACAATCATTCTGGGCCATCTGAATAAAAGCCCTATCCTTTTCCATTCAGATATGCTTTTTATTCACTATCTGCTCCACAAATATTTACTCATTCAACAAATATTTAATGTGAATCTGCTATATATCAGTCACTGTTCCTAGTGCTGTTGGAAATAAGTTTTACTTCAGATAATATTTTCACATGCTAATATAAATCATGGGAATTATATTAACTGTATACCAAGGTATAGTGGAAATTTGGGGGATCTGGAGTAAGAGCTCTAGAAAATTGTGAAAGACTGATATGTGTATAAGCAGATGGTCTGTCCACTAGCTGCCTCAATCCCTATTTCCAATTTATTTCTCTCCTGGCCAATCTTTGATTGTTCTTTCTAAATATTTTCAGTGGAATGGGGGAGGGGGATAATTTTGATGTATAAGGCAGGACTCTAAGAAGGCAGTATTGGGGTAAAATATTCAGGCTGGCACTCTGTTTAGCTAGAGGATAAAAGAGAAAGTGTCTAGGAGATGAGATAAAAAGTTGGAAAATGTGTGTGTGTATGTGTGTGTGTGTGTGTGTATGTATGTGTGTGTGTGTGTGTGTGTGTGTGTGTGTATATATATATATATATATATATATATATATATATATTGCATAGGCTTGTCCTCATGCATTCCAAAGTTAATATTTCTTTTTTTTTTTTGGTAAAGGCACAGACTATGTGTGTGTGTGTGTGTGTGTGTGTCTGCACACACACACATGCGTGTGCGCACACACACACACACACACACAATTTATATCTATGCTGTATACATGTCTTAAAGGACCAAAGGTTTTGCTTTGTATTTTTTACCTTCAGACATTCAAATTTTCAATTTATTTTACCATATTTTTATGGTATCTATGTGTGCAATTTTGAGAGAATCCATGTGCACAAACCTATAATGCAAGAAGACACTTGCATTAGAAATATGGACTTTGAAGTAACATGTTTCTATGAACTCAAGACTCAGTTCTTCATGTCTAAACTGCAGCATCCATTTTTCAGGTTTCTCCAGCTCTCAGCCTGCACATTTGTCATTTTCATTTTGTTGTTTACATGTTTATTTTGGGAATGCAACATTTAGAAAAGTGGAATCTGCTTCAAGAAATATGAAGTGAGAATTCCATCACAAAGTAAATACTGAAATCAAATGGCATTTATTTTTCACACATCTTTTATTGAATTTGGTATTTTTGGATATCACCTTTTAGAGAGTTTGCAATGAACAGGATATAAAATAGGAACCAACTGTCATCTATAATTCAGATGTTAAACTGTGGTAAAAGAGTGGAATTTGGAATTGATTATGAAATAGTTTTATTTACATCCTTTGATTTTGGAAAGATGAAGAATTAATTGTTAAAAAATGATAAAGTTTTAATCCAAAGCACAAGCTTAATATCATAAAATATCACTAATAAAAACCTTCATATATTTTCTAGAGCTATGATTTATTCAACAAATGCATGCAGAAAAACTAATTTGTATAAAACGTATTTAGGAACAGGATAGGAAAAGAGAAATTTTGGAAAAGTATAATGAATGATTCTTACACACACAAGAATTTACAATAGAAAATTGCAACCCTAATGATTGACTTGTTTTGATTTGTTGATAACATATATGTGACAAATTATTTTTTACCTCTTTGGAAATGCTATGAACTATTCACCTGATGGCTTATATTACAATATTGAGCAGAACTAGATTAAAATTCTTCATATCCCTTATGAAGAGTTTAATATGACTGAGATTTCCCATCTCAGAAGGAACTCACTATTCCTGCCTTCCATTCAGCCAGCTCTGACACAGAAGAAAATAATAACATCCACTTAATACCCAGAGAACATCTAGGTGGCTCTTGCATAGCCACAAGCACAACAATTCACATTCTCTAAACATCAATTAGTACCTTGCAAGTTGCCCTTGAATTGGGCATGAACATCATCCCTTTCAGTTCCATGGACAACCTATGTCCAAAATCATAACGTGAACGTTTTCAGAAGTGAAAGAAAAAGTGTATAGAGACTGAAAGAAAGGGAGTTTTATGAGACATCACTGAATTCCTACTCGATCCATTCTCTGAGCTCTTGGTGGTCAGCCACCGTCAACAATGGTAAATCTTGGCTAGTTATTTCATAAATTTAAATATGAATTCAGTTTGTTTCAAAGCTTATCTGTGTCTGAGTTATTCACCTTAAAGTCAAATCCTGACACTCATTTACCACTTCCCCAGATATTTCAACTGATAAATGACTCCTAAATCAGAGCAACATAAGCTTGAATTACAATGATTCCCTGAATTTTCAGTGTTTCTAAATATAACTCTGGAAGAAATCCTGCAGATGGATAACTAAATGTAAAAAAAAAATTAAAAAAAAAAGAAACACTTAGAAATGAAGTGAGGGCTGGCAATCAGATATGTGGAAAGTTAGTTTTCAGCATTTGAATAGTATACATTTCAAAACAATGCCAATCATACAGAAGTTGTCTTGGTACACTACTTAAGAGAGAATTTATGGAAAGTGACCAAGGTTAAATGGTAAATATAGATAAACTGTCAAAAGAGGCAGAGTCTTCAAACTTTCGAAAGTAACCTTGGAATGCTGGAAGCTATAGGAGCTTGAGACTAGAAGAAGAATGGGGTTACTGGTTATAGGGAAGATATATAGGAGATTATTCTATCTCTATTCATATCTTTTTGGTAAAGTTTCATGAAGTTTGTTAATTTTATTGTTTCTTTTCTTTTTTGAAATAGAATAGAAATACGTTTCTATTTTATGGCCCTGAGCTCTTACCGATTTTCGCTAAACCAAATCCTTTTTTGTGAGCAACAAATTAAATTAAATGTATTTTTAAACACCAGTAGTGGTCACAACTTTTAAGTTAGAACTCCTTGTGCACAAATTTTTAAGTCCAGTTACATGAGCTGCTACAAGTCTTTAGTTTGCTATTAGAATGTGGACTGCATCTGGGCAGTAGAGAACAGAACAAAGGACTTTCCATGCAATATGGAAATGCAACATGGAATAATATTTTAATCAAATAAACTTGAGTGAGATTTGGTAAAGCCAGATGCAGATCAAGAGGGAGAAACCATAAAGACTGTAAGTTTTGTTACCCACAATTCCCAGGAGAAGAACACAGCACACCATGCAAGACCACTCAGGGAAAGCATGGGGCTCAGTTAACAGGCAGCAGGAGAGGAGGACTGTGGGCAAGTGCCTTTTTTTGCAGTTTCTGTGGAAAAGAACGGGTGAGGCAGAATAAACATGTTTAGCAGTGAATAATTACACCAGGTTCTGGAGCACAGAGACTGTCTCTGGATGTTTTGCACCTGGCCCTGAGCAGTTAGAATGGATGTAGAGTATCCTGGAGTGTGAGAGGCTGATAAGGGGAGTGCTTGGGGGTGTGGACCTAATTGGCTACTCAAGAAGGAGAACTAACCATCCTCTAGCAGGGTCATGACAGTATTTTAATAAAATATATTATGGATGGTATCTGGCCCTATGTTATAATATCACAGGTGATCTGATTAAGAAGTCTGCTCCCCTTGACTAGGAATGACTGAATAAATACTAGATGGTATATATTTGCAAATCTACCAATTTTATTATTATTGCTAATTGCCTGCTAGAATATAAGCTCCAGAAAAGCAGTGACAACTTAGCCTCTGATTCCTTGTTGTAGCCCTACAACATGAAACTCAGCAGTCATTAAAAAATATTTATGTAATGAGTGTATGTGGAATTTCTCTATTACATATATTTTGTCTATTATGGTTAATTATTAAGCAAATAGCTTAAAATGTATATGTAAATAAATTTTTCCAAGTAAAATAATATCTTAAATGCAATAAGGAGTTATTAAGTCCTCTGATAACATGGAAAAACTTTGATTTATTTTTTTAATTTTAGCTCTGTGTTTTGGTATACACATGTATACACATGTATTTGACTGTTTCATAAACTGAATATCTATTAGAAGAACATTTAATGAGATTACTTTATGTGTCTCTATTGTAAAAGAGAACTGTCTTTTAACTCAGAACAGTTGAGTATAAAAGAAAAAATGATAAAACCTAAACCCTTATTGAAAATGTATAAAATTAATTTTAGCTTATTTATGTAATAAACATTTAACAAACATTTTATAGGGAATATGTCTTATAAATGTCAATATGATCCTAAGTAATGAACTTATGAGAGTGTTTCTTCATCTAAAATACTTAAATGTAGGGCATATAAAAAATCCTCTGTTTGATGAACAGCACTACCATCTAAGCAGTTGGTGCAGGTCATGGAGGAGGTCAGTGGGAATGAGACCTTTCTCCCTTACTCTCTAACATTTTTTAACTTTACCTTTTTTCTGGATGCTTAACCTCAGTATATGAATGTGCTCATCTCTCCTATATTCTTCTCAAACTTAAGGATCCTCTAGGTACCACTTATTCCTTTCTTTTCATTCTGTGAAAAACCACCATAAAAAAAATAACAGCCAAAAAAAACCCTTTTAATAGAACAGCTTCTGCTTTTACCACTGCCCTCCACATCACCCAATTTTTCTCCTACTTGTGCTAGTTGGGTAGCATGTAGCATAGAAGTTAGGAAGATGGTCTCAGAAGCTAGATGGCCTAAGTTCTTATCCTGAATCTTCTACCTTTTGTCTCTGTGGCCCTGGTGAATTTATTTAATTTGTGTGTAATACAATATCTTAATTTGTAAAATTGCTATAATGATTGTACCTAACTCATAGAATTGTTGTAAAAATTAGATAAGAGACTGTGTATTTAGAAGTTATATTACCCAGTACTTTCTGTGTGCTAGATATTCTCAGTGTTATTAGCCCATAATTTTAACCCATCATCTGAATCTTGCACTGGTAAAGATTATAAATGCCTCAAGTGGCCATATTTCCAAGTATACCAGGAATAATTCCAGTGTACTATTTGATCTCAGTGAAATTATGGATAGCATTCTGTTTCAATCTCAAAAATATCCCAATTTGGAAATAAATTACATAGTCATCTAGAAATGACTTAGTAATTTAAAGATCAAGTAGGCTGCTTTTGTGTGTGTCTTCCCAGAAGCACTTCCAATATAATGCTCATCTTTCTTTCTGAAATTCTCCTTCATTGGCTTTTGCAATTGAAACCATGTTTATTCTGTCCTATCAATAAGGGTTGCTGGACTGCGGTGTGGCAACCCCTCACACGGCTTCCTGTCATAGCCCAAGACTTATGGCCTGCTCATGAGTTTGACCAGGCCCACAAACTTTATAACACTTCAACAGTAGTCCTGGGATTATGTTCATATTCATTAATGTTGCAAATTACCTACAGAACATTTAGAAAATAACTATGACACTCTTTCATGTTTTGTTAAATTGTTTCAGTAGTTGGAGTTTAATTTTTTCTCTACGTCTTTGATTATTGACCTTCAAGATCAAGTATTTTTACTTTAGATCTAACCTATGAGCTCTTTAATGAGTGAAACTTCAAGGTACAAAATAGCAAGCTTCATGGCTGGGAAAAGTCATCCATGTAATACAGGAAATCTATATCTTTGAAGAATAACTTTGTTGTGCCAAAATATGTGAAACCTTTCTTGAATCTCAATCTTAAGATATTATTAACTTCATACTTAGTAAGTACTGAAATGTTTCTTAGAATTATGAAGCATCACATTAATTATATTTGAATCACGGACCAGAGATCTTTTATCAACAACACACTCTTTAAATTTGGACCTTATATTAGATAAAGAATGAGAACATATCCAGTTAATAATTGGAATTAAGTCACTCTCTTAGGTCTGAAGCTAGATCATCCAGAACCACTGATTATTCCCCCACCACAACCAAATCTTCCTTTAACCAACAGAATCAGGATCCAGTGAACCAAGATGAGCCTCTTACCTGTGTATAATCCCAGTGTTGTAACATTCCCTAATTTCTTCCAAGCTATAGGACTCAAATTGTGTTCTGACTCCTTATTTGGCCATCTTTCCAATTAATACAAAAGCTTTATGGACCTGAGTCAACAATAAGCTTGTAGTTTATTTACCTGGGGTCCAAATATTTCCCTTATAATTTATAGACTACTTCTAGAAGCTGATTTCTTCCATCTCTACCTCCTTGCATGGATCTCTGCTATATGGAGAGATAGGTCAGAACTGTGGTTGTAGTGTATCTAAGTTTTTAAAATTCAGATATAATTAACATATAACATTGTTTAAGATGTACAACAGTTTATTTGATACATTTATGTATTGCAATATGATTGTCATTGTAACATTAGCTAACACCTTCATCATATCATAATTATTGTGGTGATAATGATTAAGATCTAGTCTTTTAACAACTTTGAAATTTATAGTACAGTGATGTTGACTATAATTACTATGCTGTGCATTAGATTTACGGAACTTATTTTTTCTGCTAGTTGCAAGTTTGTACCTTAAATAATTTCTCCCCAATTCTTAGTTGTAATCTCTTTGATAGTTGTAATCTCTTTGAGATTAAATCCCCAGGTTCTCACTCTTCCCCAGCCCTAGATTATGCCTCTATTTTGATATTTCTTCATTCTACTGGGCTCTATATATTCAACTCTGACTATATCAAAGCAAAAATAGTATTGTTTTGCTGTCACTTATTAGCTGTAAACCTTTAAGACATATACAGATCATTCTTGTGCCTCATCTTCCTAATTTGTATAAAAGAGGATAGTAATACTCTCCCTACCTATTCAATAGGGTTTTACATAGATGAAAAAATTGATAATATGTATAAAATTACTTTATAATTATAAAGCAATACATAGTTATAGTGCTTTATAATGCTAGTAATTCACAGAGGGGTATGTATATTTCTTTTTTCATGTAATGCATTTTTATTAGAAATAGAATCTATGGTATATCACCTTGGGTATTCAATTGTAATGTCTTTTAATGTCTTGGGCATGACAAGGCCAACTAATGCATAATTCACAATGGGGAAAGCTACAAGAGAAAAATATCATGTGACTATTATTTCAATTTTTCTTTTGAATTTGATAGCATTTTATGTAAGCCTAATTTATTTGTCATTTCCAACATGTGGGTGACTGTGGTGACTGAGTAGTCAGCTTTTTAAAAATTGTATTCAATACCTTTGCTCCTGGTGGGAGGCCTGCAACATATATTGAGATGAGAAAAAAAATACATAGAATGTTGGATAGTCTATTCCAAAGATTTGTCACCTTATATGAACATCATCCTGGAAGGATTCTCAAGCTGCAAGATATTACCCTTTTAGCCATACTTCTTTGTGATGATTTTATTTTTTGTTCTAACATTATATTACTATGTGCCTTTTACTCCCTAAACTTAATCACTAAGTTACTAATGATATGAAATTTTATTTTAGTGTTTCTTTGTTTATAATTTTCAACAGTAGATTTTTGAAAAAAAATATATTTGTTTATGATAGCATACTAGCATAGGTTTTTATAAAGTAACTAGGTAGAAATAATGTGACATATTTGACAAAAAAATTTTCTAAATACTGTGAAGTAAAGTAAAATGACAGTGGTTTGATGAATTTCAAATCCTAAATATGCAATACTAAACATATTTCTGAAAAGTATAAATTTATATTGCTAAACCTCTTTGCTAACCTTTTTTTTAGATATACTAACAATAAAACCTGTATTTATTAAACTCAACCATTTTAAGTAAAAGAAGTATTGGATACTGACAGGTTGAGTATATAGCTCCAAAAAAAAAAAAAACAAACAAAAAAACCCCACTTACTGAACCCTGAATTACCAAGAGGGAAAAGCCAGAAAACACAGTAAAACCAAAAACATGCTATTAGAGGGAAAAGACAGAAAACTCACTTATTAAGAATCATTGGTAAATAAGCCAAGTAAGGGATTAAACTTAAGATGTGGTTTCTGTAGTTCTTGGGGCACAGGATCTAGAAACGAAGCCCTGGGTTTGACCAATGGGGCAAATATTATTAGGAGCACTCTCATAATAAGCTGGCACCACAAAGGTCCACTGTGTAAAAGTAAAGTAGAAATAACATCTACTACAAACTACAAAAAAATTACCTGTCTCAAGTCTTGGTGTTGAATGGAATAAAACATCCTCCTTTGATTTTTAACCATGAAATTTTCTCACTTAAAGTTGAAGACTGAATATATATTTCTTGCACAGTTTTTTAAAAGTCAAGAATTCAACTTAAAATAATTATTGGCTGGTAGTCCTAGGCAAGTTTCTCTAGACAAACTCACTTAAAATACCACCTTAAAGTGTTTTCTCAAATGAAATCCAAAAAGAATGACCTCACAATAAAAATATAAAACAAAAAAGCAGAGAAGGAAATAAACAAAAACAAGCAGAAGAATTGATAGCATAATAAAATCTGCAAAAATTTTCAATATGTTGAATTTATAAGACCAGAATATAAAAATATGTATATGTTTAATTAAATAAAATGATTTAAAATATTTTCAAAAAACATACTATTAAAATATATAACATATTTCAATAAAAACTTAAAAACTTCTAGTTATGAAAAGTATAAATGTTGAGAATAAAAATTCAATGGATATGTTAAATTGAGCAAAAGAGAGAATAAACTGAAATAAAAATCAAAAGCCATATCTTAATGGAATCTAAAGAAGAAAAGCAAAGGATAATATGGATATTAACAACAATATAAAGATCTAATAAATACCTAATTAAAGCCAGAAATAAAAACAGATAAAAGGGAATAGGAGAAATATATAAAGAGTTGTGAAAATTGACAAAATATATCAAGCTACAGATCATGAAACCCAGAAGTAAGCTAAATAAATTTTAAAACTTATACCAATTAACATTATTGTGGAAATGAAAAACACCAAAGACAAAATATCTTAAAATCAGAAGGGCAAGTCTGATTATCTTCAAACATATGTGTACACACAAACACACACACACACACACACACACACACACACACACTTCAGGAGTCATTTGACTTCTCAACAGCAATATTCAGAGTTAAAAGGGGATGTCATAATGTGCTAAGAGCACATTATAACTGTCAACCAGATTTATATACCCAGTTAGAATATCTTTTAAGAATAAGAGTTATACAGAGACATTTAGGACAAATTAAAACTATAAAATGTGCCATCAAAAGTTACTCATTAAAATCAATTCTAAAGGATGTGCTTGAGTGAGAGAAAGTTTCCAGCAGTCAGGTCACAACAAATTTCAGAGAATTAATATCTTACAGACTATGTTCTCTGATCTCAACACAATTATAATAGTAATAAATCAGATAGCTATAACTAGAAAACTCTATTTTAAGAAATATACTTTTAACTAACCCATAGATTCAAGTAAATCATAATGAAAATTAGAAAATACTTAGAGTAAAAATAAAACTATTAAATAGGCAAATATATGTGTCCAGCTAAAGTAATATTTACAGATATTTATTGCATATATTAAAGATGAAGAAATGTAAATAGATGGACTAAACATCTAATATAAGAATGTAGTAAAGAAGAATGTAATAAATCCAAAGGAAGTAGAAGGAAGGAAATAATACAGATAAAATCAGAAGTCAATGTAATAAGAAAAGAATACATGATAGAGAAAATCCATAAAACAAAATGTGAAAAAATATAGTTGCCAGAAAATATTAAGTATTGAAGAGAAAATAGTGCTATTTGGGCACTTACATACTTATATTTTACATATAGAAGTATAACTTGGTACAACCAATTTGGAATACAATTTGGCATATCTGATGCAGTTGAAGATGTGCATGCCCTACAATGCAATAGTGCTAGTCCTAGGTATCTCTAGTACAGAAACTATTGAGACTGTGCACCTGGAAAGAGGTGCAGAAATCTTCATAAAAACAGTAATAAATTAATAAATAAATATCTGTAATAAAAAGGTATTAATGTTTTAAAATGTATAAACAACATAAAGGACATTGAAAGAAAAATGGATAAATTGTGGTAAATTTATGCAATAAAATGCTACAAAGAAATTAAGATTAACATATTATAACAACATGCAGTAACATTAACAAATCTCAGGAACATGATATTAAGTTAAAAGAGCAAATCAGAAAATAATAAATACAATGTCATACATACAAAATTTAAAAATGCAAAACTAAATAGTTTATTATGGATAAACAGCAGATGAAAGAGGAAAAATTAGTAGAAGTCTTAATACCATAAGAGGGCAGGATACTAAGAAGTATGACAAAGAGAAAGGAAATATCAAGAATTAAGAGGGAAAAACAAAAAGAGTTTAAAATACTTTCATCTGCGGTAAATTGGAGAGCTAAGTAGAAGATGAACAACAAAAGAACTTACAGAAATTCAAAACCTGTCATATTCTGTGACTGTTCTAACATTTATGTTTTGTATCAATACTTCTTTCATGCAGCCTAGGCTAATTAATGTCCTCCATTTGGAATTTGCCACCTTCTTTTTTTTTGCCTTTGTTCATGGCTACAACTTTCTCCCAGAATCACTCCCCTTTATCCAAATCATACATCTTGTTCAAGTCAGAGCTAAAGTTTTACACCTCACAAAAAGTTTTAATTGATTATTCACTGTTCTAAAGTACTATAGACTTCCTAGTCTATGAGACTCAGTTTAGCACTTAATTATTTGTAATGATGTATGCAATTACTTAGGAGTCAAATTTCAATTTTACCACTCAGAATGAAACAAGAAATTTGGAAGCAAATTAAAAAGAAAAAAGACAGATGACTTGTAGAGAAAATAGCTGTCTTAAAACCATGCATGCATGAGTCAGTGTCACTTTAAATGTACTGATGAGCCTTCTGGGCTCCCCAGATGACACATATGGTTCACAAACTCTACCCTATTCTCTAAAGTCCTGCTATAAGGTCACCCAAAATTCTGTTTTGTTTTCACTGTTTGACAACTGGACTACTTAGACCAGGAGTTCCCAACCCCTAGGCCATGGACCTATACTGGTACATGGCCTGTTAAGAGTGGGGCCCACATAACAAGAGGTAAGCAGTGAGCAAAGCTTCATCTGTATTTGCAGGTGCTCCCCAAGTGCTAGCATCACCATCTCAGCTCTACCTCAGATCATCAGGCAATAGATTCTCATAGGAGCACTAGTCCATGGTACCAAAAGGTTGGGGACCACTGCCTTAGACCACTAAAATCCAACTTTGAATTAACATACTCCTATGTAAAGTCTCCAATATCAAGAAGCAGATAGTAATAAGATCAGCAATGCCAATGTTATTCCAAAGGGAGAAACTTATATGAGAGGCTGTGATTGCTATTTTAGGTTGATTTTGAATTGTATAATTTTAAATGGAAGAAATAAACTAAGCATTATGTGACTCTGCCTGAGATGAATGAGGTTGGAAGAACACTGAATCCTAAAGGAAAGGGAGAATGTATGCAATATCACGGAATTAGTCAGTAGAACTTCAAGACACTGATAGGTCTAGCTCTGGCAATCAGCGATAAAATTGCAAAATTATTCAACGTTTAGAGCTTACATCTTGCGATTCTCTCCTAACTTAGAATTTAGGTGCCCAAACCTCCATAACTCAAAAATCCAGGGTCTTATTTAGTAAGTGTTCAGTTTTGGAAATATTGTTCCAGGCCTTAATGGAATAGAAAACTGATAAATCAGTGGGCAAGCCCCTTCTACTGAGGATTGCTCTGCTTCCTGTTGAGTGCTTGCCTCAAGGTAGTGCTTTCCAACTATCTTTTTTACTATTGCTCCCCTAAGAATCCTTTCTTAGAAATCTTTTCCTAATCACCCCTTCCATTAAATTTTAATACTGCAGATACACTGTATATTTTTTATATATTATGTGGCTATCTGTGCTTTATATACAGAAAGAGTAAGAATAACTTTTAAGTCAATACAGAATTAAGTACAAATTTTAAGTTAAAAGCTAACTTAAACATTAAAATGCTGTTAACATTTAACTTATTTTTTAAATCTATTTGCTGAATAGCTTTTAATTTATTTACTTATGTAAATTATATCAAATTACATGTTTAAATTAGCAATCACATAAAAATTTCCTAGTTTTTCTCTGCCGAGAGCCCAGTCATCTCAATTTTGGCAGTTGCTGGAGGCAAGTTGACTATCTGAGTTGTAGACCCCTATACTGAGATTTCACAGCTTGGAAGCTGCCAGCAGTGGCAGGACAGGCTGCCTTCTGAGAGAACAGGTCTTGGGAATGAAGAGAGAACAGGGCAGAACAGAACTCCCTGGCTTATTCTCCATTGCTTGCAATGGTGCTATGAGTTGTATGAAAACACATAGAGGGGCCAGATTTGGCCTGCGAGTCATACTTTGCAGACCACTGATCTAAATTATTAACTCTTAAGGAATAAATAAATGTAGTAAGCTGAAATTGTACGTATGTGAAATTGCCGTATTGTCCATGATAGTATATCCATGAGGTGTTATTATGCTTCTATTTCTGATTGCTTCTAATTTACTGGGACTGTTTTTTGTTGTTGGGGTTTTTTTCCCCCATACCTGCTGATGGAAATGTTTCTTCTTTAGAAACAAAATCTTAAACTAATGCAGATCACGAATGCAAAAACAGAAGACAAAACCTCTGCAAGTAGATTATTAGGAGTAATAATACTTCCACTCTTGATTCCTGGATGTGTTTATTCTGGCTACTGAGAAACAACATCTTATACTTATTGTTGGATCAAAGAACATACTTTATTCAAAGCGTACCAACTCTGCAAGGCGTTTTTCCAACTGGCAGTATAACTGAACCTTCTTTAGATCATTCCATCATTCTGCTGAACCAGCAATATCTGAAAAGTGGAATAAGTAGTAAAAACACCGAAATACAGAGGCATTAGCTCAACTGTTACACTTCTCTTGTAGTGAAATGAATCTTCTGAATGGAAACAATGTTATGTGGAATATGAAAACAGTAAATTTGGCATTTTGAAAGTCTACAAATGGTGATGCTAGCAAAGGAATGGAGTGGCCAGGAAAGGCAAATCTATATCTGGAACATTGGTCTATTGCTCTGAAAACAAATCACTGCCTCTTCTTTGATGAAAGGGATTCAATATAATCTACTAAAGTATATTTATCATCCCCTTCCCCCCAGACACGATGAATTATTGTATACTCCACACTGGCCTCAGATGTAGGTAAATTGGGCACTTATCAGTGGTGGTAGCTATGTCACACTCAGTGAAGAGTTGTCCCTGTTGGGAAGCCCAAGCACAGCCTCTATCACTGCCTCCATAGCCACAGTGTATACGGGCCCATTTGGAAAGCAGCAGTTGCCTGAGTAAAGAGAATGAGTGACATCCACAAGATGGTTCATTTAATTGACTTCATTATTAAAAGCATCACCACTGTATAATAGTTATGAATATTTTAAGTCCCAAGCATCATGGTATTTTAACACATAAAGCTAATTCTTTTAGAAATGCATAGAAAACTAAAAATTTATAAATAAAATTATGGTGTTAGATTTTAATATATCTTTTTCAGAACTTAAAAATCAGTAGACAAAAACAAAACAAAACAGGAATTTGGAGATTTAGTAAACAAACAATTTTATTTACATAAATATATGTGTATATATATATGTGTGTGTGTATATCTGTATGGATGTACATGTATGTGTATATGTATGTATGCATACATGTATACATGTACAGGTATGTATGTATGTTTACTTATACTTAAAATATTTTTCTATGATATCCATAAAACTGTTCCTAAAACTAATCATATAGTAGGTTGAATCACATAAAATAGCCCTTTCTTTGGATCAAAAATAGTCAAATATCAGTAATTTCATATTGTTCATTTTAATAATTGGTAAATTTTTAAAGAAGAAACATGAATTTTACACATAGCAATCTATAAGACAAAAAACAAGCAATAAAAAATAAGCTTCCCTGGGGAAAATGTTAACCTCTTGGAAACTAATAATCATAATTAAAATTATAGTTTAGTTAAAATTTTAAGAGGACAGTAAATATTAAGCCAATGACAACTAGATAAGCCAAACTCCAAAGTAAATTTAAATCCTTAAAGGTCCATACCAGAAAGCTTAAAAAAGGTCTATAACAGAAAGCTTTAAAATAAATGTACTGAGTTTCAAAATTAACTAACTAGAAAAAGAAGAAAAAATAATGTAAAGGAAGGTAGAAGAAAGAAATTATTCTAGATAAAATTTAAACAAATGTTTAAAATAAAAAAAAAGTGTAGTAAGAAAAACTAAAAACAAAAGCCATTATGTAGATGTAAAACTATAATGGATTTTGGTATAGTAATCTTAAATTTCATAACCTTGCTAAAGTTACTTATTATTTATAAATTTTTGTAGATTTTTAGAATTTTATATGTAATTCTTCCTTTCTCAGATATGGCTTTTTTTTTTTTCCTTCTAGTTCTATTAAATAGCTTCTAGTACAATACTGAACTTTTAAAAAATGAGACTATTGAATCTGTCACCATTTTATATGATATGGTCTGTAGGTTTTCACTAGATTTCTCTAAGGTCGACTAAGCTCTTTTTATTACTAGTTTGCGAAGAGTATTGCGTTTTGTGAAATGTTTCTCTAGATTTGTTGAGGTATGTTTGTTTGTTTGTTTACTGATTTGGTGAATTACCTTGTTTGATTTTAGAATGTTAAACCCACTTCATACTTTTGAGATAAATGACACTTGGTCTTGACATATTATTCTCTTAACATATGAATGAATTCAAGATGATAATATTTTGTTAAAGATGTTTAGAGTTGTGTTCATGATAGACGCTTTCTTTGTTGTAAGGAATCTATCTTGTATTTGTTTCAGTGTAATACTGGCTTTGTGTTGGAATGTATTCCATCTCTTGTACTTTCTTGAAGTGTGTGTGTAGAATTGGTGTGGTCTCTTTATGTGTTTGGCAGAATTGCTGATGAAACTCTCTGGACCCAGAGATTCCTGGGAAGGAAGGTCATTAATGATCAATTCTATTTAATAAATATGGGGCTTTCAGTTAATCTATTTATTCTTGTGAGGGCTTTGGTGATATATGAATTTAAGAAATTTGATCATTTATTTAATTAGTCACATTTATTTGTATAAAGTTTCATAGTTACCTTTCATATATCATAAACTTTAAGTTTTTCATTGATAAACTGCTGATACCTTCAAATGAGACTTAAACTTTGAGTAGATGTTTTCCAGTGTCCCTGCTCCACCCTCAGATATCAATAGGTCCTGCATGCCTGTGCCTCTGAAGCGTGCTCTCTTTATCTTCCTACAGTAGATTGAGATTGCTTGTTACCCAAGACAAGATTCTTTGTGTGAGTAGAGAGTGGAGTTATTGACTCTCCCATTCCAGTGTCAGACTCAGGCAGGTTCTGTGCACCTGGACCTTATAGGTAGGGCAGTCTTCGTATTCTTGCCTCTCTATCAGTAGCAGATAATATATCTTCTACTCAGTACAGAGATTAGAGTGCAGTTGGTTTCCTGCTCTCACATTTCCCATGGCAACTGAACTCTGCCTTGCATCATTTGGGGTCACAGATGCCCTGCCTTTTCTCCAGTGGTGTACAGCTTCTGCCTAGTGTCAGTGTGCGGTCAGTCAGGGGCAATGTCTCTACTTTTTCTCCAGCTGTATCCCATTTGTGCCAAGAACTAAAAAGCTGGAGATCTTCCTGACCTTCCCACAGTGGCAGACATCTCTTCATTTGTGTCAGTGAAGGATCAGAAACTGGTCAGCATAAATTCATGTGTGCCTAGAGCATGGAATAGCTTCTCCAGGTATTACTGCTGTACCCTCAACTATTGACAGACCCTGCACACTAGAACCAATGTGAAGAGCTTTTTTGTGTATTTTCCCCAGGCCCATTCTTTTTCGTTAGCTCTAGATGGAGGCTTGTGAAAAAGAGAAAGCAAGTAGGTGAAAATTCCCCTTTACCTGAGTTTCTTGATGATCAGAGCATAGTAAGTGAAGAGCTGCAAGATTAATGGAAACTGACATGTCAATAAATTTAGAATGCATTTGGAGCAATAATATGGAGGTTTAATATATCAAAGTGATGTGCTATTTAAAAAAATAACATGGATAAAGGGTTGGAAGTATAGGTATTAGTGAAAGTGAGTTATATGAGTGCAATATTGATAATTTTTAGGACTAACACATTTGACAAGTGTTTGAAAAGTTGCTCTTATGTGACATAATACTTAGAGTAAATTAGGGTGAAAAAAGTTGACACTTGGGGAAACCTAAATCCTGAAATACTTTTGAAAATATAGTTAATTCCTTTCAAGTATATATATCAAGTTGAATTAAACTGAACTACTTTATTAAATAATAATTGTTTATAATTAGAGCATTAACATTTTCTAATTAAATTAGTGTCTATAGAGTGCTTTTAAAGTTGGTTCTAAATCACTGACATGTGTTCCCCTGCATATTTTTTATACATAATGTTAATAACTTATTAAGTAGATCTTGTTTCGAAAAGTGTGAATTTAAAAGCCTACAACTTGATCTTAAATATTACAAATCTTTATGAGACTGTGCTGATTGAGGTTAGTCAGAATTTATGAAGTTTTCTAATTTCTATTTTAGTCACTTTCTTGAACCACAGCCTGTAAGGAGCCAAATCAGAAACCTCAGATGCTCACAGTAGCCAAGAAACAAAAAGGCTGATGTTTCAGGAGGTAATGCAGGTCAACATATTGAGCTTAAAACTCATCTGGAGTGATGTTTTCATATTATAGAATTCAGAGAGATTATCACAGAGTCCTCGGAGATAAAGCAGAGATTCATCTATCCTGTTCAATTTTTAATAAAATTATATTACAATTCTACTAAAATGAGAAATTTTCTTTAAGACTTCTTTTTTATATTTAACACAGCATGTAAAGAAAAAAATTAAGCTTTTTAATTTATTTTTAATTATATTTTTAGACACTGTGATGATTTAATATGTGTATATGCTGTGAAATGATTAGCACAACAGAGTTAATTAACACATCCACCACCTCCCATAGTTATCATTTTTCAGTGTGATAAGAACATTTAAGATCTACCCTCTCAGCATATTTTAAATATAGTTGACGCTTGAACAACACGAGGGGTAAGGGCACTGGCATGCTCGTAAACATCCATGGATAAGTTTTGACTTCCCAAAAACTTAACTAAAGTTGACCTCAGTGTCTACCAGGGATTGATTCCAGGACCCCTTGCAGACTTTCAAGTCTGTTATATAAAATGGCATAGAACAATGTAGTTTGTCTTCCACAATCGCAGATTACCAACTGCACATCAAAGATGCTTTCAATTTGGAGCTGGTTGAATACTTGGTTACTAAACCTGTTGATACATAGGCCCAACTGTAATTATTGGAAAAAATCCACATATAGATAAACACACAGAGTTCAAACCCATGTTGTTCAAGGGTCAACTGTATAAAATACAGGATTATTAACTACAACCACCATACTGTCTGTTAGGCCTCCAGAATTATTCATTCTGCGTAATGGAAACTTTGTACCTTGTTTGACCAGCATCTCCTCATTTTCCACACTTCCCAGGCCTTGGCCACAGCTACTGTACTCTTGTGTCCTATGAACTCAATCTTTTTAGATTCCACATATCAATGAGATAGTACAGTTTTGTCTCTCTGTCTGGCTTTTACTTAGTATGATGTCATCCAGGTTCATTCAGGTTGTCACAAATGGCAATATTTTATTTTTGTGTGTGTGGCTAAATAATATACTACTGTGTGTGTGTGTGTGTGTGTGTGTGTGTGTGTGTGACATTTTCTTTATCCATTCATTTGTTGATGTATACTTAGTTTATTTCCATATCTTGGTTGTTGTGAATAATGCTGTAATAAATGGGAGTGTTGGGCCAGATATATATCTTTTTGAGATTTCATTTCCTTTGGTTGTATATCCAGAAGTTGAATTGCTGGATTATATGAAAATTCTATTTGTAATTTTTTAAGGACTCTTCATATTGCTTTCCGTTAGTGAATGTACAAATCTACATTCCCACAAACAGTGCACAAGGGTTTCTTTTTCTCCACACCCTCACCAACACTTATTATCTTTTGAAAACTTTAAAGGTTCTAATCTTTAAAATTTTGAGGTCACTCTGGGAAATGGAGGAGGCAGTTTTCCAGAGACTAGAAAGAAAAGAAGCAGTCTGACTAGAGAGAAACTGAGAAGAAACAGAATTATAGCCCCATCAGGAATAATTTTGAGTTGTATCAGCTGATTTTATTAAAAACAAAAACATGCCTAGCTGCTTTAACTGAGTTCAAGTTTCCAGGCTTTGATGAATTACATTCCAAGGTACTGAAAATACTTGCATATATGATTATATAATCAATGCTAGTAATTATATGGAGTTGTGGACCAAGGAAGAAGTGATAGAATATAAGGGATAAACAAACTTTCAGTTTTCAAATTTGAGAAAGATGGTGAATATGGATTAGAAATAGTGTGGGTTTAACATATATTCTCAGTAAAATTCTACAACTGTTTATTAGACAGATGGCTTGTGAATACTGATAAAAGGAGTTTACCAGAAACATTGAATTTCTAAGAGAAAGTTATATTAACAAAATTAACTTTATTTCCTTGTAAAAAAATACTGAAAATATAGCATATTTTGAGGCATTTGGCAAATTCCCTCATGAATGCACTTAGACATATAGAAATAATTATGAAGTAGATTTATTGTCTTTATTAGAGGATTCAAGTAACTCTTTTTGGCTCTGTGCATTTACAACTTCATCAACATCTTAATTGAAGACAAACGTGCCATGCTCAGCATATCTGAGTACAGCAGAATTAGGAGGGGGGTTAGCATGTTAAGTGGAAACATCAGAAATTTAGAAGAGAACAATAGGTAGAAATAATGAGTTAAAATTATATCTACCCAAAATAACAAAAATTCAGCACTGAACTAACTTTAAAAAATCAACCATAGAGTTTAGACCTACATTAATCTGGTGGTTAAAGTCACTGCTTTTAGCATGTGGTCCACATTGAAAGGCAGGCTGAGAACATTGCTTTCTTTTTTCTTTTCTTTCTTTTTTTTTTCTTTTTCTAATAAGTCTGCCCATATTACAGGACTGCTCCTTAGAAGAAAACAATGCCTGTGACAATGCATATTGGTGCTGGCTTGGCAGGAATTGGCCAGTCTGGTTTAAGCTGATTCAGGGACACAGACTGGCTGGAAAAAGAATTGGTAGAATTACAAAATAGGACATTTGTCCCAGTCCTGAGGTTTAATGTTTGAAATAGGAGATGGCAAAATCAGGCCCGCAGGTCAAATCCAAGTGTTTTTTGTAGAACTAGTGAACTCTGAATGAACTTACATGTTTAAATGGTTGAAAAATAATTTTAAAAAGAATACTATTTTATGGCACTTGAAAATTATGGAACACAATTATCTCATTTTGCATTAAATATTCTTCTGGTTTACTTTTAATGACCTTAGAATATTCTTTATTTCTACAACATATTTAATAAATCCGTCATTTAGGTACACTTGTGCTTTTTATTTAAAAATTTTTTTTAATGCTTTTATAACCAGTACCACTATCACATTTTATCACAATAAACTTCACAAGTCTCTCAAAGTAACTAGGTACACAGAGAAATTGTCTCCAAGGCCTAGTTGTTAAAAACATTGGAGTTTTGTTGGATATAAGCATTATAATAATTTGTGATTCTAAAATTTATCTTTTAATTATAAACTATTGACTTATTTTAAAGAATATTTTAAGTGGAAATCCTCAGTTCTTTACATATGTAATTTTAAAAATTTGTTATAAATTAAGGGTTTTGTCCATGTGGTAACTATAAATATAACTACTAAAGAGAACTCAAATTATACATTTGAGTTTAATCTAGTAAAATCATTAAACTGTATTAAAAAATAATAAAAAATCAGAAAAAAAATAGTTTTTATCTATTTTTGATACTTTAGTTACCAAAATAATAACCAAACCCTCAATCAGAAAACTTTACTCTCTTTCTCAGGGGTTTAAAAAAAAGTTGGACTTAATTTTAATTCTCTATCAAACTCTAAAATTTCATGACGTATATGAATTTTCTTGTTTCACCTCTGCTACTTGGCAAACTGATGAATTGACATAAATACAACTGAGTGTCAACTCCTGGGCAGAGTCAATAAAATAAAATAATTGTTTATCATGATAATTTCTTGTGTAGGATGCTGGAAATGTATAAACCTAATAGACACAGACATAACACCAGAAGTCTCAATATTTGGTACTTTTCTCTGTGTACACCAGTATTTTGGTGATATCACTGTTTCTTGAATCTAAATACAGATGTTCCTTGACTAATGATGAGGTTATGTTTTGATAAACCCATCAGAAGTTAAATATATTGTAATTTGAAAATGCATTTAATACACATAACCTACCAAACATTATTGCTTAGCCTTTCATACTTTAAAAGTGCTCAGAACACTTATGTTTGCCTACAGTTGAGCAAAATTATTTTGCTGCCACTGCCTAGCATCATGATAAAGTATTATACCACATATCGCTAGCTTGGAAAAAGATCAAAATTTAAAATTCTAAGTATGGTTTCTACTGAACTCTTGTTCTTTTGCATCATTGCAAAGTCAAAAAATCCTAAATTGAAGAATTTTAAGTTGGGGACTGTCTGTATATATACAAGACTGTATAACTCCCACATTCATATATTCAGCATAAACCTTTCTCTTGAATTATAAATACACATGAATCCAACTGTATATACAACATTGCCACTTGAGTACCTAATAAGTATCTCAAACTCAACATGGCCTAAGTTAAAATCCCAATCATTCTCCTAGAACTTCTCCACTTGAAACTCTCCCCATTTAAGTAAATGGTATCTCTTCTAATTGTTCAAACCAAATACTTGGAAGTCGTCCTTGACTTTTCTTTCTCCCCCATCCTACATCCAACCTGTCAGCAAACCCTTGGCTCTACCTTCTAAATAAAGCCAGAAACCAAGTGCTTCCTACCACCTTCCAAATTACCCTACTGGTATGAGCCATTTTCAACTCTTCCCTGTGTCATTGCAGTAGCCCCAGCAGGTCTCCCTGCTTCTGCATTTGCCCACCTATGTCTGGTCTTAACACACAGCCAAAAGATCTTTTAAAACCTGTCAGATCACACCATTCCTCTTTTCAAAACCTGCAATGGCTTTCCTCTTCATTTAGTATAAAATCCCAGTCCTTACAATGCCAATTAAGGTCCTTCAAGACCTAGTCCTCTCATTATTTTTGCCTCACATTATTTTTTATTAGTAGTATAGATTACCTATTCACATCTGTAACAAACTACCATAAATTTAGCAGCTTAAAATAATACATTTATTATATAAGATGCTACAAGAACTATAAGAGTTCTTTAGCTCAGTCATCTGATGCAAGTCTTACTGGGCTAAAATCAAGGTACTGGCAGGGCTCTATTGCTTCCAAAGGCTTGAGAGAAGAATCCATTTCCTTACTTTTTCTGGCTTCTAGTGTTATCTCACATTTCTTGGCTTACAGCCCCTTCCTCAATTTTCAAATCAAGCAATGCTAGGTTTTGAGTCCTTCTCACATCACGGAACTCTGACTTCATATTCTGTGTCTCTTTTCCATTTTAAAGAACGCTTGTTGTTACATTGATCACACCTGGACAATCCAGTGTACTCTCCCCTTCTCCAGGTCATATGACTAGCAACCTTAATTCTATCTGCAACCTCAATTCCCCTTTGCCATGTAATATAACGTATTCAAAGTCCCAGAGATTAGGGCATGAACGTCTTGGGAAGGCGGTGGGGGGAGGGGCTTTATTCTGATTATCACACTATTCTTATCTTTATTCTGCTCTAGACACACACTACTTCATGAATATTCATCACAACCCAGTTAGAGCTATTGACTCAGCTATTCCCTCTCTCAAGGATGTGCTACCCCACACTCATGTTTTGCTAGCCCCTTTATCTTCTTCTCAATGGGTCCTCTCTTGTTATCTCTTGAACATTACAACCAACTCAACCACCCACCCCTGAATTCCATATCACTTATCACGTTCTAATGTACTATATGTTTCTTGTTATCTATTATGCTTATCATTTATCATCTGTCTCCCCTTTTACTTGTTTGAGATATCTGTCTGTTTTACTCACTAGATATTCTCAACATGAAATACTTATTACACAGTAATGTATAATAAATATTTGTTGAATGAATAAAGAGAGTAAAACATTTTGTTGCTAGAAACCCTAAGTTACTCTGAAATAAGTTGAAATTGTAACATGATCTTAAAGTCCACAGCCACCCTGAAACTAGGTAGGAAATATCTGATTATTCCTGTCATGTGCTGCATATTTCTATGGAAAAGATTATTGTGCACTGTACAGGCATTTAATATATTGAACTCACCACCAAAACTATTACTCAGCTTTGTAATTAAGTAGGACAGGTATGTGCTTCCTTTTTTTGTGGGCATAAATCACTGACTGCCAACCTAGCTGTGCAAGACACTTTTTATTTTTCATAATTCAAATTGACCCAACCTATTATTTTACTGACATATAGAAAACTGAACACCTGTCCTTCTAGAGTTATTTCTAGGGTCTCATACAGAGCCAAGATATTTATGGGGGGTGAGCTGATGGACAGTATCTAGTCCTCCATCTTGCAGGTGACCGTGGAGATTTCTGTTTCCCATACCAACCTCTCTTCTTCAGGTTCAGTGGTTGTCTCTTGGGACCCAGGGCTCTCCTGCAGGGATACCTGTGACCAAAAATACTACTTTGGAAGTGACATGGAGGCTCACTCTTATCTTCAGACCCACAGACTTCTCTCATGCTTCTACCTATCAAACTGGAGAAATCTCCTTTGAAACTTTTCATATCTCCTTAGACATTCTGTTTATGTCTGCAAATTCTTTTCTCCCTTTTTCACCATTTAAAATGTTCTCAGTTCTTTTAAGAGCTTAGACTTTTGGAAAGCAAAAGCCATAGACTTGCACATTATTTCTGCTTTTCACCCTGTCATACAGCTTCCTGAGGACAAGAACAGCTAGCTAATTCTGGGAGCAAAAAGGGGGAAAATGGAGAAGGAAAACATATAAACAATAATATCTCAAATGATACAAAATTGATTTTTTAAAACTACCTTTTCTCAGATGAAAAACATTGCCTCGTGTTGCTTAAGTTTTCCACTTATTTGCTTTGCTAAGTGATTTTTAATTTTTTTTATCAAATATGTGACCTCTAAGATAAATTGAGCAGGTATTAAAATATGATTTTAAAAATTTCACAAAATCTTTTTAATCAGATAATCTTTTAAAAATAGTTAACATCATGCATAGTACTGATTATAAAGCCTTATTGAAGTAGGTATACAATCAAAGACATCTTAAAAATAAACATAATTTAAGATTAGCTTTACTTTTCAATATTCTAGAAGTAAGGGAAGAAAATTTAGAGTTAAACTACTTCAAGATTTAGGAGATTTTTTTTTTAACTGAAAAAATCTCCCCTTTGCTAATTTATGAAAAATATCTTTTAGGACTTTTTCTGTAGTTCTCAGAAAACTTTCTTTTTGGTCATTTCATTCTAAGAACTCACTTTTCTTCAAATAAGATGTACATAATCTTTTTAGGAAAGGGAGAAAAGTATCTCTGGCCCCCTTTTCTAACCACTAATTCTTTTTGGTTATTCTTTTATAAGTATGAATTCTTTTGAATTTTTGAATTTTTATTGTGGTAAAATGTAGGTACATAAATTTGTGATTTTTAACCATTTTAAGCATACAGTTCTGCGGTTTTTAGTACATTGACAATGATATAAAACTACCACCACTATCTTTTTACAAAGCTTTTGTTTGTCACTCTGTAACCACTAAGCAATAATTCCCATTGCTTCCAGTCCCTGGTAATCTCTGATCTACTGTCTGTCTTCATGAATTTGTTTATTTTAGATATTTCATAGTGGAATTATACAATACATGTCCTATTGCTGCTGGCTTATTTCACTTAGCAATAATGTTTCAGGGTTCACTCAAATTGTAACATACATCAGAACTTCATTCCTTTTTA
Organism: Macroglossus sobrinus; assembly: GCA_004027375.1. Classification (NCBI taxonomy): domain Eukaryota; kingdom Metazoa; phylum Chordata; class Mammalia; order Chiroptera; family Pteropodidae; genus Macroglossus; species Macroglossus sobrinus. The sequence goes on along the minus strand of PVKZ01001699.1, from coordinate 187,183 downwards.
TAGCTGAATAATATTCCATTGTATATACACATCATATTTTGTTACCCATTTGTTTGTTGATGGATGCTTGGGTTGTTTCCACTTTCTGACTATTGTGAATAATACCGCAGTGAACATTGATGTATCAAAATCCCTGATCTACCTTCTTTGAGATATACACCTGGAGAGGAATTGCTTCATCATATGCTAATTCCATTTTGAACTTTTTAAGGAACTATCCAATTATTTTCTATAGTACTGGCACCATTCCCACCAACAATGCACAAGGGTTATAATTTTTTAACATTTTTGCCAACACTTGTTTTCTTTTTTTGTTGTTGTTGTTTGATTTTGTTTTTATTAAGGCCGTCTTAGAAGGTGTGAAGTGGTATCTCACAGTTTCGATTTGCATTTCTCCTATGACTAATGATGTTGAGCATGTTTTCATGTGCTTATTAGTTATTTATACAACTTCTTTAGAGAAATGTCTATTCAAGTCCTTTGCCCATTTTTATAAAATAGACTATATTATTTAGAGCAGTTTAGGTTTATAGAATAATCGAGGGAAGGTACAGAGATTTTCCATATACCCCTTACTCTCACATACACACAGCCTCCCCCACTATCAAAATTTCACACCAGAGTGTTACATTTGTTACAATCAATAATCCTACATTGACACATCGTTATCACCCCAAATCCTTGGTTTACGTTTAGGGTTCACGCTTGGTGGTGTAGATTCTATGGGTTTTGATAAATGTATAATGATGTATATTCACCACTGTAATTTCATATAGAATAGTTTTACTGCCCTTGAAGTCCTCTGTGCTCTCCCTATTTATCCCTCCCTTCCCTTTAACAATCACAGATACTTTTACTACCTTCATAATTTTGCCTTTTTTATAATGTTGCATAATTGGAATCATGTGGTATGTAACCTTTTCAGAGTGTCTTCTTTCACTTAGTCATATGTATTTAAGGTTCTTCCATGTCTTTTTATGGATTGATAGCTCATTTCCTCTTAGTGCTCATTGTCTGGATGTACTCTATCAATCACCTACTGAAGAACATCTTGGTTACTTCCAAGTTTTAGCAGTTATGAATAAAGTTCCTATACAGGTTTCTCCCACTATCTAAAAGCAGAGAGTTCCTATGAAACCTTTTGTAAGTCAAAATGGCAGAAAGCAAAGAATATCCTCTGCTTTCCAAAAGTTCATGTTACGCCACTTTGCTTTTACAAAGACCTACATTACAACATTAGTATGGAAATGGCTTTCTCATAAAAACGAAAATCCTCTTTAGATTTCTTTCGGTCGGTAAAAACAGACACTAATGTAGGTCTTCCGGAAAAGTGAAGTGGAGCAAAGTAAACTTTCAGGAAGCAGGGGATACCTATAAACATTCTTATGTTTGTTTTTGTGAAGACATAAGTTTTTAACTCTTTTGAGTAAATACCAGGTAACCTAATTGCTGCATCATATTGATAAGAGTATATGTATTGTTCCAAAGTGGTTGTAACATTTTTGCATTCCCATAAATAGAGAATGAATTTTCCGCATATGTATCTTACACATATTTTGTTAGATTTATACCTAAGTACTTCAGTTTTGGGGGTGTTAATGTAAATAGATTGCATTTTTAGTTCCAAATCCCATTTTTAATTGATAGTACATAGGATAGTGATTGACTTTTGTATATTAACTTTGTATCTTGTATTCTTGCTGTAATTGCTTATTAGTTCCCACGGGTTTTTTTGTCAGTTCTTTCAGATTTTCTACACAGACGATCATGTCATTTGCAATCAAAGACAGTTTTATATCTTTCTTCCTAATCCGTATATCTTTTATTTAATTTTTAAAATCTTATTATATCAGCTAGGACTAACAGTATGTTATTGAAAGAGAATGATGAGTTGGGACATTCTTGCTTAGTGGGAAAGCTTCTATTTTCTCATCATTAAGTATGGTGTTAGTTGTAGGTTTTTGTAGATGTTTTCATTAGCTATCTGAAATTATCTCAATCTTTAAAAATAAATCTGATAAAAAAGTAATAAATCTTACAAAAAATACATCTTACAAACTCACATTTATGCTACGACTATTTTTGCCTAATTACTGTTGCTACAAAGGACTATGAAATGTGGTTTGCTATTAAAGAACCAGATTCCTATCACTTCATCCTCTCCTTCCTCTTCTCTCCTCATCGTTTCATGGAAGCATATTGAGGCTTCTCATGAAACAAGTTATCCTAACCTTTTAGTTTCTTATAACTGACCTACTTTCTCTCCCATCTCCCTGAGAATGGTCACACTAATGTTTTCTTTAGAGTATCCTACTTCTTAAAGATGATGAGCTTGCAGTACATTATAAAAATGATTTCTCATAAATATCATTATTCTAGGTAAACAGCAACACTAATGATAAGTGAAGTGATTGGAAAACAATCTGAATGTAGATGTTAGATTTATTGGCTCAGTTCAGAATTTCAAGCAGTGCTGCATAATATCTGCTCATGTTCTTGCATGACAATTTTATGATAGTAGGTATTTTTTTTACTGGTATGACTATGTTTTATATATTACTGTATTAAAAAATAAATGTCTAAGATGCAAAAGAGAGAAAACCTAACTATAATGTAAGACATAGTCTGTCTTTTTCATCTCTTTTCTCCTTTTAAAGAATGACTATATGTGAGATATAAAACTAAAATCATAAACAAACAAGACACAAACAGAGACTCATAGACACAGACAACAGTTTAATGATTACCAGAGAGAAGGGGGGAATGGTAGATAAGGATAAAGAAGGTCAAATATATGGTGACAGAAAGAAATTCAACTTTGAGTGTTGAACACACAGTGCAACATACATATGGCATATTATTGAATTATACGCTTGAAACCTCTATAATTTTATTAAACAACATGACCCCGATAAATGTAATAAAAAAGAATGACTCTATGCTTGTTTTTTAATAGATATAAAAGAAGAGATTATAACTGAGATTAAAAATTTAGTACATGAAAGAAATGTGAGAATTATTTGAATATATTAACGATAATACAATTCGTAGTAAATAGTTTGGCATCAGCGCAGTCCTGAGCAGGTGTGAGAGAACAGCCGACCTCTCAACTAGTACTTCAGGGCATGTGTTTAGACATTTGACTCTTGGTTCTGGTTCTTCTGAGAATATTGCCTCTCAAAGCCATCCCCAAGGATCCCCTTCCCCACCCCCATCTTCCCCTGAGCTGGTTATGGCTATAGTCCCAGGGGGCTTCTGTTTTGCTTCTAGGGCTCTGCAACTGTCACTGACTCTCTGAGGAAACTCCCTAAAGAGCTCATGCCTGCCTTCAGCGCCAGGCTTGCCAGGACTGGAGCTGTGTCATCTCGTTAAGGAACAGGTCCCTCTCCTGCCTTGATATTTGGTTACTCTTGCTGTGACTATATCATAGAATAAATCAAGATAAAGCATGCTAATAAACATGAACTTTAAAAAAAACTGTAATAATATAACCATTACTGAACTGTTTAAATTATTCACATGTTAAATACAAAAAGCATGGCAGTTAACTCTAAGGCATAATAATTTCCACTTTCTTCTGAAAAGGAGCATATTCAAGCTGTCATTATATGCTAAGGACCATTTCTCTAAAAATTGGGGGAATGTTGTGCATCTATCTATAATTATGCTGCTTCCACAAAACATTTCTCCATACATCCAAGAAGTAGTACACCATCTGGAAACCTAGTCATTTCAAATTCAATATATCTGCTAATTATTATGGTATAGGCCTTCCAGATATAATTTTAGGGATTCTGAAAGCATTTTGCTAATGATTAACTATGAACACTTTTGTCTATTATGTGTTACTGAATCATGCCATCTCTGTTTTTTAATTTAATAATTTCCTGAAGAAATACATTGCTTAAAAATACAAGTGGGTCTTAATTTAAGCGAACTTAAAGATTTATGTAAGAATAAATTAGAGTGTGACTACTTATTTTACAGAAAAGAAATAAACAAAACGTAGCTTAGATCAGGGGTTGGTAAATAGATAGTTGGTAAACTATCACCAGTTCACCACCTGTTTTTGTAAATAAATTTTATTGAAACATAGCAATGTCTGCTCATTTACATTTTGTCTAAGGCTACTTTCCTGATACAAGTGCAGAATTAAATAGTTGCAACAGGGACCATACAGTCTGCAAAGCCTAAAGTTTTTACTATCTGGATCTTTACAGAAAGAGTTTGTTGACCTCTGGCTTAGATTTTTAACCAGAAATATTTTTAACGGTAAGCATATCTGATAAATTAATAGGTTTTCTTGATAAAACTAAAGCTTACTCATGTTTTTTTGAGAATACATGTATTATTTATGGGGAGATCCACAATGACTCTGAAAGGTTGTCATTTTCTTTCAATGCAAAGGTCATTGGCTAATGTTCTCTTAAATGATGAGAGAAGATGGTTCATTCTTGTCTTCATTCTTCCATTCTCCCCTCTACATATTAAAAGTAGAATTGTTCATTTGAAGAAATCTGTGTTTTTATTTCATAGCAATGAATTGGCAGGAGGGAGGGGCAGAGCAGAGAATAAATTGGCCTTTGCTGTTTAATGTTTGTCAATATCCACTACTTTCTTGACCCTCATCTTCGTAGGAGATAGACACGTTACACAGATATAGACTAACTTTATCCTTGGATCAGTGCAATCCTCCGTCTTTTCTTCTCCTGTACCTGGACTGCTTCAGTGTTGGAGAAAACTCAGTGTAGATTGGGGACACCAGACACTCATGACTTTTCTGTAATTTTGACCAGCTTTCCTAGAACCCTTATCTTTATCTCTAGTCAGATATATTTCTCATTTCCACAACAGTTATGTACAACTTCTTATCATAAATTACTGTTAAGAGATTATTCTCACTTTGTCTGTTATGAAACAATAACCTCCTCAATAAATAAATATATATTTAAATGATAAAACTATTAAGGTTCTCTGTCTTCTCATACACTAGAGGTTCAAAGGGGAAAAAAGCAACATAGAAAGAAGCAATTTAAACACCAGGCTCTGAGCTATTATAGATGTGAAAAGCCATAGGAGTATCAGAGGAAATTGCTAACTCTGTTCCAGGGAGTCATGGAGAATTTCATAAAGTCAGAGGAGACATAAAGCTGCATTTTGAAGAGACAATAGATTTTTACCAGGCAGAGATGGGGCGGGGGAAATGTGTTGGACAGAAAAAATAGTATATCTGAAGTCATCATCATCATCATTCTGCAATACTCAAAAGTATACAAATTAAATACCTCACATAATAAATTATTCAAGTTTTATGCTTTTGTTTAGTTCTAGCAAGCATCTTGTATTTCAGTATTTACAAAGGCAGTGAATTTAGCCTAACATTCATATTATTGGATGATGAAAGTATTTTTTAAATTATTGCATAACTTGAAGGCAGATTTTTTACGTGGATCATTATGCAATGATTATTACAGATGTACTGTGAATTATTGATTTAGCAAGAAATTGAGTTTTTAAACTGCTAAAACTAAATTTATAAGCATTCTATTTTTTATAATTTATACATCTTAGTATACAAATCAGTTACTTATATTTGAAAAAAAACACATATTGTTTATTCATCAAATGTTTAAACAATATAAATTTCTCCATCAATTGCCCTAAAGTTCATGAAGACCTCAGAATCATAAGGTAAAATTTTTACTATAAAAAGGGATTGGAAAGACAGTTGTATAAAATAAATCAGTGACAAATAAACTGGTTTTTAGAGTAAGTACTACTATGGTCTGAATGTTTGTGTTCCCCAAAATTTGTATGTTGAAATCCTAACCCCAAGTTGATGGTACTAGGGGATGGAGCCTTTGCAAAGTGATTAGTTCATGTGGACTCTGCCCTCACAAGTGAGAAAAGACCTGAGAGAACTCTCTTCCTCATCTACCATGTGGGGACACAAGAAGGAGGCGCAGTCTGTCTGTCTGTGCCTCCATCTTGGTCTTACCAGACTCTAGAACTGAAAAATAAATTTCTGTTGTTTATAAGCTGGCCTGTTTATAGTATTTTATTATAGCAGCTGAAACCAAATACTATATACAGAGACATGTACTATATACAGCAGCTGATATATATATATATATATATATATGTATATATATAAATTTTATATAAATATATAAATTTCAGTTATATTAGTGAATTATAATTTAAAATTATAATTATAATTTACAACAAGAACCACATTACTTACTGATTATTATTGATTATTTATTTACCTTATTGATTATTTAATACTCATTGCTGACCAAGTGTGGCAAATAAATGGGCTGAGAGAAGGCACAGGAGAAAAGTAAAGATTAGGAATGTTTCCTCCGTTCTAAGTATTTACCCAGACAATGTTTACAGGTTCTCAGGCTTCTGGAGGAATGCAGCAGGGGATCCACGAAAATATTTAGTATCAGAGTCTCCAGGCCCTGATCAGAGGATTCCACATCCCACATCTATGGAGAAACTAAAGAGACAGAGATATACAATGGAATTAGTGTAGAATAGACTTGAAGAAACCACGGGAACAGTGGTTCTCAACCAGAGGTGATTTGCTCCCTATCTCCTGCTTTGACCCAAGAAATATTTGGCAATGTCTGGAGATATTTTTAATTGTCACATGTGAAGAATGTTACTAGCCTTTAGTGGGTAGAGGCTAGGGATGCTGCTAAACATCCTATAATACACAGGAAAACTCTCTCAAGAAAGAATCATTTAGCCTCAAATTTCAATAGTGCTGAGATTAATAAACCACTCTAGAACATTATTGATTGCAGATTTCTTTTGAATATTAAAAGGCAAAAGAAATATGGGTAAAAAATGAATTAGCATACCCTTTTAGATTATGTGTAAATGAAAAGCGTAGTTTTAGAAGCTGTACAATAAATAAAATTTGTTTGGCATATGTAAAACAGTATAAAGAAAAAAATAAAAATCATCCATAGCCTTGATATCCAGAAGTAACCACTATTAAAGTTTTAAATTTATTTTTAGTGATTTTGGTGCAAATAGGTTCAAAAATCGCTATTAATCAGAAAGGGAACCTGCTGCATTGGAGGAGGGTAAGTTATCAAGGCTAATTGGCAAAAGTAACATGAGAGAAGTTAGTAAATTTAAAGCAGAAATGTTCAAGTTAATGAGAACTTGTGGAAAGACAAAGAAAGAGGAGACCAGGATCATACTTTAAATGACTTGAGTAGAATTAAGTGTCTGTAGTGACTAAACCATGCATGCCCCTCTGCCTATGACTCTAGCAATGGAGCTAAAATCTTCTAAAAATGTTTAAGGAGGAAAAACAAAACAAAATAAACAAACACTTTCAAAGGAAATAAATAGTAAAAGAGGACAATATCTTGGCTGGCAGAAGAGTCTGTGCTACAGTCAGAGTATGAGGTTTTGGGGGGAAGATTTTGCATTATGTATAAATTGGTTTAACTAGACTTGCATGAAAGAGAATTTCTGGATATGGTGTGCATTTGTTTCTTCCAGTGATTTGTCTCAACAAGTGCCAATAACTTTAGCAATTAAAAGTTTACATATTTTCAACTGTTCTATTTATTGCCGTTGCTGCATAGGAGACTTTGAACTAGGAAATGGCAAGATGTTTTTTTCTTGGAAGGCTGTGTCAATTTCTATAGAATTAGAGTAATTGTAACAGTCTATTCCTATTATCCATTACAACAGACTCTTTCTATTGTCCAGATTAGAGGCATAATGGGAATCATTCAAGGAATTAACATCATACATCATGTGAGTAAATGCACGTGTTATAATTACAACATTTAAAAAGTTGAGATTGTAAAGCATAGAGATTTTGGTATCTGTATTTTTATTTGCATTTTTATTTCCATGAGCATTTTCTCATTTTATTAGTCTTCTAAACATAATTTTATCATATTCTACACTCAGAACTCATCACATAGCTCTACCATAATTGATTTAACAAATCCCTCTTGTTGAACATATAAATTGCTTATTATTTTCTCTATTACAAAATATATCACACAAAGCATAATTATACAATAGATTATTTTGATAAATTGTATTCAGAAATAAATGTTGAGTAGAGAAGTGGCATTTTGGACTTTTATGGTATTAACAGCTTTATTGAGGTATAATTTATATAATATTCACCCACTTTAAATATACAATTCAGTTACTTTTAGTATATTTATAAAGCTGGACAATCATCATCATAATCCAATTTTAGAACATTTCTATCACTTCATTTACAGTCATTTCCCATTCCCACCCCCAGCCTTAAGCAAACACTAATCTACTTTCTACCTCTACAAATTTGTCTTTATTGGAGAGATCATTTATATAGAATCATATAATATGTGTTCTTTTGTTTCTGGTTTCTCTCACTAAGCATAAGAGATTGATCTGAGATTCATCCACATTGTTGTGTGCATCAGTACTTCATTCCACATTGCACTTTTAAAGTTTTTAAATTCCACACTTAGACATTTATCTATCAAGAGCATGCACATGTCTTGAGATGATTTTACTAAGAGGCTTCTGATGTATCTTATTATCCAGTGCATGGGCTTATTGTTGGGTCTTGGCTAAGTGCCCACATGCCTCTTATGCTCCAGGATGTGTGGTTAGTGACCTTTATTTTAATACATAGATCCAGTTTAGGATCTAAAATTTTTTCTTTTCTTTCCAGTTGGAATATACACAATTTCTTCTTGCATTCTTTTTTTCTAGATGCCTGTTTTGGTCATAATATGGCTGTGCTAGATCTAAAAATGGTTGCTCAAAAGACAAAACATATTCCTTTCACTTGCAACTTTAACCTAACTAAAGTCATTTTGCCAGTGGTTAGTCATGGGTTTGATTTTCCCAGATAAGAGACACAAACATATGTTTTAAAGTCATCTTTTAAAAAATCATCAATTAAGAGTACTCAAATGCAAATTTATTGGAGTTCAGTTGACTAAAACTTCAACCAAAATTTAGGAAAACAGCAGAATGGCCCAAGATGTGTTCTAAAATGTCTGAGATAAAGAGATGATTTTTGGAAATATTAAATGTCAAATAAAATGTTACAAGTTTCCAAAAACAAAAACTAAACATACAGCTAAGGCAGGGTATGGTAGGCAGTACAATGGCTTCCTAAGACATGTACTCCCTGATTCCCAGAATCTGTGACTATGCTATATTTATGGATTTAGAAGATATGATTAAATTAAGATTCTCGAAATAATGATTCCGGATTATTGGGTAAATCTGTTGTAATCAGAAGGGTCCTTATAAGGGAAAAAGGGAGTTAGGGGAGTAAGAGAAGATGTGGCAATGGAAGCAAATGCGAGTCATGAGGAACCATGGATCAAAGAACGCAGGAAGCCTTTAGAAGCTGGAAGAGGGAAAAAATAGATTCTCTCTTAGAGTAAGAACACTGACTGCTGACCATGATTTCTGCTAAGTGCAACCCATTTGGATTTCTGACCTCTAGTACCATGAAGAGAGTATACAGTTGTTGTTTTAAGCCACTAAAGTTTTGGTAATCATAGCAATAGCTTTAGGAAAGTAAAATATAGAGGCATACAATAATGGGAGAGGGAAAGGAGTTTGTCTACTGTCAGGTACGGAGATGTGAGGAAGGGGAGGCATGCTGAACAACTAACTCTGAGCTAAGAAGGCTTCTGAAAGAGACCCTGAGAACAGGCCCTCTGCAGCTCAACCTGGGGCAGGGCCTCACTTGTTCTTGCAAAGTTCTGAATCTCTAACATTCCACACCTCTCTGCTCTCTCTTCTTGTAATATAGACTACCCTAAAATGGTTAATTACAGTTTACGTTCATGACAGGGCTTACCTAAAATACAATTTAAGTGCTCTTTGGTCCTATAAGTATATTTCCACTTTGCCTTCTCATATGTGATTGAAATTGGTATTATCAGACAGAATTAGTTTTGCATATTGCTTATACTCTTTTCCAACTGTCATGGTAGGCAAGTGACATAACCTATGTAAATTTTAGTGTCTTCATCTGAAAAATGAGAAAATGTTACTACCTTTCTTATGGAGATGCTAAGCAGATCAATGAAGCATATCTGGTTCCTAGGCAGCCGTCGAAAAAAATAGCCATTATCATATCACCACCACCACCACCACCACTATTAGCATCATCATTGAAAATTGTGTAGTGTCTGGCACACAATAAATACTATATAAGTGTTTGTGATATAAGTAAAAACAAGTGAGAAATCCAGTAGGAAATCCATGGACTTCACAGACTTGCTGATGGTCGGCTTTACTTGTGTGCAGATTTGCTGTGACAAACAAAAGCTATACACAGAGTGTTTCATCCTGCTTAGCTGTGCAATTACTTACTTGACCAGCTTTAAATAAAATGTGATTATTTTAAATAGCACTTCTAGAGTTTACTTAATAGAATTAACAATAATTTGATGCATTTTCCTGTATAATCAGATCATTGCAATAAAAAAATTCAAGAAAAACTTTATTCTTTGCTTCATAAACAAAAATATTTTTACCAATAAAATATCCCTGAATTTTCCCATGTTACTTATATTTCTTACTACAACACAGTCTTATATCACGTGCTTAGACTTAATTTGTTACTGTGATTTGTATTTTCCATATCAAGTATGCAATAGCAAGTAATTATTATTATTTTTTTTTACAGGACAATGTTAGTGCACTTTTCAGAATAAATGTACTGGTCTAATCATTTGCATCAACTTGCATCCAAGTGGCTGATTGGTCTCCTCAAAGAAGTGTTGGTGCTATATCATATCAGGGGTTTAGTACTTGTCTCTGTTTCTGGTACATTGGATATTTGGCAACAGGAGGGCCAGATCAGGCTTTCTGAGTGGGGAGGAAAATACTGTTGGGTTTTATGCATACTTGCCATCTAACCCCCATGGTTGCTCTGTTCATTAGTCAATTATAGCAGCCTTGGGATAATCAATGACAAATGATGACAGACATCAGTTGGCTAAATCATTATGTCTACTCAGCTGTTTAGTACCTTTTATCTGGTGAATGTTCTCTGGTGGACATTAACATGTAATACAAATACCTTCATACTTTGTGCCCACTTCTGTTTTTCTAAGTACATGCCTCTTATCCAGATTTCCTTGTCCCAAATTTTTCAATATTTCTCCTTCCAGACACTTTAACCAAAAACTAAGGCATTCGTCTGCCCATGTGACTCTATTTCTTACCTTGGGCCAATATTTTTTCATGCAAAGTGAATTGTACTGCCCAAGTCTCTGACTATTGAGAAGATTTTCTTTTGTTGCTGTCTTTTAGGGTCACCCTTGAAACCCACCCACTTGCAAGGATGACCTAAGCATAAGCCATGTTCAGTTTTTTTTTTCTCTCTCTCTCCTCAGTTAGCTATACATAAAGGACTTCTGTACAGCCACAGTCATGAGTTAGCAGATAACATGGGATTTGAGCCAGCTGCCCAAGCAATATATTTGTCCCCTCTGGCCCTGCTTATACCTAACAACAGATAGGTATTTACATCTCAGAAGTGTCACTTGTGGACCTATGACCTTATGATGGCCAGTTTTGGCTGCATGGTTATTTGGTATCCCACGGTCAGTGTGCTCCATTCCTTCCAGGGCCCAGTGTCATGCCAAGAACTGTTTTGCCTCAGTTTATAATATGCTGCTTCAGATAGCATGGCCTTGGTTAAGAACCATAGAGTTTGATATTGTGTTTCTCCTGTTGGAGGATGACACATGACACCTTTTCCCTCCACATATATCTGTACGTACCTTGTTTCTGGTGGTTAAACACTACCCAACCTAATTTTGGGATACTATTATATTCATTTCTGTCAGGGAGCCCAGTCTTATAATAGCAGCTCCTACTGTCAGCTCTGACCTAGAGAGGACATCCACCATTAACTATTTTAAGAAGCTCATGCCCTTTTCACCAACTTTTGTGTTATTTCTTTGATAAATGAAATGTCCTCCAGGCTTTTGTTCAGAAGGCATTTGGCTGTTGGTTTTTATGACCTTTTATGGTATATCCATGCTAGGATGCTCTTTTTCAGAGTCTTTTGCTTCTTTCTTCCACTGTCTGCCCCCAGCAGTTCGGCATTTCTAATACATTTATTGTGGTCTTTCACTTTCTCCATGTTTCCAAGAGCCATCCCAGGAATATGTCAACTCTGTCTCCCAAAATTCTTGCCAGTTATGTCCTATATCATTAGAAAGTGTTTCCATATTTATGTCAATAAACTCTGTTATCCAGCTTTATGTCCAGCCCTGCTTGGTCCAACATACTCAGAATTCAGTCTCATGTGTACTTCCTCACTACTATTGGCGCATGTTAGCTAGGTCCAAGAGCTCCTTCAGGATATAATTCCTGTTCTCTCTTAGCAGACCCAGCAACACTTCCTCTGGGTTATATTGTGACTTAACCCTAGTTGCTATGAGTCTGGTGGCCAAGAAAAGAGCTGAAGTATCATCTTATAGAAAATACTGTATCTGTCTTCAAATAAAGGGAAGCCCCAGCATTTAACACAAAGGAATGGAGCACATTGTCTGGCTCAGATAGTTCAATGTTCTCTGGGGATTCAGTCTTTCTGAGAACATACACCTAGATGTTCTCATTCAACATCTCAGGAGTCTAAGCCCTCTTGATTCAGGCTCTGATCTTGGTGCAGCAGACTTGCAGAAGTTGGATTTCTACTATGATGGATTTCTACTACTCTTATAATTAAGTCCTGCATCTGAATATTATCCTTTTTTCTATTCTCCAGTTGCAAGAGATGACATTTTTCATATATTCTCCCTAGGAGAACCTTTGACTTTTATACCTAGACTTTAATTGATGGCTAATCATCATTAATCTTTCAAAGTCTTTATCCAATGCATCAACCACATGCAGCAGCCATCTAATTCCATAGTCTTTATAATCATATTTTTCTTATATCTCTTGTCTCTCTCAAATGCTTGAGATATTGCACTCATCAGAGTAATCCTGTCCCTTGGTGTCCCATCCCAGCTCACTGCCAGTAAAAGTTTTAACACTTATATTGTTGCTGAGTAATAAGGGCTATACATATTCTCCTACCATTTATGGGCTCTTTATTGCCGACTGGACAGCTGGTGATTCAGTTCCAAAATCTCATTGCTGACCACCCTTGATAGCAAATGTGATTCAGGTTCTCAGGGAAGCAGATTTGAAAACCATAATTAGCATACAGGAGTTTTATTGTGTTGCACTTGTGAGAGCACCTGTGAGAAAGCAAGAAAGGATAGATTGGGTAGGGAGAAAATCTGAACTGCCACATAGTTGTAACTGTGTGTGTCACCAATTGCACAGGGATATCTAAAGTTAAGATGCTGCCCTCTTTACATCAAATAAACAGGTTGAATCTTGTACTTTTATAGCATTGACCTGTAATTGAATGAAGGTTTTCTCTAGGTTGGGAATACATGGTGAGGCGGCATTCTTAGTCTAAACATATAGCTGTTATTTGTTAGTAGCCAAATTCTTGTCATAAAAGGCAATAAGTGCTTTGGTTCTGAAGGGGGATCTTAGTGAAACTTAACAATATCCACTATAGTGTAGATTTCATATCCAAAAAAGGGAGCACTGCATTCAAGATTTCTGAAGTTGATTCTACTGAAAAATACAATATTAAGTTGGTGAATTGAGGACAATATGAAGGAAATAAGGATGATGTTGCTGTTATTGGTGGTAGAATTCCTCAGGACTTAATGAGACCAGAGATTTCATGACTCAGTAATTCCATAATTTTACTATGCTCATCTTTATTTTAAAGCAGGGTAATTTTCTTTATACTCATTGTGTATGTTGTAGTACTATAAACAGGAAGAATAAAATATATAACTTAAGCATTGTTCGGATGAAGTGTGTTCCAATGTAGAATAAAATATTGTACTATTTTTGACATTAACTCTATAAAATTTTGTCTACCTATGAAGGACTTCATGCCAACTCCTACATCAATCCCTGTGGCCAAAGTAATGCTATGCACTGCGGTAAGGAGAAAGGATGTTTACCGCTTGGTTAAGGCAACTGAGCCCCAACCCTGTAGTTGTGATCAATCCCCAAAGCCACAACTTTATTAGAGTAAAATAGATGTAGAAGAGAAACCATTTGAGGTAAATAGGAAATAATATAAACATTGTAACCAGCTTTTGTAGCTTTTAATTTGAAATATTTATAAAATCACAGAAGATCACAAAATAGTGGAGTTCCACATACCATCTCCCTGCTTTCCTCAATGGTGATATTTTATAGATCAAAACCAAGAAATTGACATTGGTACAACATTAACTAGACCTTAATCTGTTTTCACCATTTTTTGTACATACATTCATGTGTGTGTATATGTATGTACAGTCCACCCAATCCATTTGACTCTCTCATCTTTATTCACTGACAAGCACTAATCTATTCACCATCTCTATAATTTTATTATTTCTAGACTATTACATAAATAAAACCATGTCACATGTGACATTTTGGAATTATAGGCATACCTTGTTTTATTGAGCTCCACTTTACAGCAATTTCTTAGATACTGCATTTTTTTATAAATTGAAGGTTTTTGGCAGCCTTGATTGAGCAAGTCTATTGGCACCATTTTTCAAATAGGCTCAGATGATGGTTAGGATATTTTAGCAATAGAGTATATTTTAATTAAGAAATGTACATTGCTTTCACAGACATAATGCTAGGGCACATTTAATAGACTACAGTATCTATATACATAACTTATATGCACTGGGAAACCCCAAAATTTGTGTGACTCACTTTATTGCAATATTCACTTTATTATGATAGTCTGGAATTGAACCAAACCCACAGTATCTTCAGTGTACACCTGTATCTCTTTTCAGTCAACATAATTCCCTCAAGATCTATCCAAATTGTTACATGTATCAATTGTTTACTCCTTATTATTGTCTAGTAGTAGTCGGTATGGGGGAACTAGATTTCTTTAACCATTTACCCAGAGGAAGACTTCTGGATTGTTTTCAATTTTTTGCTATTATTAATAAAGCTGCCATAAATATTTGTATATAAGTTTTGGTATGAACATATGTTTTTGTTTCTATGAAAATAGGGTTCAGATTGTGGTTGCTGGGTCATCTGACAAGTAAATGTTTAGTTTTATGAAAACTGCCAACCCATTTTCCAAAGTGGCTGTAACATTTTACATTTTACCAGCAGTATATGAGAGATTCATTTTCTCTGCATTCTTGCCAGCATTTAGTACTATCACTATTTTTATTTTAGCTCTACTAATAGGTACATAATGATGTCTCATTGTGGTTCTAATTTGCATTTCCCTAATGGCTAATGATGCTGATAAATTGGCAGGTATGACTCAAGTAAATTGGTAATGCATTAATACTTCTCATTTTCCTGTATATACCTTTTCAAATAAGAGTATAATGATACTCTTATTTAAAACATGAAAAAAACTTCCTCAACTGCTCATTAATACTGCTTGATATATAGTATTTACTACTTTTTTTGTATTTTATAATATTAGAGATTGTTAGAGTCTAAAAATACTGGTAGAATCCTTAATTTTTACAAAGTAGGAAACTAAGGTATAGAATTATTAAGTAAATTGTTCAAAAATAGAGCTGTAACCAAACCTCGAGTGGCTAGTGTCTTGGTTCAGCATCCTTTTTTGAAAGCATTATATCTTGATGTTTGATTTCCTCACTTAAATTGGACGTGCGTGTGTGCACATGGCTTTTTACCTCTTTCTGTATCAGACAAATCTCCTGAATATAAAATGTGCTCAAAATACGGTTCTTCATTTATTAATAGACTGAGAGTTACAAACATTTGTGTCGTCGACAAATGCTTTTTAGGTTTATTACTTTTTGTTAGCACCCTGGCCTTCTTGTACCCTTAAGAGGATAATAAGACATTGTTATTCTTTAACTTTAATAAGCATTTCAAGGTCTATCTAGCTGGATAGGTACAAACTTCTCTGCCTGTGCTACTCCTTCACTGTAATGGATCTCAAGCATTGTAAACCATGATGCTAGGATCTGTAATATTTGAGTTCCACTGACTGAAAAAAGTGTGCAGTTGGCCATGGCAGAGGCAAGATAAAGATACCCAGAGGAACAGAAAGCAGGCAGTTAAATTGAGATGCTCTGCCTGCTTTTCTCTCCAAATATACTACAGGAAGATGACCAGGTGGATGGGGAGAAATCTGACTCATAGTACTTAGGAAGTAATTATGGAATATCTGCTAAATATGAAGGTAAATAAAACTAAAATCAGGTTGAAAATGGAGAAAAATAAGATGCCAGTGGATATAGGTCTCCAAATTGTCAAAAAGTTGTAGGAGTTGTGGTAATTGTAATCAGTAAAGAGAGGCTTGAATTTTAAAAATAATACAGTTTGTGGGTATTCAGAGTCTATGGATTAGTCATGAAAATGGATACTGAATAGAACAGATTTGAAAAGATCAAAATAAGGAGAGGTCAAAGTATTTGGTGGTGATCATTCATGGGAATGCTGAAGATATTTTCCATGAAAACAGAACTTGGGGTGGAGAGAAAAAGTATGAGCTAGTCTTAGAGAAATGGAAATGAATGATCAAGATGTTGGTAGAATAATCCTACAGGAAAAAAGAAAGTGGTATAAGTTAAAAAGTAAAAATTTTACAAATTGGAGGTAGAATATTTATATGGAATTTGCACTGAAGGATCGAGGAAAATAGTAACTCTACCTCTGGTCCTGAGGAACACAGAAAATAAGAAATTATAATGATCTATACCGGTCACACTAAATGGTGCCCCAAAGATGTTAATAGTACCTACACACTGTTGAAAGAAGTAAATATGACGACACATGTACAATGTCTAGCGTGGTCTAGGAACACATAATATCCTCAAAGAATATTATTACTATTATAAAAATGCTGAAGACATTTAAGAAGACATAATCATCTCCATTTTACAGATAAGGAAATTCAAGCTCAGGAAGATCAAGTGATTACCTCAGTTTTATAGGGCTAATTAGGACCGGAATAAGGAGTCAAGTCCCTGTATTCTATCAATTTTCCCATTTGCCAGTAGTGGTGGTAGCACAATAGACAGAAGCAAGTATCTTATCCAAGCCTGGCCTGCATGGGGCTGGATTGCTCATCTCAAACTTGGAAATGGAAAATAGGAAACTAGACAAGAACTTGCCAGAAAACAGTCTCAGGGGCTGGGCTCAAGTCAGAGCATTTTAGAAAAAAGTGCTTGTTTACATCTGATTGTTGAGGTTTCTCTGTTTTAATATTATTTTAATAAAAATATAATTAATAAATGCTAAATTTAGTAAAGGTATTTTTCAGCTTATTAAAAATTTTAGTGCTTATAATATAATCTAGCCGTAGAAATTATTAGCTGAATCATTTCCCATTCAAAATGCTTTTAGCTTTGTAGGTAGGTAAAAATTAACATTTTTTAAATTAATTGAAGAAATTATTTAAATTCCTTCTCCATCTACCTCCCCCTCTCCTGTCTCCTTTACCCTCGTAACAATTCATCCATTGTCCATGTCACTGAATCTTTGTTTGTCTTGTTCATTTGAAAAGTTAACATTTTTTAAAAATCAATTTAATTTATCAGAGTCTTTAAGAGAAAGATTGACCGTAAAGGAAGGATGTCACTCACACAGCTGGGAAGACGAAATTAAGGCTTTGGTTCTTTGATCTAACCAGTATAAACTCTCAGAAGGCACTCAGAAGGATAAACCTAATAAATAGTTAAGGCATTTTCATATTACCTAAAATCAAAACTGAAGAATTCTCAAGAAGTTACTCAATACAAAGGAGGAAATTAGAAGAGAACAGAACGTGAAGAAATTATTCACAAACATTGCCAATTAAGCATTCTAAGTTGGACTAGTATGGAAGACAATCAGTCCCAGAAGAATGCAAAAGAGGCCATGAACTCTGACTTTGAATCAGAAGAAAACATTGAAAGGAAATTACTCAAAGAAAAAAGAGCTAAGAATACTAATTGTTTGGAAGAAGTATATCCAAGGCTGATATGACCACCAGAATAGAATGGAATGATGTCCTTTCTATGTCTAAAGATGAATAAATTCCCACACATTGAATTCCTCATGAAATAAATGACAATTGTGGAACCTTACCAAAAATCAGATTAAAATAGGTATTTGGATGAATTTTAGCCAAAATATGATATCCAGTTTCAGCCAAATACTTTCAGTGAAATCTCTTGAGAGCCAAATGTTCTTTGAAGCCAGAAAGACTATATTTTTGAAAATTACTATAACTATGTATAAATAGGGTGACCATATAATTTATCAACTAAACTAGGATATTTTTAAGTGAAAGAAGACACTATTAATAATAATATCAGTACCATAGGTACAAACTCAGATGGTCCTAGAAAAACCTGGACATATGATCACCTTATGCATAAGCCATTCTTGTATAACACATTATCGTGGTGCTCATGAAAATGGTGGTAAAATCTGTATCAGTGGATGTGGTGATAAATTAAGTCAAAACTCTAGGATGCTAATTCACTGGGTAGTGAAGATTGCATCTCAATAGTTGTTAAAGATATTGCTACCTAATTTATTTTTAATTTTCTAGAAATTAAAAATACTTAAATAACTATAACTTGAGTATACAGAATTCTAGAATCCCAACTACTACTCACTTACTCTTTGGAATAAAAATTAACTATTACTTTGTCCTTAGCTCTTACCTGAATGTACATGTGTATATAAACATTTGTTGATTATGCGTGGATTCTTCAATTTTCTCATTGTGGACAGAGAAAGAAAAGCCCCTTCAGCCTTCAGGCCAATCTTTGATAGAAACAAACTTCAAAAGAAAATCATCTCTCTCTTTTTAAAACTTTTGGTCAGAGGAATTAATTAGCAAATTAAATTCAAATATATATTTTTTGAGAGTTTAGATGACGATAATGATGACAATGATGATGAAAGCTTCTTGCTATCCCTCCCACACCACCTACCCCTCTCCCACAACAGACACCTGTGTGTGCGTGCGCACACACACACACACACACACACACACACACACACTTTCCCTATCTCAGTATATGGAACCCATCCATTGATTGCTCAGTCCCAAATGAAAATCATAATTGATATCTCTTTACAAATTCCTCACATCTCTTCTGTCAGCTGGTTTTTAGGTTCTACTTGCAAAGCACATCTTGAATGTGTTTCCTTTTCTCCATTTATGCTGTACCACACAATCCAAGCCACTTTAATTCCCTCTAACCAGACTTCCCACTCCTACTCCTCCTTGCTGCCACCCCTCACTCTGCCCCTCACATGCAGAGTAATTTTTTCAGAAATATGAAGCATATCATTTTACTCTCTGCTTAAGCTAATCAGTGGCTTCCCACCACACAAGAATAAAACAGCACTTCTTGTCATGGTTGACTAGGCCTTATATCAACTCATTTCTTGCTGTTGTCTCCTCTTCTCCTTGCAATGATCCCACCTCAATGGCCTACTTTCTCTTCCTCCAGAGTTCTCCCCTTTCCTGACTCAGGGCCTTGTCTCTGGCACCTTCCTCAGTTTGGAAAAATTTGTGTCTAGCTCTTCCTAGGTCACTTTCTTCTTACTCTTCAAATCTCTGCTCATAGGACCCCTTCTTAGGACTTCTGGGATGACCTATCTTCCCACAGTTTACTCTCTATTATATCTAGCAAGTTTTCCTCTAGAGCAATTATTATAATCCAACTATTCTTATGTGCTTATTTATTTATGCCTTCTCCTCCAATGGCACTGTAAGCATCTAGAACAAAGGTCAACAAATCTTTCTTTTCTGCAAAAAGGCAGATAGTGAATATTTTAGATTTTGTAAAACATATGGTCTCTGTTGCACCTACTCTACAATTGTAGTGTGAAAGCAGCTGTAAATAATACATAAATCAATAAAACTTTATTCACAAAAACAGGCTTTTGGCTGTATTTGGCTAACAGGCCCATGGTTTGCCGATTCTCTCTAGGGCCATTACTTTATATGCCTTGTTCCCTCTTATGTTTTCAGCACCTAGCACAAAGCCGACGCTGCACACATTCACAGCCTATCATCCTCATTAGAACCCTGGAAGGTGGATATTTTTATTTTCATTTTATAGATGAGCAAAATAAGGCTCAATGAGGTTTACTGATCCACCCAAACTTATATAACTCATATTCATTTCCTGGAGATGCTGTAACAAAGTACTATAAACTGCACAAAGTACTTAAAACAATAGAAATTAATTCTCTCATAGTCTGGAGGCTAGACATACAAAAGCAAGGTGTTAGCAGGGCAATGCTTCCTCTGAAGTCTCTAGAGAATTCCTCTTTGCCTCTTCCAGCTCCTGGCATTCCTTGGTTTGGGGTAGCAAAGCACCATTCTCTCCCTCTGCTTTCACATGGCTTCCTTCTCAATGTGTTTTTCTATATCTTCATATGGCCTTTTTTCCTGTACATTCTCTCCTTTTATAAGGATGCTGGTCATTGGATTTAGGACTCATCATAATATAATACGATTTTGTTTTAATAAATTTCATCAGTAAAGGCCCATTTCCAAATAAAGTCACATTTTGAGGTTCTGAGCAGACTTGAATTTTAGGGGGAGACAGTATTAAGCCCACTACAGCTTTCAAATGGTAAGAGTAAGTATTTCAATTTAACTGTATTTCAATGTTTTTCCACTCCAAAGTTATAATCTCAGCTATTAAGTTAACAGTTAACAGTAGTGTCCAATTTTAGAGTTATTCTGAGAAATGATTTGATAGTATCAGTGGAAAAGAGAGCTAAGGAACTTAACCTTAGAGGAGTTTGTCTAAGTCATCGTTTCTAACTAGTATCCTGAACATAATGTTAGCGTTGATGTTAAGGGCATCTGAAACAAATCTTACGTATAGAGATTTAAGAAGTTTTTCTGCAGGTAGCAGTGGTTGAGCAAAGAGAACCACATTAGAAGTTTCATAGTCTCTTTAGTTAACATCCTTGAATACAAAGTTTGTAAGTAAGGATTTTTTCCAAAGCTTTTCTAAAGCGTGTTTTCCCTTTTAGAGGAGAATGAAGTTCTTTTACAGCCTAAATACATTTGGGAAATGCAGACCAAACCAAGTAAAACAGATTTCTTTACTGAAGTAAATAATTGCTTCTTAACACTTTTTATTTGTTTAGGTGTCTTGTGAATTTCTCGGAGGGACGTATTGTACCTATTTTTCTAAGTTTATTGAACTTTATTTTTTGTGAAATCTATTTAATACAAATCATGTGTGCCATCCACTTTGGTACACCTACTTTGGGTGTTTGGTGGCTTACCTAAATTCAGATAAGTTCTGCTTTTCTGGAGGTCTTTATAAAATTTTTATAGCCCTTGTATTTTAGAAATAGGTTTTGAACCCCTCCAAATTAGATAAGATTTCTGACCAAAGGGGAGATCTTGATGGGTTATACCATGGCAACTACTAATTTCTTGGTCAATTAATTCACTTATTTTTTAAAAATTTATTCACCCACCAATTTAATATACTCTTATAGTGCTTAAGGAAGCACATAAAAAGATCAAGACCAGACTTATTTTCATTAAGTCATCCAAATAATACATGTCAACCACCATTTTCCAAAGTAATTTTAATAAATGGAAATCATTTGTAATGAACTGAATTATGCACCCTCCCATCCTGAAAATTCACATGGTGAAGCCCTAATTCCTAGTACCTTAGAATGTGACTGTATTTGGAGACAAGACCTCTAAAGAGGTAATTAAAGTTAAATGAAGTAATAGGGGTGGAGCCTTTACCTAAGAGAATGATGTCCTTATAAATAGGAGAGATACCAAAGATGGGCTTGCACAGAGAAAAGGTCATGTGAGGACACAGCAAAAAGGTGGTCATCTACAAGCCAAGGAGAAGGGCTTCAGGAAAAATTAGCCTTGCCAGCTTCTTAATTTTGGGTTTCCAGATTCTAGAACTGTGATAAAGTAAATTTTTGTTGTTTAAGCTACCTAGCAGCTTTAGCAAATAAAAACAGCACTGTTAATTGTTCATTAGTCCCCTGTCTCCAAGAGCTTTATTCAGTTAGTTCTAATGTCTACTGTGGATTTATTCCTCTGTTTGTATTTTGGAAATATTTCATGAGGACCAACTTGATTATAAACCTCTTGAGGACAAGGCCTTTGTCCTTTGCAACTCCACACTAATTAACAGAGAGATAGGCATTTGATAGGATGAATATATAATCTATAGTTCTACTCTTCTCCAGACATTAACAATTAAGAGGTGGCCTCATATATCTCTTGGAGAGAGCAAGAAATAAGAAAAAGAGAACTACATAGTTTTAGGCGCATAATTAGATGCTTCAATTATGTCTCCTCATTTAATATTTTGTTTCTATTTTGAAGTGAATAATTTTACCCCATTTTTTAGATGAGAAAACAGAAGTTCAGAGAAAATTAGTGATTTTGCCAAGATCATAAAATCACTGATACAGCCAGAATTCAAACTATTTCTCAGCCTCCCTGAATATATGCTAGTCTGAGGGAAACAAGAACAATTTTTTAAAAATGAAGAAAAGATGTTTTCATCAATTGCTTAATTAGAAGAGGAAATTTGTTCAGGCAGCAACACCTACAAAAAAAAACAACAACAACTAGAAATTTTAGTGGAGCATGTATTTATTTCAGTGATACCTTCGTAATGGACAAGGCTACCCAAAAGTTAGGCCAATATTAAGTTGTAAAATAAAAACAATAATTATAAAGCACTACTAAGTGCCAGACACTGTTTTGGTTGTTTATTTTTATTCATGATACTGCTGCTCTGGAAGGCTAGTGAAAAAACTCAAGTGTGTCTAAAGGTTGGAGACTGCAATGATCAGACATTGAGATTATGCTACACAATTACTGGTTGAATAAGTTGGGAAGGTTACTCTGGAGTAAACTGAAGATGACATGATAGCCATCTCAAATAGTTGAAAGATTTTCAGGTAGAAGAGAGCTTTAGACATAGGAATAGAATTAAGAGGTTATGAGCCTTCCATTACCTAGACTAATCGAACAGATGTGTCCATGTAGAAACAACATCTGCATTCAATGAGAGATTAAGTAGCTAAAATTTTAAGTTTCCTAAACTTGAAGATTTTACGATTTTTAGGATTCACAAATATCATCATCATCTTCTTCTTCATTAACAAAGTTAGGCTTGGAGGAAAAAAAATATTAGTGCTAAATCCTTTCTGGAAATCTAGAAAGAATTCCCCAGGAAAGAAACATACAATTCTTTCTTCACTGTTGGTTAAAAAAAAAAAAAAAAAAAAAAAAAAAGTTCTTCAATTTAAACCCTTCTCTGTATTGATACTTTTATAATTATATTAAGAAAATTCAGTCTCCAGGTTTCAGTGCCGATAACGTCGCCTAATTTGAAAGCATTGTGTATTTATTTTTGCCTTTAGCAGCAAAAGAAGCTCCCCTTTAATGGCTATTATTGGGCCAGGCTTCGAGCTGACGCTTCTTACAATACAACATGTTGGGTGTTTTCTTATCTGGGATTACTGTTTCTTGAGAAGTACCCACAATGTAAGAAGTGAGTACATGATGACAGTGAGCATCATTAGAGGAATTAGAGTAGATAATTCATTTGCAAGTACCATCGAAGTGTGCTTATGTGATGTGATAGGACTACCCAGAGCCCCAAATGACAAATTGAAGAGTTGTCGTGTTGTGGGGCATCTTGAGAAGAAATCAGGATAAAATGCAGATACTGCATACAGTGTACCTAGAGAACCCTGGCGGCTGGAGGTGTGCGTACGTGTGTATGAAAATTATTTTTAAAAATCCCTGTCGTGGCTGTGAACATTTGGCTAGTAATAAGAGAGATATGGTCTCAGGAGGAAAAAGAGCATCCAGAGGCTCTCCATCCCACTGCTGGGAACCCTGGGTGCTCAAACAATATTAATGCTACATGATGAAGATGGTAGCGAGGATGTTGATGATTAACGCAAGCCATGGAAAAATAGGGCTAGGGAGGATGGCATAGCCCAGGGACCAGGAGAGGGAGGATGACTCACGAGCGAGGGGTACCTGGGGATAGAGCGTTGTGGTGCGCACGTTGACGGGCGTGTTGCGGGGGGAAGGGGAGCGGCTGGGGCGCGCGTGGCTCGGACCTGGGGAGTGGGCGGGTGGGTACCCGTGGGCGGAGCTGCTCCGGGACTGAGTGGCTGACAGCTGTGTCTTGCGAGAGCAGCAGCATCACCCGGGAGAGAAGCCTCGGAGACTCCGCCTAACAGACACCCAAACTCTCCATCTCCCTCCCGCAGCCCCAAACTGGACGCAGCTGTGCCCGCGAGCAGCCTCGGCGGCGGCGGCCCCGGTCCCGGCCCCGGCCCCGCCCCCGCCCCGCGCGCCCAGCCCGCGACGCGGGGATCGGCCGAGCCTGGCGCGAGCCCTCGCCCCCTCTCCGCGCCCGCCGCGCCTCCGCCTGCCCGCCCCCGCCGGCCGAGGCTGGGCTGCGGGAGGCGGCCGGGCAGCCCCGAGCCGCGCCGGGGCGACCACAACAAAGGCAGCATCCGGGGCCGGGTGGATCGCAAACAACCATGAACGACGGGGTTCGCTCTCTCCCCGGCTCTTCTGCTGCTGCCGCCGCCGCCGCCGCCGCTCCTCCTCCCGCCGCCGCCGCCAGGAGGGCTCCGCTGTGAGGGGAAGCAGGGGCGCAGCCGCGGGGCGTGAATCCGAAAGGTGAGAGCCCGAGAGCCGGAGGAGGGGGCGGGCAGGCCACCAAAATGTCTTCGGCCGTGGGGCCCCGCGGTCCTCGCCCACCCACGGGGCCTCCCCCGATGCAAGAGCTGCCCGACCTGAGCCACCTGACCGAGGAGGAGAGGAACATTATCATGGCAGTGATGGACCGGCAGAAGGAAGAGGAGGAAAAAGAAGAAGCCATGCTCAAGTAAGCCACCCCCAGCCGCGCCATCCGAGCCTCCGTGCCTCCTTCGGTCCATTCACCACTCACTCACCCAGTCCTCTCGGCTGAGTGTGGGGGAGGGGCGGGCGAGGGTGCCGGGTGCGGGCGCAGGCGCCCGCCTTGGGGCCAGGGGCGCCGGGCTTGGGCAGGAAGGCGGTTAGGGGGGACATACGGAAGGAGGGGATGCCACCAAGCCGAGAGCCCGGGAGCGGATGGCTTGAGACTGGGTTGCAGAGGAGGATTAGGTAGACGGAGACCACCCTGGGGGTGGGATATGCAGAAGCTGAGAAGAGCTGATCCCAGCCAAGTGTAAGGGCCCTGGGCTGGGAGCAGGTTAGGGGACAGGAGGTGAGTGGAAGAAAGGGGAGGTGGGATGAAGAGGAGCTGAGAATAGCTCCTCTTCTCTTCTTGGAGTTGTTTAGCAGGTTGGGGTAACCCCAGTGAAGGGTGCCAGTATTTATATAAGAAAAATGCTTATTTTTAGTGCTCATTTTGGTACTCATTCATCTCACAGATCAAGGTTGGGTCTTTTCTTTTGGGCAGTTGCCATCTTTGGTAACCTGCCTCCCTAGCTTCTCTAACCTCTTATTCTTTTACACAGTCTTTTACACAGAATACTTGTGTGAAGACACGTTTTCTCACCCATATATAATGCCATCATCAATGCAAAGTTTTTAATAATAGGAGAAGCTGTTGGGGACTCTGGCCTGAATAAAATAGAGGGTTCTTTCTACTGGTTTCCAAGAGACCTCTGGGGCCTGCTCAGTTCCCAGTGGAAGCAGTACAATAGGGGATTGGATATTTGCACAATTCCCCCTTCTTTAAAGCCCATCGACCCTTTAAGGGATCTCTGTTCAGTGCCCCATTTTCCTGTGTCTGGGGAAGGGATGGGGCTCATTGCTGGTGGTGCAGGAGTGTGTGACACTGTTGCTGCTTGCTTTAGTCTGAGACAAAACTGCTTACAAGGTACTGGCATCTAGACTTGGTTTTCCTTGCTCCTTAGCATCACACCTAGAGTGGAGCTGAAGAGGACTTCAGCCCTGCCTCTCCTTGGGAGGTCTTCGTGTATTCAGGAAAGTTTTCAACTCAGGGGTGAGGGAATTTAGAGACACTTGGAGTCCCCTGGTTAGGCCAGAAGGTGTATCTGGGGGCAGAGGATTGGCATTAAGAGCCAATGGGAACCTGTTGCATCTTGAGTTAGCTGATAGCAAAGAAGGGAGGGGACAGGGGTGACAGCACAGAGGCACAGAGCACACCAAGCATGGCCTCTTCCCCACCCCCTAGGATTGCCTCCTTAAGAGAAGATGCTGCCACCAAAGGTTTCCTCTGCTTTCCATCAGTGTAGCAGTGCCTCACAGGAGAGGAATGGAGGGAGGCTGCATGCACAAACTAATGGGTCCTCACCAGTGTAACTGCCACCATATGGGAGAGGGGAATATTGAGGGAGAGCTGTGGGTACTGGGTCACAGCAAAGAATAGAAATCTAGTCATTCTGCTCTTTCATTGTAGACTCAGAAAAGGGCCATTAACTTGGAAGGCTAGAGCTGGCCTGGTTCTATAAAGAGCAGCAGGTTTGTGAATTCCCTGCACCTTCTCATCCAAAAGACAAACAAACGAACAAACAAAAAAGAAAGAAAGAAAAAAGGGGAAAAAACAAACAAACAAATACTTTAAGCCTGCCGGCTTGAGAGAGGCAGAACCCTTGTTAATCTGCTGCCTGTCCCCTGTCCGTAGTGGAACAATGACGTCCCTAGTGCTGCAGGCTTCCCCTCTTCTGAGATTGGAAGTAATGTTTGGTGTCTGATGGTGCTGCTGTCTGTCTGTCTGATTGTCAGTTCGTCTGTCCTCACTGGTTGCAGCCCCTGCCACCTGTTCTGGGCACCTTTTCTGCTAGTCAGGATTTACAGGTTTGCTACTGTTTTTTCTTTTTCTTTTTTTCTTTTTCTTTTTTTTTTTTTTGTGGTGTTTGCTGCAGACAGCAGGTGGATGGAGGCCTCCAGCAGCCAGTGGAAAACATAGGCTGCTGCTTGACAGGATCCGAATAGGAAGGGGAAGTCACAGTGCAAGTAGTGGCCGTGATCACGCTCCTTCATTGGCCGTTTCAGGGATGGCAGACAGTGAGGGATTTTAAGTGGGAGAGGGTGAGTTTTAGGACAGAATCCCAAACCTGCTATCTGCCTACAGACAGCAATGATGATATCATATGGACATATAGACAATTAGAAATGAGAAGTAGCATCCAACTGCTCATGTTGAATACATCTTTCCCATTGCTATTCCTGTACCTGCTGTCCACTGGCTTGCAAATATTGTTCCTTTATTTCAAGGTTTCACAAAATATCGCAGTATGTGATGCTCTTATACAGCATCCCTCTATAATCCTGGACCTCTGCATTAACTTTATCAGTCAGTCTCCTCTGCTTAAGTCTTGGCCTTTTGTGCAGTGGAGTATTGGTGAGCGTTTCGGAACCCCAATTTGCTGCCATGTAAGCATGTCAGATTGTCTGCAATTAGTGCAACAATGTTGTACTTTTTTCTAGAGGGCACTTGATATATTAAAAACTGGGAATCATAGGGGCTATTCAGATGACACATATATATGGGAACTTAATGATATATAGACATCGGTGGTGGCCTTTTCTAAACTTTGCATTAAAATGGACTAGAAAACAGTGTTTTCCACAGAGCTTTGAAATATTTGTTAAATAAGATACAAGTTTTTATGGTAATGCTTGGTTCATCATATCATATATCTGAGAAATTACTTTTACAACAGGCCCTACAAAGGTAAAGTTCTGGTAGCAGAACAATTAGACTTAAAATTCACTTTGTCATCACTGCAGACCATTACCTTGAGCTACCTACTGTGCAAGCTCTCTTCTTTACAATGTATAAAAATCGATATTAATAAAGAGAAGATAGAAAACTAATGGATATATATATATATATATCAAAGACACATTACAAAATATCAATTAAAAATATTTGTATAGTTTCATCAGCCCTTGATTGTAAATTACTATTTGAATTTGGTCTTAATAAAGTTTAAAACATGTAAAAAATGGAAAAAGAATAATGAAACTACTTTCACCTCAAGATTTCATAAAAATTTGTTTGAAATTGTAAGTACTTTATCATAAAAATAATTCACTTTGTTGGCAAAGTGCACTAATTTTTAAATACACTACCATAAAACTAGAAATAGTTGACTTCTGCAAATAATTTTTAATGGTCAATTTAATTATCAGAAAATAAAGTTTCTTAATCTTAGTGAGGTTTTTGGTCTGTGTGTGTGTGTGTGTGTGTGTGTGTGTGTGTGTGTGTGTGTACATATGTGTTTTTCTGGAGATTTTAAAACCTAACTTTCTCAATGACTACTCCTTCAAGTAACTGTCACCAGACACTATGAGCCAATATATTACATGAGTTGAAAACTCTGTTATCTGGAACTTAAATCAGAGATCTCATTAGATATAATATCATATTCCTTTTTTTTATAAAAGCTTCATAGAGAAATGAGCTACAGAATAGCAAGAGAAGAGAAAAAATATATGAGAAGAGTTAAAGAGATGTTTTAAGAATGGGAATTGAGAACCATATTGGAATATTTAATGAAACTACCAACATTTATTGAGCATTTACCTCATGCTGGCCATTATTCTAAATGGTTATTGACTCAAATGCCAAGTAGTTGAACTGTGCTGCTTTAAAATATGTATATTTGAAGTCTCACAACAGCCTGTACAGAAGGCAAGTTAGGTTGTATGATCCTTAGAACCTCATCCGCTACTCAGAGAGTTCCAGTAATACCCTCAACTGTCTTACATAACATGGCCCAATCAGGATTCAAACCCAGACCATTTATTCTAAGTTCAAATATTTTCCCACACACTACACTGTCCTTCTACCAAGAAGCTTGTATATTTTCCTTAAATTAATTTCTACTCTTTCTTCAGTTTCAGAGGAATGGTTTGGCAAAAGGTTAGGCTGATCAGAAGCTCAGCTGCTGATTCTAGGAGGAACTACAGCTTCACCCACACTCTTAATAGTTTACCTGTGGACTGAGGGTGGAGAAGTTGTCTCTAGTTCAAAGATAGTAAAAATTAGCATGCTATGGTGGAAAGATCATTCATTTTGGATCCAAGCATTTTGGTATACTAGTTCTACGTCTGTTACTTACTGTGCAAATGTGGGCAAGAAAATTAAACTGAGATTCTGTGAGGTTCTATCTTTCTTACAAATCCTGTTCATGGTGTGAATGGATTTATAAAGAGTATTACTGACTTTGAACTTCCCCCTCTCTTCTTAACAGGGAACCAAACAATGACTTTTCAAATATCCATCCTGTCCACTTCCTTCATGGATAGGAGAAAGAAAGTAGAAGGATAAGAACTCTCGTAACTTAAGCTTTTCTTTCTCCTTTTTCTTCCTCCATCCAATTATAATATTATGACCCGAAATGTATCCATAATGCTCTATATGAGACACCCTAATTAGTATTTGAGAAAAGAAGAAAAGTACACTGGTGTAGCTGGGGAGAGGTGAGGATAGAGTCCTCACCCATGCAGATATCAAGTTTTCATTGGAGTTTGCAAAGATTTTCATATCTTATACCCAAAATATTCTATGATATAGCTCAGGTAGGATGGATAAGAAGAAAAAAGAAAAAGGCAAATAGTGATGAGAGAAAGTGGATAACCCATGTGCAGCTGTCTACCTATTCTTATATGTTGTGTTAAGTAGAAAAATAATGGAGGGGGTAAACTTAGAACTTTTCACTAAGAGTCTAGTTCCCTTCACACCATTCATGGAGAGGGTTACATATAGGGAAGGTTAACCCTAAACTCTATTGGAGTTTTCTACTTTCAGCAAAAACCTATCTTAATAAATGTGCATAGTCAGTCCTGAGTTCTCATATACTCATACAAAAAACAAAGAAGAAGGAAGCCTAAAAAAATGAAAGAAGTGAGGCATTAAAGAGAATGGAGGGTAAGAGACATAATCATTAGTTCACATTTGGCCAACGTATCTTGACTTTCTTTTAACTTGTACGTATTCCTTCTTAACCAGAAGTGAGGGGGCACCATTGTTTAAGTAAACAGATTACTAAATTTGAAGTAGAATATGGAAATCAATGTGGGCTAGAACGTACTGCTGCTGTCTTGGATGGAAACACACGTTGAGAGTGTTATTTGCTCAACTTGTTAAATGAAAAGAACAATTTGGGTGAAACATGTATTAAGCTTCCTAGAAGAATATCATATTTAGGAATTCCTGAAATAATATTTTTACTTTCCCATCTCTGTAATATTCAGATGGACAGGTTGCTGTACCATGGATTATAAAGTCCAGTGTGTTGCATTTTATTTATCTTTATTGGCTCTTTTATATTTTTAAACAACTTTTTACATGATATGAGTTGGATATTTTAGAGCTGGTCCTGAGAGTTGAAGTACATTTGCTCAGGGCACATGGCAACTAGACCAATAAAACCCAGAACCCAAGTATGTTGGCTGTAAGTCTTTTAGTTTTCTTTTAAGTCTTTTAAAAAGTTCATCAAGCTGTAGGCATTAAGGTTGGTTTCCCTCTCCTGCTGTTGGAGCAGGAGACTTATTTCTTAGTACCTTCTGTGTGTTAGGCATTTGGTTAGCTACTTAACATATTCTACTCGACCTCGTGCTCATTTCTTGATGAGAAGCCCATTCTGTCTCTATTCTATGTTCTAATATTACTGAAATTTCCAGAACTAGCTAGGTATTTTCCTGACCCTTTGATCCTGGAGTACAGAGAATAAAATTTCAAAGGAGCAAGGGAAGAATTTCACATAGCTAAGTGGTATTTTCTACCCTTTTCCAAGTCCTCCTGCCTCTGATATCTAGATCCAGGTGCAGATGACTCACTAACCCCATATGCATCCAGGGCCTTTTGGATCTGCTTGCTCTTTCACCCACAGTATTTTCTACCTTAACATTTTCCCACCATCCTCCTCCACCATGAGGTTATCTCTTCTCCCTACTATTGTTCTGAATTTTATTTATTAGGTAGGATATTTATAACAAAGTATCTTATGATATTCAATTCAACAATAAGACCTTTGTTTCAGGTATTAGAATTGGGTCAGCTATTGGGCTCTATGGGTAGACATAGAGGGCCCTCTGTTTACAGTTTTATGTATGGCCAGAAAGGAAGGTGAGTATGAAGTCATTGAATAGAGCAGTGGACTAGATTCTAGTCTTAACACTATCACTTTCTGTAAGTGTGAACATCAATATGTTACCTATCCAAGCCTCAGTTTCTTTATATGTAAAGTGAAATTGATAATGCCTACCCTTCTAACTTATGAGGCTTTAATGTAATAGTGGATGCACTTTTAAACTTCAAATTACTGTACCAAAGAAAGGTGTCATTATTATCTTTCCTCTGTAAAACTATAGAAGAATCCCAAGATCATTTTTTCCTGTGACTGTTGCAGTTACTAGGGGTCCTGCGGAGATGAGTTCTTGTGGAATAATGCATCCATCCTATCATACTAGCAGTGTAATGTGACCAGCGCTACAGCTACTGGTGTGAGAATTTGGCAAGGAGACTAAAGGTGAAATGAGTCCAGAATTTAATCTGAGGTTATATTTACCTTCTTTACATTCTTCTTTCTTTCTCATTAAATAGCTCATAAATGTCTTTAGCACAAAAAGCAATGTGGGCAAAATGATAAAGTTTGAAATAGCAAAAAGGTAACCCTAATTCAAAAATGAGAAGAGAAATTAGCTTTGGGTAATTTTCTTATCTTTTACTAGAAAAAAAAATTTAGAGAAATAGACTGATGATTGTAGTGTCACTGAATTTAATTATTTTCAGAATTAGCTGAATAAGAGGCAATATACTTGTCAAGTAGTAATTTCTCTTTCATATCAGTTTATTGTTGGATGATATAATAGATTTTATGTGTTTAATAATTTTTTTTTAAGATTCTATACTGGATGTCTTAGGTTTTCTGCATGTATATTCTCACACTCTTACATCAAGTTTATGTATACTTACTTTGATCTAGGTCAGTTCTCTATAGATGGCAAGAGGGGAATGAATATACTGCAGAACTGACTACATATTCCTACCTCTGTTGCTATCTTGTGAAAAATTTCTGTATATACAAACCTTTATTTAAAGACAAAATGAATTTTTAAAAGGGAAATGATTGTACATGTTCGTTTGCCCAGGACAGTATCTGTTTATGCCTATATCATGCTGTCATTATGGATAGTACTGCTTTCTCTCAATTTTGAGTTTCACTCTGGATGATAAATTATATTATTTTCCTCTTATAAATTTTGCTTTCCCTAATAAAAATTATTCATTTAAAACTTCAGAAAATCAAATAATTAGCAGTCATTAAATGTATCTTATCAATAAGTCATGCAAGGAAGTTATTGACATACACTCTTGAAACTTATTGTTTGGTAAATGGAAACTCTTGTTGAGAAGATGTTATCTTTACTGGAGCCTCAGTGGAATGTTACCATTTATGGCAAAGTTGAATTTAAAATTTCAAATAACAGTAGTTATGAATTACATCTGCATACAGGACTCTTTTTTATGAAAATTCCCCTTTGGGGCTTGCAAAGGAGCAGCCTGCAGTTTAGAGAAGACATTTAAATAGATTTTAGAAAGTAGTTATTTTGATATTTCTTCTGAAGTTTAGATAGTAAAATAAGGTAATGTTATAGTAAGTAATTTCATGCAATTTGAAAGTAATTTATATGCTTAATTAGATATTAGCTCTTTTAAAGAGTCATGAGCCAAACAGTTATTTTCATATAATATAAAAGAAAGTACCCCGTTAATGATTTACATAATATTTAGTATATATATTTTATTCCCCATCATTATACCAGGTAATTGTTGTCTAAAAGATACCATTATATTTACATAGAGAGGGTATGTGAATTAAAAACCAATTAAGGTATCTGTACTGTCATACAAATGTCTTACACAGTTTCGCTTTTCAAAATGGACTTTCATGCATGATATGCATGTTCACAAAGGGGGGACTAGTATAGTATTAGTTATTGATGACATTTTCTGGAAATATTTGCTAGACTTTCTGTAGTCTATTTAATTAGCTCCCAACTTACATTTCTGTGCTTCCAGCATTGTTGATCGATATTTGAGGAGTATTCTTAATTTCAAGAATACCAAGTTATTTTAAAGGTGTAACTAATCAGTGCACAAGCATCATGTGCCCCATTATTATTCCAGCCATTTAAACATAGCTCTTAACAAAAGCATTGAGAAAGCTCTTTATTTGCATGGCTAGCTGTTTCGTTTTAAGTCTATGAGGTTTACATTTTAGAAAAACTAGGCAGAGGGTATCTGAAATACCTAAGGAATATATACATCAGTGTATCAAGTTTCTTTAAATATAGGGTAGTGTGTATATATCCACATTCAGAAGTTTTATCCAGGTCAGAAAGATTACTTAATGTATTAGTAGAAATAGATGAAAACAAAAGTAAAGTAACCAAATGGCTTTTCCTTTTATATTTCACACAGCTTAGCAGATTTATCTTTCTTAGCTTGTCTCTGTCTTGTAATATATTAGAGCTTAAGTCTTCTTACCTAACCCTTCTTTCTGGGGAAAAATGGATATATTTTACATCCTGGTATCTGAAATAAAGTGATATTGAAATGAGCTGGCCCATTTATTTTGCATATTAAACTTTTGGTAAGAGTAAAAATTTTACAGAGATTCTTTGATATTCTTCATGATCATCATGAAAATTGTCATATGGATGTAATTTTGAAAAATAAAATATAGTAGAGTGTTCTTATAATTAGGGTGGATATTTCAATTTACAGAAGTCTCTGTACCCTAGGCCAAATCTAGCCACCTACTATATAGCAGCCTAGAAAAAAAGATACTGTCCTCTGAGTATTGTTCCAGACATATTCATTAGAAAGGGTTAGCATGGTATTTGGAGCTCCAAAGGCCTTAGCAATAATAGTCACTACTGAGTATAATTGTTATTGATAATTAGTCACCTAGCTATTTAGTATTGGCCATCCATAAAGGCACTATTGTTTAAGGTTCTTAGAGGGCCACATAAAATAATAATAATAATAAAACAAAACAACAAAAACATAGCCCCAGGCCCTAAGGAGCAGATATACTTCAGAAAAAGACTAAATATTTAGTAATACAAAATAGTGCAAAATAAATGAGTGATAGTTATAAAAGCTGGAGGACTTCATAGAGCTCTCTTTTCCCCTTCTCTAATTTCATTTCCTTCTGATTTGCTTTCTAATTTCCTATATCTGTACTCAGTCTTCTCTTGACTCTCAAATATTGGCCTTCTTTTTAGTCTACTCTCCATGTTATACTCATCCCATTTTATATGCGTTATCTGGTTAGTCTCAGGCACACTCTTGGGTTTAGTCATCCTTACATGTTAATGATTCCTAAGTCTGTAGTATTGCATTAGAATTTGCTACCAAATTCTGGATTTATATACTTAACCACCTGCTAAATACCTCTACCTAGATGTCTCATAGGCACTTCAAACTGTCATAAATTCCTTGACTTTCTGCCTAAACATTATGCTTTTTCTGTAACCCCTGTGTTTATGGGCGGCATCACTACTGCAACTTTTTATTTAGTCTAATGTCAAATCCTACAACTTTTGTCTTCTTAGAATACTTTGCATTTTTCTTTTCTTTTTCCAGTTCCATCGCCTTTACCTTAGTGTAAACTGTCATCACTACTCACCCAGATGATTGCAGTAACATCCTAATTCATTTTCCTGCCACCAGTCAGACCTCCTCCCATTTGATCTTCACATTGATGTCAGAGGAATCTTTCTAAACTGCATCTGATCATGTACTTCAGTAAAACTCCTTTGCTTTCAGAGTAAAGTTTAAACTTCATAATATGTACCCTGCTTACTATATCCTTTCACTGGTCCATGCACACCTTCCTGACACAACCTTACTGAACTAGTTCTTAAGGTATCATTTCTGCTTCACAACTTGGTGACGCTACTTATGCTTTTCTCTCTGGCAGGAATTTTCTTCTTAATCTATCTAATTTTTTGCTTTTCAGATTAGCTCAAGTTACAGCTGGTACGTCATCCCAGACTTCCCAGATTAATTTTAATATTTGTCCTCTGTGCACGTCTTTTCCATAACTGTTTTACGTGATAGTCTCACCTCAGTACAGCATAAGCCCCTGAGATCAGGGTCTTCTTATTTGTATCCCTCATTCCTTCATAAAAGCATAGACTTGGCATGTAATAAATACTCATATTTTTTAAACTTTATGTATGAATGAATGAATAGGTTCAGAGGATGTGGAGTAGAGGAGTCACCTAAGGCTACTGGATGGATTAATAAAGTATGAGTAGGTAGATGGAGTGGGAAGGTTATTCTAACCATGGGAAGAATGAGCAAAGAATGAGCTAAGTGTTTTTGGCTATTGATAGAACCCAGTTGGCCAGAATTTGTGAGGAGAATATACCAGATATTGGATATTACAAGGTTAAATTGAAATGTAATTTTTGGATGGTTTGCTTTACTGTTAGTTTATCATTCGTGGCTTTTTGAAGGACAGCATTCTTGGAGTGTTTGAATGTCATTGTGGGAGGATGTAAATAATATACTTTAAAATGTAACCTTCTAGACAGACATGCTTAATGGAAACATTTCCTTTGAATTACAGCATCACTAACTTCAGTAACAGTTTAAAGCATAATGTATGTTCTCTGATTTAATATTTAGAATTAATTCATATGCATTTGACCATAAAGTATGTATTGATTATGTTTTTAATTAAAAAATACCCCTCAGTTAAGTCATCTTCTAAACTTGAACTCCTTGAAAGCATGTATCTCCTTTATAATTATCTTTGTATTTCCATTGCTTCACGCTGTGGAAAATTCATAGTAGGACCTCAGTAAGGGATTGTTGAATTGAATCACACAGTCTGCATGCTTGGAACACAAAAGCACTGGCCTTTGACAACACAGCTATACTTACTTGAAATATGTATTGAAATTTAGAGACCATCTAGTCTGGTGCTGGCAAATATTGCACAGGTTATTTCTTGTACCTAGAGCAGCTTCCCTGATAAATCTTGGATGCCTCAGAACCTTTCTGAATGTCCAGACCATCAACTTATGAGAATTGGCAATCAAGATGCAACATTTTAGACACTGAAGATTTATTCCAACTCCACTTTTAAGGAGAAAAAACTGAGGCCAAGTGATTTTTAGATTTTTATTATTAATTCATGAGAAAGCTGGGTATAAGACTTTTGGTCCTTTTCTCCTGGTCCAATGTTTTTTTTTTTTTTTTTTTTTTTTTCTGCTGTCATACTCTCTCCATATGGTTTCCTTTTAACTGCCATCAAATTCAAACAATTAGTTTTTTTCAATTTTGGTTTGATTTACCTGCTCTATAATATTATATCCTATTACAGAAAACTCCAAGGGAACTCCTAATTACTTTGTTGATTTTGAATTTGGTTATAGTGAGTATTATTCGGAAAAAGAGGATCATTGCCAGAAACCAGGAAATATTTTATTTAAAGATCCCCTTTGCAATGGTATTTGTTACAATTATATTTAAGCCGTATCAATACTTCTTAATTGTGATCATTTTATTTTAATATGCAGTAATTTATTTATGATTCCCAATAGTTTTCCAACTATGCTTTTGAATTAAAACATATTAAAATCATGTTTTGGTTTTTTCTTTAGAAAAGCCGGTTGATTTTTATTCACTGTGAGGAGAAAAGCTTTCTTTGGTTTTTCCTCATTTGAAGCTTTGGCTTCAGCTAGACTGTTGGTCAGTGACTTAGTGGGATGGGAAGGGAATGCAACTCACATATACATCCATGAACACTGACATCTCACCCATGCATCTGTGGGTATAAATTCTAATATCCACATACCTGAAAACTTAAAACTTTAAACAGCCTTTCAATAAAGTCTTTTTTAATGAAGTTAATTTGATTTCATTTACAGGATTTGCATGATCTAGATATGCTTCATGTTACTTTTTTGTATTCACAGCCCTTTCTATAAATTTTGCCCAAGTGGCCATTCTGGAAGAAGCCCTACACACATAGGATTCCATCCTGTCCATGGCTTTTTGGACTTAAGATGGACACTTGACCCAAGTCCAGATGATTCATTGACTGGCTGGGAACTAATGAGATTTTTTTTAGATCGAAAATAAATAATCAGAGAGTTAAGAAAATGAATGATACCCATTCATTTTTTTTCTTGGAACAAAAAATAGATTCAGCATTCATGATATGTCAGGCATTGAGCTAGAATTAATGGAATTATCTATCCCCTGCCCTTTGTAGAAGGTGGTACAGTTTATTTAAGTGCAACTAAAATTAAATGTAAATTTAAAATCTATGATAAATATAGCATAGAACAAAATACAATACTTTGATAAGATAACATAAACTAGGAATTTTGATTAAGATCAGACTGGCCAAGAATGGCCTTCATGAATGACAGTGAGGACTGAGCTAAGATCAAGGATGAGTAGGAGTTTAGCAAATAGGGAGTGAAGGACCTCGTAGGCAGAAAGAACAGAGAGTCTCTGGTGGGAGAGGGATTGGTAATTCTGAAGAAATGGAAGGAAGCCTATGTTTAGAAGAAGAGAAAGTCTAGAGAAACCCAAGAAAGGCATGGCTTGAGAAAAATTTGGAAAAGTTGGCAGAAGCCTGACAATGCAGGGTTTCCCAAGTCACAGTATAAAGTTTTATCTTTACCTGAAGAATCAAAATGTTTTGAAGAGTATATGCTGTAATCCTATTTGTATTTTATAAAGGTCATTCTGGCTACAGTATCAAGAACTGATTGGATGAAGGCCCACGCCATGTATGTGTATAGAACACCTAGGAGGCTATTGCAGGAGTCCAGGTGAGAGATGGTAGAAGCAAGGACTTTGGTAGTGATGGCAAAATGTTAAGATTTGAGAGAGATTTGGGAAGCAAAAGCCATCTTTTATTAATAGATTAAATATGTATTGGCTTCTGACTTGTGGCACCAGGTCTCAGGCGTACCTGGAGGGGTAGGAGGGAGATCCTAAGTTTAGTTTTGG
This sequence comes from Macroglossus sobrinus, assembly GCA_004027375.1. Classification (NCBI taxonomy): domain Eukaryota; kingdom Metazoa; phylum Chordata; class Mammalia; order Chiroptera; family Pteropodidae; genus Macroglossus; species Macroglossus sobrinus. Next base: position 149,075 of record PVKZ01001699.1, on the reverse strand, counting down.
TCGTTTGGCTTTTACAGGCGATAGGTCAGGAACTCAGAAGAGAAGATGGCTTGGAAATATAAATTTATGAGTCATCTATACACTGGTGACAGTGAAGCTGCAACTGAGGATGAGTGACTAGTCTAGGAATGAGTCTTAAGGAAACTTCACTTTTAAAAGCTGAGAAGACAGTGACTTTTCAAGAAAAAGGTAGGATAAATCCAAGAGACCAAATAAAAGGGAAGATAGTATTTCATCTCAATGAAATAAAAAATACTGGAAACATCAAATGTTGGTGAAGGTAATAAGCAACTAGATAGAATTCCTATGCATTGTCTGTGGGAGCATAGTGTGGTACAACCACTTTAGAACATTGTTTGGTAATTTCTAAAAAAAGTTAAACATTTATCTATATTATTACATGGCAACTCCATATGCAGATATTTATAGAAGAAAAATGAAACATATATTTACAAAAACTCTTTTACAAGAATGTTAATAGCAGCCTTCTTTGTAATAGAACTAAATTGTATATAGCTCAGAAGTTGATCAGCAGAAGAATGAACTTAAAAACTGTGGTATATTCATTCGGTATAAAACTATCCACAATAAAACTGTCGCGCTGATAAATGAACAATATAAGTGAATCTCAAAATAATTATGCTGAATAAAAAAAGCCAGGCACAAAATGGTGCAGATCTTGTGATTCTATTTAGATGAAGCTCTAAAATAGGCATAGCTAATCTATGGTGTTAGAAATCGGATCAATATTCTCTTGGATGGGAGTATAGGTAAGGGATTAACAGAAAAGGGATAATGGCAATTTTCTGGAGGGATAGAAATAGTTTATGTTTTGCTAGGGATATATATTATATATATTATGCATTTGTCAAAATTGATCAAGTTGTGCATTTAAGATCTCTGCTCTGCATTTCATCATATATAAATTACAACTGAATTAATAAAAAAAGGAATTCTGCTGAGATATCAAATACAATGAGCACTCATAAATTGCTGTTGGATTCAGTAACAAGGGGATCAGTGGTGACTTCAGCAAAAGCTTTTTCTGTGAAGTGTTGGGGCCACAACTACATTGGAATAACTAGAGTGAGAAGATGATGATTAAATGAACATACTTAATATGGGAAAATTTTTCAAGAAGTTTGGGAAGATAGATATGAGAAGATACCTGGAGGGAAATAAGAGAGATCCAATATAGACCTCTTTTAAGTGAAATTTAAATAGAATACACTTAAGAATGTTTAAAAGTTGATGGAAAGAATACAGTGAACAAGATGTTTAGAATAAAAGAGAAAAGGTCTGAGTTTGTAATTGGAAAGATGAGGAACCAAATATCTGATGGGCTATGTTTTTTCTGTAAAGTAGGAGTTGAGTCATCTGAGAGTGATAGGAGTTGGAGATTTCAGGATGAGGAAGAAAGTTTGAAATAGTTGAGGTGGAAAGCAAGAGTGTGGATTTACCAGAGACAGATGATTACTGACATACAGAGGAATCCGTTTTGGGCCAAGTGCAAGATGAGTCAACAGAGAGGGAGAGACTGATAAGATATACAGATAAGAGAGACCAATTGGCCCCTGAGACACCAAGAGAAGAAGAATCTTTGACTCTGACCACCCAGGCTGAGTCCCTGTGAGGCCTGGTTGACCACTTTGCTGTGTAACCTTGATCTGAGCTAGGTTAAGTAGATTTCTTTTTTTTTTTCAGTGAATAGAGAGCTCTGATTAGGACTTTGTAGTTGTTTTTTTTCTCATGTATATATAGATATTCTCAAGTTTGCTTATGGAGTTTTTATGTTCAGAAAAAGAAAATATATTTAATTCAATAATGAGTACATATATTTTTATGTGTACATGTGCATGTGTGTGTGTGTATTTACATACACACAACATATATGAAATCTCTGTAACTGAGCACCCTGTTATCAAGGTAAATTGCTCTTCTCCTTTTCCATATACATCTTTTCAGTTCATGTTTTTGTCCTCTGTACCAGAATCACCCTTTTAATTTTAAGTTGCAAGCATTTGGTGCTACAGAATAAAGAGTGACATGATTTGCTTCAGATCCTTTACCATGAAGGACAGTTTGGGACACACAATGTGACAGGAAAAGCTCTGACTACTCTAGTTTGACTTGTTTCCCATCCTCATGACTGGACAGTAATTTAGATTTGTTGTAGGTCAAGTTCCCCAGAAGCAGACGGTGGGATGGAGATTATTGTGCAAGAGGTTTTTAGAGAATGTTTTCAAGATTTTAACATCCATGTGGGAAGGGAAGCAGAGGCGTTGAAAAGTGGAAGAAGTTGGGCTGCAGTGTAGGTATAGTAAGGCCTTGCTCAGCCCCTTGGGGGCTGTGACACTAGCTATAATGCTTTTTCACTGAATAGTCACTGGATTCATGCTGCCCCAGGGAATGAGACCTGGCCTTGGGAGAGATGGCTCTCTTCAGCAGAGGGCAATTTCTAAGGGAGGGTTGACAGCTAAAAGCATACCCAACAGGTGGAGAAATAAGTTCCCCATGTTTGAAAAGGGAATTTTGACAGCTTAGCACAGCATCCACTTAATGATTTTAACTGAAAATCAAAATAAGAAATTTGGAAAAGTTAAATATTTCTTAACTGCTTACAAATTAAAGGAAGTCACAGGTAAGATATGAAGCCAATAGGATGAAGATAAACCTAAGATTTATGAACAAAACTGACAATTACTTTTTAAGAGAGTTCAGATTTTAGGCCTCTTTTGGAGATTGAAAATATCACCCAAATTCTAAATTATAAAAATATCTATAGAATACTTGCAAATGCCTGTGAGAAAATGAGTTAAGATTTGTGGAGGGTAATGATTTAACTTGGGAATTGATTTATCTTTTTTTTCCCCGCCTTAGTTGGAAAGGTATGCTTGCATGAAAGCTTTAGCTCTATAAGATTTCTTTCCACTATTTTTTTTTTTGCAAATAAGATAGTCTACTGGGAACTTCAAATAGAATTGAAGATATGCAATAATGGGATTTTAATTCAATGACTTATTTTTTGAAAATCTCCTCCTCTCATTTAGGCCATTGTTCCCAACACAATCCTTACATCTTCTCTTGGAGTATGTGCCTTGAGTCTGAGAACTCCTTGTTATATTGGAAAATAGAAGTGTAAATTATAAATGTATTCAGTTCTCAGCCTAAATATATGTTACATTAAAAGTATTTATGTATGAGAAAAATTGACATAATCAACTTTCAAATCTTGGTGGGCTTACTGTAATAAAACTTTATTTTCTACTTATACAGTTCCATGTGGGTTAGATGGCCCTCTTCTATCCAGAAGTAGTGATCTCTGTAACACATGGCCATAGCCAGAGAAGAGAGGGGAGGAGGATGTAGAGTTAACATACATCACTGCTGTTCATGAGCCATTGGCCAGGGACAGGCAACTAGAAAAGAGGATGGGAAGTGGAGGAGAGCACAGAGGATATTTTGTGAGCGATTTGGAACACTTTAAAAATAAATATTTTATTAAAATACTTGTTTCCAACAAGAAGCTAGTATACTTTCTTTGACATAAAAATAATTAACTTATTGAAGATAGAAACCAGTATTTGGACTTGTGGAATTTGAGTCAAAAGGAGCTTTAGCATCTAGATTAGTAGTTTCCTCACTGTGTCTGATGGGATTGTCCCAGAGTGTTGGTGAGTAATGTTGACCAAACAAGGAGAAGGCATGGGTCTGGACATCTAGATTCTATACTACTGCCTCTTTCCAGCTTACTGCCTTTGTCTGTTTTATATTCTGTGATTTGGGGATCTTACCGAGGAGGTGGGGGGGGGGGAGAATTCTGCAGCAAAGGAAATATCTGAAAACTACTCATCTATTCCAATACCCTTCTTTTATAACTATGGTTTATTCATCCATTTAACCAATATTTTTGAGCACCTGCTATTAGCAAGTTCTGATTTAGTTTGTGGGAACAGAGTCCCTGTCCTCCTAAAGCCTATATTCTTATGTGTTCCAGAGAACTCCAGTTACTTCCCAGTGTCAGAATAAGGTCTAGAATCCATTTCTCTGATTCTCAGTCCTTTTTGAAATGACAAAATTGTCAACTGAGAATATTCTGAAGACACCTAGAAAATCCAGGCATGGAAATGACTGTCTAGGGAGTGTCTGCACTTCTTATAGAGAATGGCTTCTATCTTGGAGAAAGAACACAAACCTTCTTGAAGTTATATTAAATCCAAAATATAGGCATTGTTTGGACTTTCCTTTGTTCTCTCATCAAGCATTGTACTGGCCAACAAATTCTGCTTTCAGAGTACAGATGTTTCTTTTATGACAAACTACTATCATCAACAACTAACATTTGCACCTGTAGCCAAAAATGTATGTATACTCTTTGTTTATTCTTATTATGACTCTATGAAGTCAGTAAGCTAATTATTACTACTATCCCCACTTTATATAAAAGAAAATAGAGGTCAAGATTACACAACAGAAGTAGTAAATAGTCTATGTAACTGGGAAGTAAAGTTATTACATTATTACAACCAGACACTAAAATGCAGGTTAATAAACAAGAATTTCTCTAATGAACACTCTTACCACTAGGAGTAGTAATAATTATTATGAGATGCTAAGAAGGGGTGCCTGGGTGTGTGGATTTCACAATCAAAGAGGCCTGGGTTTAAATCTGGGGCTCTGCTTCCTGCTGTGTAATGTTGATTAAGTCATTTACTCGTCCAGTTGTCTCATCTGTGAAATAGGAATGGGTGGGAGGAATAGATGAGATAGTGATGGTTATGTAATGCACTTGGAACAGCTCTTCATACACGGGAAGCATTAACAACTCTTGGCTATAATAACTGTTGTCTTATAATGGTATGAATTCAAGTAGTACTATACACTCAGTGTTCTCATCTTTTTGAGTATAAAGACAGGTGCAACTACACTGTGTGAACACTGTTCCAGCTTGAAAGTACAGTACTTGCTGTGTTGATACTGTATAAGGGAATTTTAAATCACAATTGAAGCTTTGGTTCTGACATTGTGCAAAGCTAGAATACTCCTATTCATTGTAGTGATTTTAGCACAATGCAGTTACCTGAGCTTTAAAAACACACAGAAGTAGGGTGCTTTTTTTTTTCTGTCAAACTAGGGTAATATCTCTTATTTTAGCAGCACTTTGGAATAGATTTACCTCCCATTATGCTTACAGATTTAATTCTTCACGTTTGTTGTTTTACTAAGGAAACATTTTGACTCACCTATTTCATTTATAATCTCCAATGAATGCATAAGGATTTACATACATAATTCACATGGCCTGTATTCAGTGGAAAAGAAGACCCTATCTTGAGTTTTAGCATGGAAGAATACCTCCACCTGGAAATACTTTTCTTGTATAAGAATGCCTTATTTTAAAAATGAACAGATTTCCGCATCACATTAATGTCATTCCTGAGTAAATACTAGTAATAAAAATGATCTCCAAATTACTTTTTAAATATCAGGTTAGTGTGAACTTACACTGGTGAATAGTTGACATAATGCTGATGTTTTCATACAAAATTAGGGGTGATGAGGATAATTTTCCAATATTTTGAAAAGACATATACATCACAGCTTTGCACCTTTGCTGAGATTAAGTTGTGATGGAACTACTCAAAAAATAAAGGTATAATAAAAGCATCTACCCATCACTACCAAGCTCTATCCCACAGCATGTATGCCTCCATTACATCATATATATTAAAAATACCTACTTTTAACTCATTGGAAAATAGAGTGTACATAAGAAAGTCCTGTGTTTTGTAAGTGAAACTCAGGTAATTTGGATATATATTCCATGATATTTAATGCAAATATTCTAAAAGATAAACTTCCATCTAGAATTTTATTTATTCTTAATCTAGCAATGATTTATGAGGATCAGTGTAACCCTGAGAATTAGTCCTTACTTTTGTTCCTTCAAGTCTGAAATGAAGTTGATGTATTTACCTTGATCTTGGCTCACCCTTTCACACCACATGTTTAGTAAGAGGGCTTGGTGATCTGAAAGGTGGGCAGTTACATTCCTTTTGGACTTTAGGTACAAATGAGACTAGTGTTCTTTTACTCCACTCCCAAAGAGAGCAGTTTTTGGCATTTAGTTTTTCTTTTTCTTTAGAGAAGCAATAATGGAAATTTGGGCAGAAATTTAAGCACTATATCTTCTTCCTTCTGTTCTTTGCTGTTACTACTCCTCATTACAGGAGACAGAAATATGAGAGCCTCAGTGGGGAATTTTCCCGGAAGAGAGAAAGAAAAAATCCATTCCTTTAGAATACCAGTCATTTCTGGAGCAGAATGATTTTTCTCATTGAATCTTTGGGCTCTCCTCTGTTGGGTAAATCTGACTCTGTGTGTCATTGCCTCAGAGCTGTTGGAAGGGAGACCTTCTGGCGGAGAGGACCTGGCCAGAGAGGACCTGCTTCCTGGGATCTTCTGTTTGACCTCTGTTTGACCTCTCCTAGGAGAGTCAGCTTCTCCAGTGAAGTCAGCATCTTTAACTATAGGAGTGGCTGCATAGGGTGTTTGGTTTACTTCTAGGCCCTAAGGAGTTACAGACAAAATAGAAACTGTGTATGAGGCAGAACAGTACATTGGGAAAGGAAGAAGATCCTGTGTTGGCTGCACAGTCATTGGTAAAGTTTGAGCACCCCCTATTATTTTCCCTTCAGCATCATGTTACAGTATGTTTTGTTCAAGCCTAACTGAGCCTTTTCATCTGGTAATTAACATTTTTACAGTGTTTTCCTTACCACCATATATTTTTGTTTAGAAAATTAAGACCCAGAGACAAAGGCAATGAGTAAACTGTTTGTTTTGCCAAGAGTACACATTTAAACCCATAAGAGATAATTAGGGGGTAAAATGAGAAAGTTAAAAATCACTTAATCTTAACTTCTTTGATTTCCCCACACATCAATATTTTGATTCTATTGTCTTTGCAGTTTATTTCACACTTACCTTTCATGACGTGTATTTTGACATACATAGAAAATTTGTGAGATCTGTAGGGTAAACTGACATCCCAATCACAAGTTAGCTCAAGAATTCCTGGATTCTAGTCTTGATTCCACTCTCTCTAATCTAATCCTCTACAGTCTCTAAGTTTTTAAGAATGTTTTATTTATTTTAATTAATTAATTGCTTAATTAAAATAATGTTTTGATTCTCTCTTACATCAGGAAATAGAGAGGTGCACTGAAATTAACAACAATTAAGTGATTCTGTAAGTTACTGCTGAGTGTATTAAACTTTCAGGAAGCTCTGTTTTTTATGTACATGTCAGAGCTAGTTTTTAATTTATCTGAAGTGGTTTGTAATTATTGGTAATGCTGATAATAAATTTTATACTGTTTGCATCAGAAAAAAAAATTAGTATAGGCTCAGCCTGTGATTAAATGCAATTTGGACTCTAAAATGTTCTTCCTGGCACTCCCCATATTGTAGATATTATGTCTGCCCTCCTCTCATAGAACACAAAAGCAGCCTAGAGAGGAGTCATCTCACATCTTTCTAACACTGATTATTTGCTGTAAACTACATAGTTAGAGGATTTCAATGCATGCCTGTCTAGGTCTCTGTTTAGAGATTTAAACTGTAGCAGATGAGAGTTCATTTACACTTAGTAGTAGGGCTGTCTCAAAGGCTGTGAAAATTAGAGAGAAAGAGGCAGTTCTCTGCACACACTATTTCCTTGATCAGGAGCAAATTAAAAATAACTGCCCATCTGATAAGACTATCAGGTAAGCTGACAACCCAAGGCTTAAGGGAAAATATGAACATTCCATGTTTTTAAAAGACATAATTTTAGAAGGATGGAGAAAAAAGTAAAACCAAAGTTGCAGTGTATTTGTCTGACTGTGGAAGCTTGGGAACACAATGAAATATTGTACATTTTTGGACTGGACATATTTTAGTCAATATGCTGGCTGTGAGATCCCTGGGCTGACAACAGGGTCTGGCACAGTCACTGGTGGCCAGTTGGTACGCAATGTCTAGTCATGAATACACACTGGGCCACATTATGCTTATCGAACTCTTAAAATACTTACTATAAATTTTTAACCAGCCATGAAGTTTCATATTCTGTATTGATAATTTGCAATTATCAATAGTATGTAATTTTTCTATGCAGTTAGAGTTTTTTAAAACAGATTTTGAAAAATATTTAGTCAAGTATTGATATTTATTAGGGCCATGTTAGCAAAATTAAATTAAGTTCTTGCCACTGCTACTCTGAATTATTGCCCAAATTTTATGACTTGAACTTATTCTTTCCTGCTTACTTTCTTGATGTTATCAAGGTACTTACTCCCTCTGCAGCATTCTGTACCTTTGTGCTCCAGGATTGCTTTTAGAGATACTTCATGTATGTTTTTGTGTGTTCTATGGTATATACAATGTCATTTTGGGAGTACTCTGTGCCTTAGGTAGACTGCCGGCACATGGTAAAAAGGGTTAGTTGGAGTTATTTCTAGGTGAATTTGGATATTCCAGGGAAGATGTGTAAAAGGTCCTCAGATTGCTTGAAAGTTTGCCCCAGGCAAAAGGTTAAATAAATACTAACTATCCTTTGAACTAGTGAACAGCAAAGAACTTGGGGAAAGCCAGAAGCTCCAAAGGATGAGCTGTCTGTCAGTCTGGCTGCAGGAGGAAGACTAGATTGGAACAGAATGCAAGCACATCAGGGTGAGAATTTTTCACTAAATCTCTGTGAGGCTGAAGATGATAGTGGAATCAAATTTACTTTGGTTATTAGTCTCTAAAGGCAATGCAGTAGGTAAAATGAAATTTGACTATTGAAATTACTTTTAAAAACTCTTTTGGAAGGAGCTGCACTGAAAGCAAACATATCATCTCTGTTACATCTGACACAGGCCCTGTACTTCCTGTGGTGGATGAGGCAGCTCTGTTGAGCACCATATTATGTAGCTGGCTTAAGTTTTATGGTCTATGTTGGATAAAAAAGCGTATGTTTCTGTGTCATTAACTTCATTGAGTACCACAGTCTCACTCAATTAGAGAGGTCTTCTATAGATGAGAGCCACATAGGAACTATCACATGGTAGAAGAGTCACATGTCTTTCAGGGAAATGCTGATGGAGAGAATTAGAATGGCGAGTGGAATTCTGACCACGGTTTAAACAGCTTTTTTTTTTTTTTTTAAATTTATCTCTCTGTCATATATGTATGGTTAAATTCTCATAAGTTAAGCGTTTGTGTGATGCAAATGCACTATTTTTGTGGTCAACCAGCAATAGCAAAGGAATAAGTTTCCCCTGGTTTCTCAGACTCTGTTTCTTGGTGGATTTAGCACCAGAAATAAAAATATCCTCCGTTAAAGATTTCTTTCTCCTAGATGTATTACTGCTCCCAAAATAGGCTAGACTTGTTCTCAGAAAACCTCATTCACCATAGCTTTGAAACATGCAAAACTTTTGAAATCTTTGCTTCCTTAATACACATCAGTCTAAAGGTAGATGATTAAAGGGCACTTATTTGTCAAATCTTTGTTGGTGCTTACAAAGTGGAAGACACCATCTGGCTCTGGTGCATGAGTATATAATGAGGAACATGGGTTGCAGGCCTTTATGTGGTTTTGATTTTGATTTGGCCTTACTGTTTCTCTTATATTTGATCTCTCTTAAATTGGACCTTATTATATCTCCATTTAAGACCTTTGGGAGTAGATTTCTATCAATGGTGCTTCTACTGAATGGAGGAAATTTTTTCTCCTCACCAGTGTTACCACTCTAGTACTTAGTTTTGAAAAGAGTTGCCTTGTATTCTCGTAGTTTCTCTGCTCTCCCTCAGGTATAAGGTTTTCATTAAATCCTTAAGTTCATACCCTGAAACTAGTCATTCAAGTCCAGAGGAGAGATTGGTGTTAAGTATGGAAAAACTCTGAAGATGAAATAGGCTTAAACCTGGCTCTCAACCTTGCCTTTTCTATAGTCTGTGAAGTTATATCTGAAGGGAATGTAAGAATGTGTTTCAAAGAGGCAGGGAAAGTTGTTCTGTTGTTTTAGGTAATGTATTTTTCACTTAGTCCAAATATGTTTCATTACTGAAACATTTAGAAACAAAATTTCTGATACTCAAATTAATTCTTTAAGTATCATCATTCCTTCCTTCTCCAAGTTCTTTATTTCTTACACCAGTGTATCTTTAATAAAGCAAGTATGAAATGCTGATATATAAAATATTGAAATAGAATTTAAATAATCTACCTTTTTATTGCTGTGGTTAATCATAATTTCTACTAAATTATAATAAATATATTTGTTTATTTGTGGTGATCTTATGTTTAATGACTCTCTTTTCATGTGCAAACATATTTAAAACGTCATAGCATTGTTCCCAAGATGGTCTTATAATCTTCTCCAAACAATAAATGACTTGTTGCAATGACAGGGATCCTCTTTAATGGTAAAGAAGGTGCTCATGAGGTCTTGACAAAATATTTGGCAAATATTAGCCCGTAGAAATGAAAACAAGCTTAAACATTCACTTTAATTGAACAAATATTTATTAAGCATTATGTGTCAGGTGCTGAATCATATTGCCCAACAGAAAAATCTATTAGTAAAATAAATAGAATTTTAAAGGAGGAAAGTGTTTACTGTCTCTTGTGAACCTAGTGGCATGGGAAAGAAGGATTTGATGTTTCAGTATTATTTTGCAAACAAAGACAAATACCTTTTTTACAAAATCCTAGGTAAAAAATAAGTGTGAAAAATGGACTTCATGCAAGCTTCTTGAATTTCACATACTATCCTTTGTTCTGAAAACAATTGACTGGAATCAGATATGGTTTGAACTTTCTAAAGGAAATAAACTCAGACTCACTTTTTCTTTATTTAATCAAAAGTACTTTGATCTGATTATTAAATCTATGTGCTAATGCCTTAACATAGCAATAGTTTCTCAACTCTATATTGTCTGTTTTATATTAAAAAACTTACTGTACATATATGAAATTTTTGTTATTTAATAAACCAGTAATATAATTTTGTATTGCAAAATATTTGTGAACAAGGGTCTTATAATAAAATGCTCCTAGAAGATAGGTTTGGCTCATCAGTCATTAGGACAGATGGACAAATGGATGCTCATGGGAGGGGTTAGAAGGCTAGAAGGAGAGACCAGTTGATAGACTACCAAGTATACTTTGATAAACACTGATTTTGAGACTATAATGCTGTTTTGGGGAAATGAGGTTTTTTAAAAATAAATTTTGTTATCTTCTTAATTGTGCTTGAAGAATATTCCACATACCCCTCACCCAAATCTGTTTCTATCTATACTGGGATTTTCATAATGTAACACCCTTAAATAGAGAACAGTTGCATCTAATCCTATTTAAAATGGTTGCTAAGGGACTATTCATAGGAGCTTAAAAATGACTCAAGCTCTCTCTTTAAGGAGTAAGGGAGAAAAATTAAAGAAAAATTTATAGACAAAATTTAGACATATGAGTTTTGTCATTCGATTTCTGGTATTTAGGATATAGGAATCATTTCCCAGTCTGTGGAATTCTGAGCCTTCCATTGAGCCATGAACCTTCTCCTGCCATGCTGGCTGGTATATCCTGCACTCCTGAGGACTCCCATGGGAAAATAGGTTTACACAGCTGAGTTTGGGGTAAGAGGTAAACTTCCTTTCTCTACAATTTAGGTGTGGTAATGAGTGCTAACTAGATTTTTGATCCATATCTCCATTAACCAACTTTGAAAGAGGAGGTAAGCGTAGTTACTGAATATAAGGTGGGGAGTTAGACTAGCTGGCCAACAGTGCTCAGTTATTTAATGCCCATTCTAGGACATATGGAGAGCTATGTTATGGTGCTCTGTGTTTACTGTTTCAAGGTGAATGTGCAATATATATTTTCCCTTCATATGTGAGAGTGATTTTTATATTACTTTGTGACTAGGAAAATTTGAACCACAGGCTTGCCACAGACCAGGTGGAATATGCGTCTGCTATAAACATTGCCTTTTATTTATTTTTTTTCAGTTGCATATATTCAGGAGCTTATAAGAGGGATCTATTAATGCCAAACCAGACATTTCTTCAGACAAACAGAAAGTTAGAGATCTCTTTGCCCACAAAACATTTAAAAGTGGATGCAGGGGCTTAAAAAAAAAAAAACTGGCCAGAGATGTTTAGACTCAGTGAAACATTTCTAATCTTAAGTAAAAAGATTAGGGTGAATTACTTCTCAGCACTAAAGGTACTCACAGATACTGATGTTTTCCAGAGGGGCAGGGAGTGGGCACATGGGCAAAAAAAGGTGAAGGGGCTTAAGAAGTACAAACTTGCAGCTATAAAATAAGTAAGTCACAGAGATGTGATATATAGCATAGGGAATATAGCCAATGTTATTGTAATAACTTTGTTCAGTGACAAATGGTTACTAGACTTACCATGGTGATCACTTTGTAAGGTATATAAATTTCAAATCACTGTGTTGTACACCTAAAACTAATATAATGTTGTATGTCAACTATAATAAAAAGGATAATCTGCTCATATATTTATTCTCAATAAAAGTTTATTGAGAACCTAAAAAAACTAAAGGTCGAACTAAGGTGAGATTAAATATGAAACTTTAACAATAAAGATATCAATTTATCCTTAAATGTTTATATTTAAAGAGCTAAATAAATATGTTCATATATCATGTCCAGATAATATTTATTGACTATAAAATACAGACTTCTCACTCTATAAAACCAACAAAATCAAGTGGAAAATTGTCACAGTCTCCATCTCATTTTGTTAAATATCTTTGAGATCTATCCAAGGCATCTGAATTCATTATTTGCTCTTTAGGGAACAAACTTAACTCTTTAAGGAGAACTGGCCTCTGATTGCTAGCCTCTCAAATATAAATAAATAAAATATTAGGCAACATAAAACATGTTACAAACTTAAATCCTCTTTTGCTGACTTTAGGTTGTATGAGGGTCAGGGTCATTCTAAATTGATAACTTTCATGCTTTCTGCAGCCCTCTTAAGAGTTCCTTAAATACAGTGGCTACTTATCAAATATTTGTTATTCAAATTAAATATATAAGCACTTATGCTGCTTTGATGTAATTCTATTTGAGAAGCTTAATTTTGATAATGATAATACTAATTGCCACCAGACAAAAATATTGCCAAATTATGCATACAAAACCCAGGGCTTTCTATTCTAATATGTGTGTATTATTTGGTGTTTTCCTATCACTCTGAACCCCTATTCACCTGTATTTGAAAACATTTCTATTTACTAATATCATGAGTAATGGTACATATGTACACATATTTTTTCTCTTTCTAGGTCTTACATTTTATATTTTTTCCAATTCTGTCATATATGCTTTTCATCTTTACCTCCATTCTCTTTCCAACTCTGCTCAGAAAAAATCAGTATAGTGACATATGAGGTAATCCATATTCTTTAAACATAATATAAAATCTAAATGTAAAAGGCCAGCATTGTGGAATATGTTTGCTCTGTGTAGATGGTCCTAGCTATTTTATAGTTATCCACATGCCTTCTTTTCAAACACCTGTGTCTTTCTTGCTCAATCATCCACAGATGATTCCTCTTCCTCATATTAGAACAATGTGTAGTTACTGAGAATGTCAGAGCTTGGGCAAGTCACTTAACCTCTCTGTGCCTCAGTTTCCTCTTCTCACAGGGTTGTTTGGAGTATTAAATGAGTTGACATTTATGAAACACTTAAAACAGTGCCAAACACATAGTAAACATTATCAGCTTATTTGGTAAGTGAAAATGAATGTGAAGGAAAATTAATGGTGAAAAAAACAGTGGTATTTGGGAAGTGGAGTTGGAATTCCTCATTTCTAATGCAAAAGGTTTTGAAGTTTTTTGGGTTAGTGCTTAGAGAAGGTGGAACAAGCACCAGAGAGAGCTTTTTAACCTGATACGTCAAGTCATTTCCAGTAAAAGCCAACTAGAGTAACTAGCATTCATAAACATTGTTTTATGGGTTAGTGTGTTCAAGGGAGAGTTTATAAATTGTATCTAAGGATACAGAGAATTTTTTAATAGATTCCTTAGTTGAGCCCCTTGTCCAACTGAGCGATACTGAATTTTACTTTCCCATATTCCTTTTAAAAATCCACTGTCTGCTCTTCTTTCTGTGGTTAATAAGTTACCTGAAACAACTAGTATTTGTTTGTCTAAGAATTCATTCTGTCTTTGAATAATTCTAACTGATTTTTAAATTAACCTTATAAAATTATTATTGTTTTAGATTTCTGACTATATTAATAATTCACTAATCTGGAAGTTCTTCATTTCTAGCTTAATGAGGAACCATGAATAGATTTTTTTAGAAACTTCTTGAGAATCCAAAAGGGCTGTCACTCAACAAATTATATCTCAAGGACTTTATTACTAGGCAAACCCTTCATAATTTCACACTGATCCTGTTTATTCTAATATGTTTAGGTTTTATTTAATTAATTTAGTTAATTAGTTACTTATTGACAGTTAGGAAGGGAAGGGGAACAACCAGAGGCAGACACATTTATTTATGTATCCACTCAGGACTTATTTACGAAGTATCTACTGTTTAGGGAATGTTACAATGCAATGACAACCAAAGATTTTCCCTTCATGAAGCTTACATTTTATTGGAGCAAATACATAATATGGTGGAATTGAAGGCATTTATATTTCTGTGATTGAGTGACTTATCATTTTGCTACTTACTATGTGACCATGCCACATTTTAAACATCTTTGTACTTTAATTTCTCTGTATGCGAAGTGAGAATAATAAGATTACATACTTCATAGGGTTGTTTTGAAGTGTGTGTGTGTGTGTGTGTGTGTGTGTGTGTGTGTGTGTGTGTGTGTGTATTGTTTTAAACAACGCCTGGAAACTAAGTGCTATGTAAATATTTGCTGTTATTGTTAGTTAGTTATATAACAGTGTATCAAGTAAAGATATAAATGAGATGGGAGACAAGGAGGGTAAAAGAGATCATTCAGCAGTCTATTGCAGAAATTCACGTAAGAGATCATCATAGCTTGAACTAGAGCAGTAGTGAGGAGGGGTTGATGAGTAGAGATTGAGTGGCAAGGTGGTGGCATTGATAAGAGTTTCTTACAGATTCGATTGGATGTGAGTAAAAGAAAGGAGTAAGAATGATTTCAGTTTTGTACCTGAGCTTCCAAATGACTGAGATGCTGTTTGCTAAGAATGAGTATAATTAGAGAAGAGGTCTAAATGGACTAAGATTCAGTTTGGAACATGATAACTTTGAGATGTGATTAGATATACAGTAGGTAGTTGAATAATCAAGTTTGGAATTGTTGGAGCTAGGGCTATAAATTTGGAGTGGTTAGATTATAGATATTTTAGAAAGCCATGAAGTGGATTTGATCACCAAGACCAAGGGTAGACAGTAAAAAGAGGAGGGCTAAAGATTAAGCCATGGGATTGCTAATTTTTAGATGCAGAGAAGAGGAAATGAATCCCTGTAAAGGAGACAGAAAAGAGGTGACCAGTGAGATAGAAATCTAAGAATGTGTGGAATCATAGAAACCAAGTGAAAAACAGTTTTAAGAAAGGGAGAGTGAAAAAATCCTACTGAATGCTTGTGAGGAACAGAGTAACAATGAAAGCCGAGAGTTACCCATTGGATTAGACAATGTTGAAGTCACAGATACCCTTGTCACAAGTAGGCACCTTGGAATAGTTAAGATATAATTTGACTGGATTTAAGAGAGAATGGGAAACTACAAAAATGGATAACCCTTTAAAGAGTTTTAATGTAAAGGGGGCAGAGAAATTGGGAGATACTATCACAGTCTATGTTCTATTGATACTGGGCAAATTAAGATTTTAAAAGAAAAATCTTAATGGTGTTGAAGAGAGAGGGAGATACCTATACAACCAAAATACTTGAATAGACAGAAAAAGATGAACATGAGCAGAAAGGAGTAAAGCAGTAGGCTGTAGATATGAGCAAGTTCCTTCATTATGACTGAGAAGAGGTATATTATGGGCATAGACCCAGAAGGGGGAAGGTGGGAAAATTATGGGAAAATGTAGAAATTAGCTTTTGATTATTTTTCTCAGAAATATAATGATCAGCTGAGAGCAATGAGAAGGTAGAGGGTGTTTGAGGAGAAAGGAGAAAATGCAACAGAAGCCTCAGTGAGTGAATAAATTCACCAGAAAAAAATATAGAGAGTTGCCAGAAATACTGAGGATTTATGTAAGGTTTGAGGCCATAAATTTAATTTGAATTCAGTTAGCATGGGTGTGTGATTTTTTCCTTCAGCCATGTTCAGCTGTTTGGTTGTAAGAAGGGGATGACCAGAGAATTGGATTTCACCAGGGTTAGAGCTTTGCCAAGCGAATAGAAACACTCAATAAAAAGGCATATGCACTGAGGCTGTATGTCACACTGTGATTATAGTCGGTCATGGTCCATGAAGTTTAAGTGGATAAGGGGGTATAGCCAATAAATGTTCAGTACTTCTGGGCTAAAGAATTGTGAAGAGGGGTTTCTAGAGTGAGCGAGCAGAAGAAAAGAAAGTGATGTTGAGAGAGTAGAATGTGCAAAGTTGATGATTGGCAATAGCAAGATCCAGTATATGACTGTGGCAATGGGTAGCTGATTTATGGCAGTGAACCAGATCACTGGAAAGAGAGGTTGAACACCTGAGAGTTCAGTGGCTGGATGAATCATTTACATATGTATTGAAATTACTAAGACCAGTGTCTTAGTCAGTTCAGGCTGCTATAACAAAAGACTGTAGACCGTATGACTTGTAAACAACAGGAATTTATTTCTCACAATTCTGAAGGCTGGAAACCTGAGATGAGGGTGCCAGCATGGTTAGGTTCTGGCGAGAGCCCTCTTCTGGGGATGCAGAGTGCTTGCTGACTTTTCATTGTATCCTAAGTGACAGAAAGGACAAGAAAGCTCTCAGGGGTCCCATTTATGAGGACACAAATCTTATTCACTAGGGCTCTGCCCTAGTGACCTAATTACCTCCCAAGATGCCACCACTTAATCCCTTCACAATGGGGTTAGGATTTCAAAATATGAATTTGGAGAGGGGAGAGGACACAAACTTTCAGTCCATTGTAACTGGGATGATAGTAATGGTGAAGAGAAAGACAGTAAATCACTGCAAAAATCTTCAGTGACTAGATGTTTGTTTCAAGGAAGCAATAAAGCTGATTTGTTGTTATGTAGGTTCATGGTATGTGTTTCGACTTTTTAAGGAACTGTTCTAGGGAAGAGAGGAGTTAGCACCTATGATATCCAGGTACCTCAGGAAATCAAAAGATGCATCAGACAGTCATCTTAAGGAGTTTGAAATTATTTTGTAGGGAAGACGAGAAACCCATATTAGTAATTTAAAAACAGAGTAAAATGTGATACAAAAAAATAATAGAAGTATAGCTAAACCATAAAAAGAGTTTAGCAGAAGAATCTACTTTCAGATGTGAGCTCTAGGGGAACTTTTGAAAGATGTGTCTTTCCAGTGGACTGGAAATAATTTGAACACAGAGATAAGAAGAGAGAACTTTACACACAGAGAATAATATAAGCAAAGGTATAAAGGAAATAAGGAATACAGGGATTACAGAGATATAGGACATAGTCTCTTTTTGGCTTTCAAGTTGCATGAAAAAGGTGACGAAGGGAGAGCTAGAGAATCTGGGGCCAGATAAAAGAAATCTAATGCCCAGTAAAGACCTTTTATAGGAGCAAGGAGTGGAGCTAGACGTAAAGGCACACCAAGCAATTTTGAACAGAAGACTGACTTTGTCAGGTGTGGAAATTATTCAACTTGATGTCCAATCACTAGAGGAGAAAGCATCTAGGAAAAAGAAAAGTCAGTAGCCCAGGCAGGGAGTAATTTATATTTGTTTTACAACTTATAAACACCCACTGAAGTTGGTGCTATTAGTGACAGTGACATTGAAAAAGCATCATGGGAACAAATTAATGAAATCTAATAGAGAATCAGTCAATAAATGTTGACAACTGATTGGATGTAGTATTGAGAAGAGGAGAGGAAAGTTAAAAAAATGACAAGGTTTTGAGTTTGGCTGATGTGAAGGAACATGATGTCATAAAGAGAGGATGAAGGAAGAAAAAGACCAAATGTGGGCAGGGACATTATTGGTTTAGTTTTTGTATATGGAGTTTGAGATGCAAGTTAGTCTACAGATAAAGTTATCCAGCAGACAATTTGGAATTGAGGATTAACTCTTCGGAGTCATCGGTGTATTGCTGCTGATTGTGGAAGTCACCATAATAAGTAAGAATGCCAAGGAAAAGGTGGTTGTAAGAGAAGCAAATAATATCAATGATAGGTCATTGTGGCACATTTTTATTATGGGGGAAGAATGAGGGGAAATAGCCAGAGATTAAGTCAGATAAGAGGTGGTGAGGTCAGCCACAGAGCAAGTACAGGAGACTGTAATGTCACTGAATCCAAGAGAAAAGCAATTTTTTAAAAAGAATAAATGAGCTATTTAATTTTATCAAAGGATCCAAAGAGGTTAAGAACAAGAATTGAAAATTTGCTCTTGGATTTTATAACTAGGAAATCACAATTGATGGATTTAAAAACAGTATCAGTGACAACAATAATCACCACAGCAGCTTCAACTTGGGTTGTGACTAACACAACGGCAATATTTTACCATCAGGAGAGAAGACAGTGAAAACACTGTAAGCATGAAAATGTACTCAAATTTATAACTGATGGGGCCAGTTAATATAAGATTCAAAGAATGCAACTTATTTCAGCAAACTCTGAAGGAATCAATAAATTATAGTATAATAGAATTGACATTTATAATATTGAAACATGAGTCTTTCAGATTAATTCTATTTAAAATATTTGGTTTTAAAATCAGTGATGCTAAACACAATTTGGTATCTTGAATTGGATCTTGGAACAGTGAAACAATATTAGCGGAAAAACTGGTGAAATGCAAATAAAGTCTGTAGTTTAGTTAATAGTCATGTGCCAATGTTAATCTCTTAGTATAATGGTTTATGTATGATAGAACATTAGGAGACTGGGTGAAGAGATGGAAACTCTCTTCACTATATTTGCAGCTTTTCTGTAAAACTAAAATTGTTTCAAATTTAAAATCTATTTTAAAAAATATGACCCCCAAAATCCAGTGGTACATGTTAATGTAAAGAGATTTTCAACCCAGATAGTTAAGTGAGTAAACTCTTGGTGCTTACCTACATAAATGTTGGTTGATGAACATCTTATTTATAAGAACTAACTCATTCCACAGGTGTTTTTAGATAGATGAAAAACTGTCATTCTGATAATAAATAGTAATACTATTTATTGAATAAATATCCTTCAAGTCACTACTTTTTTCAGTTGACTTTTATTTAGATCTATAGCCTAAATAGCCAGCACAGAGTGAGGCCTATTTTCACAATGAAATGGATTGTGGTTGTGTATTTGTATTTCATCTTTCTTCATAAAAAATTCATATTTCTCTTTTTCCTTGATAAGAATTTAAGACCATCAGCTAACATCAACTAACATCAGTGCCTAAACCCCACATTCATGTTATTCTATTTTGTCTTTGAAAGATCTGTCTGATCAAAAACAAAGATGGAAAGATCATCTTCCTTAACTTTTTAGTATGAATGAGTTTTCAGAGTAGCTGATGGAGTAGGATTTGGGATGAATGATTCCTGAGGCATACAGTGGGGACAGGATAGTCACATCTGTCTTCTTATTAGTGGGAAATATTTGATATGGAATCCAAATACATGATTCATTAAGCAGCCATTTGGGGCTCACCATGGGTGCTTCAGTGAAAGAGGAAGAGAATCACAGCATCCTTACCACAGGTTTTTAGCTTTGAACCCCTGTCTAAAAACACTGCCCATGTCACTCAAAGAGCAGGCACCCTGGATGCAGGTCCTTGGTTGGCCCATCTCTTAATCTTCAATCACCAGCTAACCTTGACCTCGGAAGACAAAGTCAAGGAAATTATACTCTTTCTCTCTAAGATATAAAACTGCTGCCTCCTGGGTCTGCCTCGCATGGGACCAGGAGCAACTTCAGACTCCCCTAAGAGCATCATCAACTTGGAATCACCAAGAGTTGCCAAACAGGTGAAAGAGCTTAAAGCTCTTTGCTAAACTCTTTGAAGTTTCCCTGACATAGCATGATAGCTCCAGATTACCCATGGTCCCCAATCAGATCTGTACCTCTGCTTTTGCTGTAGAGTGGGAGATGGAAGGGTGAGCCTTGAGCTAATTCAAAGAAAAAAAAAAAAGAATATAAGACCAGAGACATGAGCCCATTGTTTACAAACAAACTAAAAAAAATAAAGTGTTATAACTAAAAAAAACCCAAAAAACAAAAATAACTTACTTGCTTTGGTTGGGACATATTTCCAGTCACTGAGTAATGGTTTGCATGTATAATTTATATTAACTCAAAGCAAAGACATCCCCCTGGAAGTCATGGATAAAAAGGTATTCATGCAGCTGAGGCAGGAGCACCCCTCTCTGTTCTCATTGAAGCCACTGAGATTGTTAACCAACTTGGTCTTGAATATATTCCATTCTTCAACCACTTTCCTGTCAAAAGGAAGTTAAAGGTTTAAATTCTGATTTTTCAACATAGTGTATTAAAATTTCCATGTAATTTTACCCACCTTTACACTCCTTTTTTTGTGGTATGACTTCTAAGTATAATGATTCACAATTATGGACTGTGAAATTTGGGGCTCTTGTAGAATCATATTCATTGAATTGCATTTCGGCCCTATAAGAATTTCGCCAACTATATTAGTAAGCATAGAAGCCAAAATTGCTTATGAAAAAGAGATGGCAAATTATCAGAGGCTTTTTTCCCAAGCAAGTATCGACTCATTCAGAATCTAAAATTTGATTGCATATTACACCTTCTCTAGTGGGAACCACAAATATAAAAAGTAGTCATTTTACACAAATAGCAACACAAAAGGAATCTGTTTCGGTCTTTGTTATGCAAATGCAGTTGAGGAACTGGCTACCACAGCACATGGTCTTTATGAGAATCCCCTATGACATTATTTTGTGATTTCTTTACAAGTAGTTATCTCAAGCAGTTTGTTGTTATTGTTGTTATTTTATGGATATTGTAAGTTTCTGTTTTGGCTGCTAAGGAAATCAGAACAAAATTTGCATCTTACCTTTAACCACTATGTTGGATCTAATGGTGTGCATTACGTATATTTACCAAATTTCAACCTATTTTCCTACTCTTATTTTCACTTTGTTTCAGTTTTCTCTCCTTCTCTAGCTCATGCTCCTCCCTTCCCCCCAACACATATACATGCACACTTATATGCATTTCTTTGTCCTTCCTCTTTTTTTTTATGGTGGTGAAATATACATAACATCATGTCAACCTTTTGTAAGTGTACGATTCAGGGGCATGAAATACATTCACAATGTTGTGTAATCATCACTACTATCTATATCCAACCCTTTTTCTTCATCCCTAACAAAAATTCTGTACCTATTAAGCAATAACTTCTCCTTTCCCCTTTCTCCCATTTCCTGGTAACTTCTATTATACTTTTCGTCTCTATGAAGTTGCCTTTTTTAGGTACTTCTTGTAAGTAGAATCATACAATATTTGTCTTTCTGTGTCTGACTTATTTCACAAAGTATGTTTTCAAGATCTATCCATTTGAAGCATATATCCAAATCTCATTCCTTTTTATAACAATAATATTTTCTCAAATCCTTTTATAACGAAGGCAGGTTTAAAGAAGAAGGAGAAGGAAGATGGATAATTAAATAAAATAAAATATGGGAACATGCCTAAAGTGTAGTAAATGCACCACAGAAATAACTTGAAAAAATATTGATGTTACTTTGCTGGCAACAACAAGCTTCCCCTTGGATAAATTGTGAGATGAATGAAATTAATATTTAAGACTTTTCTCCTTCCACTCTCAGGCCTCTCTTCCTTCCTCAACAACTTTCACTCTACCCTTCCAGATCTCAAGGCACCCTGCTCCACTTATGTCGCTCTATACTGTTCACCACATCTTAGGATTCAATTTCTAGTCATCCTTAACTGTAATAAACTTATGCAATGACACTACTACTACTATTACTACTACTGCTACTACTACTACTACATCCAAAACTAATAAAAATTAATTTTAATTTAAAAAATTAAAATTCTAATGTTGGATTTTCGGATCCCACAACTGTCCAATATGCTGATGATTTTCTTCAGGGTACAAGGTCAGGCAAGGTGAGGACAGTTTTCTCAATCTTCTCAAGCCACATTACCACCTGTCATTAAGGAGATCCCTCCTGGTAATAGTCTCAGGGCAAGGCCCAAGACAGGACCCTAAGGGCACGCCGCTGGGTACTGTGACTCTTTCTGTGACTTAAAATAGGTTTTGGGAATCACACTACCTAGAAATATTTTGATGCTTTTTCTCCATAGAAAAGAAACGCTGATTCTGCTCTTCTGATCAGTTTTGATAATTACTCAGCCTATCATCTGTATGTATTCTTTCCAAACCGCTTTCCTTGCCATTGTATTCTTTTTTTCCCTTGCTTTCTGGAAAGATGTTTGTTGGGTTGTAGGTTTGTCCTGTTAAGCACTTATATGTTTCATATTTGAAGTAGTTTATTTTACTGTTGCATGAATTCTTCCATCTAAGTAGGAGGTGGTAATTGGGAACCAGGTTAGAGCTTGCAATGTGATGAGGAATACAAAACACATCATGTCCTCAGCTCTCTGTGAGTTCCAAGAACATTCATCATAAAGAAAGCCAAGTTTCTATCTTTGCCTCTAGGCAAAACAGGCCTTGCTGACCCAGTGATCGGTTTGGTAATATCATCTCTCAGGATTCACTCTCAGGTTAGTTTCTATGAAGAGGTTTAATGACTTAAAGCTTGTGAGCTCATCATTTATTACAAGTCAATAAAATATAAAGGTTTGTTCTCATCTTTGTATTTCCCTCTTTCTTTATACACAAGCAAATATTGCTAGAAATCTCTCTGAGGCTGTTGCCTTTATCAACGGCACGCTACTTATTTTTAGATGTTAAATTTCCTCCTTTTGAAGAATGCTCTATCATAGTTTGAGCTCCTCGGTGGCAGGGACTGTGCAGTACTGTCTTGGCATGTGAAATGCCTATAACCTAGTAGGTGACTAATGAACACTCTGGAGTGCATACATCAATGCATGAATCACTACTTGCAGAAAATTGTAATATACAGTATGTTTTTTTCTTTTTTACAATGCTAATAGATAAATTGGGAATGATTTGGGAAAACTACTGATTCTACTTTTGAGGTTTCACTGTTATCTTTCATTTGGGGATCATAATATTTTTCAATAACTGGATTTGTCAGTCTAAACAACTAAACTTCCCTCTGCTTGAGCTTATTCACTCCTTGCCTTGCCCTCCTAGCTGCAATACAGTGAAATCAGTGTGATGATGTCCAAGTCAGAGCTTCATTCATTATTTGTGAAATGGAGATAATAAGACTTTATAGAGTTTTTATGAAAAAAGAAATCAGGAGGAAGTCAAGCATATGATAAATTATTTTTCTTTTTTTTTTGTTTGAATTGGGAGTTGTGGGGGGAAGATGGATGGGATAAATAGTTATCAAGGGCTGCAAAACAGGAAGTATAAATGCAGTTGAGAAAAATGATTTAACAGACAATTGGTGTTCTATTAAGTTGAAATATTTGTTTGACCTGGTGTGTGAATAAATGACTACTTAGGTGAAATATTTAACAACAGTCTTTGTTGATATAAATTACAGCATCCTACAACAGGATTTATGAGTGATACAAAGGCACAGACTAGTCCAGTAATTAAATATAACTAGATTTCTACATAATTTAATTTGAAGAAATGGAGAAAAATGTAGATAATAAAAAAATAAAGTTAGGACTTTGTAAAAACTCAAAACTAAGAAGTAGCATTAGTTTGAGTAGTTATGACTTTGGTTAGCCATGTTGTTGCCTTATCTATTATATTATTTTACAGATTTTGTCTCTGTTTTTAAAGCTGCTGTTTCTGGTGATTCTTTATAGAAACCATAGACTCCATTGTATGTTTAATCAGTTAGGCAGAAAAATAATAAAATGTTCAATTAATTCAGCCAGGTTAGACATGAACTTTGAATTGTTCTATTCAACACTTATTTCTCTTTTAAGGAACTTTTTCCAGTTCCTTTTATATATTGATATAAATGTCTTTTATCTTTATTTTCACATTAATAATGTAGATACAAATTTAAAGATCCAAGTATGAAAGGATATAACACGCATTAAAAACACAACTGTAGAATCATGTGCATAAAGCTAATGCAGTCTTTAGATGTCCACATCAATCTCTGCTCAGCATCGAACAAACAAACCTGAAACATTTTCTCCTATCAAAATCAAAGACCAAGTATTGCTAGCACTTTAAGTGGGTAGTTGATATCCCCTAACTAGGTTAATGAGTAAACTTTATAGAATTCAAGATTTAACAGTAGCCCAGACATTTCTACTTGTTAACATCAGCCTGGTAACTTTTATATTAATCAGGATCTGAACTTTAACTACTTTGATAGACTTCATGGCCTCACTTTATAAAAGCAGTATATTAATTAATTACCAACCAGATCACCACAGACCATAGACACTGTGACACCATAGATGGATATATTATAGAATAATATGATGAATAAGGTATTATTAAATTCATTTCACTTATTAGAAAACTGAGTAAAGCTCATACACCTGACAAGTGGAAAACCAAGATATATTCTAAGTCTGTTTAGATTTAAAATCAGTGTTCTATTGACTTTGCCATATTGGCATTCCAAGTTGCTCCTGTTCCAGGATGAACTTTATATGAACTTGTAGAGGTAGAGAAAGAAGATAGAAGGAATTTGAACATGAATAAATGATAATTTATATTCTTCATACATTTTTACTTTAAGATGGAGCAATGTGGGGAAGGCAGGAATATCTCTCAGTCACTTGTGTGCTGCTCTGCACTTCCTTACCTTCAGCAACCATGTCTTTTAAATTGATAGAACATGGCTACTAGCAGAGTTACTCTGTAAGATAAAGACATTTTGAGTGTTTAGACCTGACTGACTCACAATTTTCATGTTATTGTGCCGTTCTGTGCAATGGTTTGTAAAATTATTATAGCTAACTGCATAACACAAACTCAAATGATGTTGAATATGTATTAGTGTGTCTTGTGATGAATAAAGAATCACAGTGAATTAGAGTGAAAGGCTAGTTTTGACTGAATAAAGGCAGATGTTATTAATTGACTGATTAGACAAAATTCAGCAAAATTCTTAAGGGCCTGCAGTACGGAGTGTATAACTATGAACTTTGGTATGTAAATATCTGGTAGGTTTTTACCTTTGGTTACCTGGTAGGAAAATATATTATTGACTGGTATTGAAAGATACTGTTTAATTGCTAGAGAAATTGTATTAAATTGCCAGGGAAGTAGAATGCATTTATAAATTGCTGCTTGACCAATTTTCTTTCTGAAACTGCACAGTTTTATTTAAAACTGTATAATAGTTTTATAATTGAAGTCATGGAAGAGTCTTCATATTCTTCATAAGCTGGCAAGTTAGTATACTATCTAGAAATTGTGGAAGTCAGAACCTTAATGTTTTCAAATAAAAGAATGCATGATTGTTATTTAAAAATCTAAACAACATGTGAGTATGAATAGAAAGGGAAACTCTTCCCTTGACATTAACCACATTCTACAAAGTGTTAGTTCAGACATCATTCTTTGTATATATAACAAATTTGCAGGTATATATATATATATATATATATATATATATATATATATATATATATACTCATCCAATTATAACAGAGAACTAGTTTCATTTGAACTTTCTGAAATCTGATTTTTTTATTTAACAGTGTATCCTGGATATCTTCTTATTTAGAATGTATAGAATGACCTTATTATTTTTAATGTTACACCATTGTAAGCATATAACAATGTCTATTTAACTAGTTCTTTTTCAATGGTTTCTCCTTTTCATTACTTGAAATAATGTTCAAAGAACATCTTTTCAACATACATCTGCTAAAGTGATTAAATTTGAATTGATTTTCTCCAGCTTTTATCTGATCCAAATCAATAAGAATAATCAAATTATGGAAATTTAGGAGAAAAGACATGTCTAATATAAAACTTCACCCATGAATAACTTATATTTATGTATTCCTTATTAACCAATCATATATATGGAACACTAGCTATTATTCTGTTTTCTTTAATCAAGTCTTTAAATTTCTAGAAAGCACTGCAAAGAATAGTGCTTCTCAGTTTGGGCTGTGCATTAGATTTTTTAAATCTTTATTTCCAGCCTGCACCAATTAAATTAGACTTTGCAACTTTTGTCAGATGACTCTATTGTGTGGCCAATGGTGAAAACCACTGGCACAAAAAGAGTAGTTTGTAATGAAGGAGATATTCCCTGGGGAGGAACAGAGAGAAAGCAAGCAAAAATTTCAATAGATCAGTCTGTCATCAAGAATTTAATATATACTAAAAAAATGTCTATGTAATGCTAATTTTTTTAAGAGACAGAAAGTCTCCATTTTCTGACTTAATTTGTTTAGTGGAAGTAAAGGGAGAATTGCAGCATCTTGTGCACCGAACTAGTCCTTTACCAACTGTAATTGTTCATGGCACCTCTTCTTCATAACATTTGTCTGGAGTGCATTTTATATTTTCTATTTATTTTCATCTCTCTTAAATTCATGTTCTTCTCTCCTGATAAAGGGTATTCTCCTTGAGAACAGGGCTTCAGGCTGTTTCAGTTCAGGGCTACATCCCTAGGTACTGGGGTAGTGCTGACACAGTTGGCACTTGATCAATAGTGGCTCCATGAATTAATGACTAGCACTTTGGTCCATCATATAACTGTAAAAGGTGGCCAGAAAATCAAGGCAACTGCCATGGGAGCAGATTGCTTTAGTTTTCACTCTTTTAAAACTTTTGTATGCCAGATTGAGAACAAAGTATATTTTATTTGGAGATGTATCAGAATGTATTTCACTTACAAATGGGTTTTCTGTAAGAAAAATATTTTTGGGAAAGGTGATTTTGCATCATATACAAATGGGGGAAAGGGTGAGAAAATGATAATACAGAAGAGCATTAGAGAGAAAAAAGATATTTTATTTAATATGGTAGAGTATATTCTTCAAGAAGACAGAAAACTTTTATATTTTTCTTAAAATCTCATCTTGTATTTAAGCAAGAAATAATCAAAGGAAACTTGATTCCCATTAAAGTTCATTTTCATCAGGAGAGAGATTTGGCTTGGAATGAAGACGGCATCTGAAGGAATCTGGAAGGGTCAGTTCAGCACTGGGGGAAGGTTTTGAAACTAAATTATAAGAAAATATTCTAAAAGTTCATTTGAGACAACTAAAGATATAAAAGTTATATTTAATGCCTAATATTAAAATTAATGGGACAAGCATAGCATTGAAAAGAATATGAAATATCTAATTCAATTGTTAGAGATAGAACAGAATATGTCAGCCTATCTTTGCGAAATTTTATTTATATATTTGAGAAAATTAGGAATAATTTTTTAATGGTAAATGATATTATGTAGATGATGAAAAACTGTCAAATTAAGATAGACTTGATTTTACTACTGTGAAAATTCAGAAATAGGAAAGTCCCAAATGTATGGGAATAAAGGTATGAGTACATGAAGATATGTATGTAAAAAAGAAAAATATTTTTGTCATGTCTTCGATGAATTATTTCTTCCCTTAATATCTTTTTAAACTTCTGTGTCCATACTTCCAGAACAGTTTCAAATGTGTCATCAGAAGAAATATAATGGTGAAATTAGCTTATTTTTTATAATTTTATCATGACCTTTTTTTCCCACAAAAACCAGGCCTCTATCATGCAGTTGTTTTTATTCTATAGTTTATTATTTTTATTATGAACATCTTCAGTTGTTATTGTGTTTTAATTTTTGTAGATCACTATCAATGTTATATATAGGCCTCACTATGAATGTCTTTTCTTAAGACAAAGGGATCCAGCATTTGTGGTTTCAAGTGGCCACTTTAAAACAATTTATGGGCAACAATGGTTTGGTAAAAGTAATTGTCTTAATAAAAGAAAATAAACTAGATGGCATATTGAAAGGTATGTAGTTCATTATTTTGAAGTATTTTCATTTGTAATAATACTATTTCTTACTCTGCACCTACTGACAAGAGTAGTATTTTTTATAATGTTAAGTGATGGCATTAAGAAAAGTTCTAATTACTACCTAGAGCTATATTTCAAATATTTAAATACTATATTCTTCTAATTTATTTTAGAGTATTTTACAAATTAAGATAACAAACATATTAACACATGAGAAGGTTATTATAATAAAACTCAAAACTCAATGAAACTTGTATCATTTGCTATAATAATCTCCAAGATTTTAGGAGGTATGAACATTTCATAGAATCAGAATTACATATTGCTGATGGAAAGACCCTAGAGATTAGTCAGTTTCTTGCCCTGTTTTATAGATGAAAAACCAAGGCTCAACAGATAGTTACTTAGATAACTATGAGCCACAAGTAGAGTCCAAGCTCCCCGGATTCCTAGTCTGCTGCCCTGTCATGTCACATTTTTACTGATTTTTAGTGAATAAACTCCAAGTATTTGACCTCTAACATCCCCCTTTTTGTTAGAAAACCCAAAATTCTTTATTTTTAGCATGAAAATAAAAATTATCCTCCTTTTCCCAGTAAAGCTTGTCCAAAGATAAAAATGGAAATGATGTTAGCACAACCCAAACCGGAAGATGTCTGGTATGTTTAGATTATATGAAAGTAAAGGTCAGGATTGGAGAAGTCAGAATGGATTAAAAAGCACTAAGACCAGCATCCATTGAATATATGAAGCAAAGATTGGCCACACATGGACACTTTTATTATGAAGCCACTAAAAATAAAATAAATCCCTATATAACTAAATTACTATTGTTGACACTAATATTTTTTACTTTTGGAAACGATTTTTGTAATTATAATTTTATGTAAGCATGTAGAAGTCCTGTTAAAAACACCAGACTCATCTATGGCCATGCTACCCTGAGCAAGCCCTATCCTGTCTGATCTCAGAAGCTAAACAGGTTCAGGCCTGGTTAGTACTTGGATGGGAGACCACCTAGAAAGACCAGGTGCTGTAGGCATAAAAAATAAAAAAAATATATAAGGAATTGTAAGCTTACAAGGTCCTTGTAATCTGTGAGGTCAACCAAGGGTCACCTCGCCTAAAACACACACACACACACACACACACACACACACACACACACCCACCAAACTCAAAGATATCGACCCTAAGGAACTTAATTCTCTCCAGTTCAAAAATAAGACTCTTCGAATAATGTAATAAGAAGGTTACTATACCTGAATTTAAAAGGGTCATGTAAGACTTTGGGAGAAATACTTGCTTAATGTTATATGTTTAAATACAGGGCATTGATATCAGAACTCTAATTTGCATATGCTTATGAAATATAAAAGAAAGAGCAGAAAGAAAACCTGATAGGAATATCTTAAGAACCAACCCAAAGAAACAAAGACTTATTTTGCAATGAATAGACTCTACTGTATATAAAGTAATTTAAGGATAGCCATCTACAGACAAATTAGATAATCTGTCATCTTTTAATAATGGTGATGAATTTATCATCAGTGACAATTAGTACATGTTATTCTAGGATACATATCTTGCCACAGAAATGTTCTACAACATGCCTTGGATTTTTAAAAAATCATTGCTAGATGGGAAGATCCCTAGAATAAAATTATATGGAGTATGATTGAGAAGTATGTTAATTTGGGGGAATAAATTTGACAGAAGTTACATATCTGAATAAAATTATGAAAAAGATAGAGGAAGAGAACATAAAGACTAGATTAGTTTCCTAATTTTTCTTTCTTTTTTTAACAAATATTTATTAAGCACATATTTATGTGGCAGGCACTGTCCTATCAACTGAGAATATTGTAACGACACAAATGGACAATAATCCCTGCCCTTGAAGAATTTATATTCTAGTGATACATACTTCCTACAGTCAAAGGCATATCATCAGTGCTTTGAATACTTACTAAGAATGGGATAGTAGGGAGTAAGGTGGAGGATGGAGAGACAGAGGATAGAACAGGGAGTAGTGAAAAGAAGTAGACTAATTCTGGGGCTTTTTCCACAGAGAATTTCTCTGACTCCACTTCCATGTGAGGTGTCCTCTCATATCCCCTAGTAGGCCTGTCTTCACCTCTGCAGTAATTATCTCACTGTTTCCCCATTTGTTTTCTTGCCTTTTCTTCCTTTTGACTCTGTCCTAGGCCATTAATCTTTGTATCCCAGAACCAAACATAGTGCCTGGCACACAGTGGGTTCTCTATAGTATTTGTTTAGTGAATATTAATAGCAGTTATCTGACAAAGTACTCGGTTGTCGTGGAAACCTGCATCTGTGTATTTGACCATCTGCATTACATTAGAAACTGAAATGGCTTTTTGACTGAAAAAAAAAGATTGAAAATATTCTTCTCTTTGAACTTTCTAAGCCAAATGCCTGCCAGTGGCAGGGAGAAGAGTTACTGTCAAGGAAAGGATTTTAGCTGTCCCATTTCCCCTAAATAATGTCTATCAATCCTTTCTCAATCACAAATAAACACAACTGGATAAAGAAGTAGTGAGAATTTAGTTTCAAAACAGTTCCGTACGCATATTTTCCAATCAGATTTCCACTCTAATATAGTCATTCCAGAGCTGCTACCATCAAGTTGCTAGCTACTGAAAACAATTTCAAATCTTAAGACCACTTTAATATATATTTTAATTTTTTAATAATTTTATAAAAACACAACCTACAGAACAAAAATCCAACCCTAAGCTCTCGCTTTGTGGGCCTTACCAGACACTGAAAGGAAATTCATACTTTTGAGTGTATTGCAAGTGAAAACATACTTGAATTAGTGCCTGGAGAACCCTCCCACCTCCTTGTTTCCATGACAAGTTCTGTTTTAAGTTTTCTCTCAACTCTGTGCAGAGGATCTGTAATGTGGGAGTAAAAGGGTGAGCATCAGTGTGTGCTTAGTTCAAGCAGTTAAAATTAAATTCCAAGAACTCCCTAGAAGAACTCTGCATTAACCTGACCCAGCATTACCTCTGGTATTTGCTTTGGCAAATCATTTAAAACACATAACTGTTGTCTTTGATTTCAAGTTTACAGTCAGAGTGGTTTGAAGACTATTGGCACTGAACATAAAAGCCAGCGATGAAAATGGAACCTATTAACAATGAATATAGGTTGTGATGAATCATAGTTTGTCAGCTTTCAAGAATTACAATTATATACCTAAAAATACCCTACTGTATTCAGTTGCCATCCCTAGCTGTTTATCCTGCTTGCCACTTTAAAAACTTTTAATACATGTTTATTTTTAGTTTGTAATGTTAGTATTCTTCGATATTCTTTACTTACCAGTTATCTTTTAATTGTCATATATTTATCTTTTGAGATAAATATAGTATCTTACTAATCACACTAATCGTGGGTGGGCATTGGTACATTACTGGGATTTATAGATTAATCATTGTGGGGAGTATTATATTAGTGCTACTAATTGAAGAGAGGAAAAAAATTAGTACAGACTTTGATCCTGGATTCTGAGTCCTAGAGATAGCTTTCGAATATCACCAGATTCCTGCTGTTTAATAGTAAACATTCCAAACATGATGTTTTACTAGCTGACTGTTGGAACTCAGAAAACTTCTGCCTATATTATGCTTATCCATGATGACCCTGAATTTTATCTGTAGTAAGACTACCTTTTCTTCTAAAATCAGTGTGTGTTTGTGTGTGTGTGTGTGTGTGTGTGTGCACGTGTGCGCGCACATGCGCTTACATGTGTATTTTTGCCCCTAACAAAAAAGGTGAGGTGGAATTCAGAAGAAAAACTCTGTAAAATTAAACTGTTGTTAACATCGAGACTGATGATAAAGTAAGCATATTGAATCAAATGTTAAAGAAAATGCAGTTGGGGCTGGGGGTGAGAAAAGAAGAGAGAAAGGAATATATAGGGAAAAAAGAACAGAAGATGACCAGATGGGCTGGTTTCCTGGGAAGTTTTCTTTCAATTCTGGGTAAGACAAGAGAATAACCTAAAAACTGAAACCTTTTTCCTCATTTCTCAGATAAATACTTAATTTGGCATTATTCAGAAAACTTTAAACAGAGGTGATGGATGAATATTTTATCAAGTCAAATGGATTTCCTCTCCACCAACTCCATATCTTATTCTGTAAATCAGAAAAGATAATTTATGTACCAATTAAAAATGTGTCAGAACACAATCTTACCTGATTGAAGTGTTACAGATTATTTTTCTAATACCATATATTTTCACATATGTGCTGTCATTATTTTTATGAGGAAAAAAATCAAGAAAAAAGTATAACCATACCTCTGGAAAAAATTTTGGTTTAAGCAGCATTGGGTTCTCTCACTGAAATATGCTTTGGTCTAGACATACATGGTAGGTGGGTGAACTATAAGAGCAAAACAGCTTGCTCTTGCTGGGAAGAGAGAAGAGCCAGTTGGCAGCATGCAGGTTACCATTCTGGTCGTGTGTGTGTGTGTGTGTGTGTGTGTGTGTGTGTGTGTGTGTGTGTGTGTGTGTGTGTGTCAGTTTATTGCTATAGCCATCCTTTCTGACCTATCCAGCTCAATATTCATAAAAATGTGAACAAGTACAAATTGTGACCTAGGGCTACAGGAACTGTCTGGACTTCCTCCTGTCCTGTCAAAACCATGATTCTTAAAGTTTAAAGTAGATTCTTTGAACACAGCACTGGAACCTCCCTCTCATGATTTCTACCCTTTCTTCTTAAATATTGCAGATACAAGCTTTCCTTGAAGTAATCCTTCGTTGTGAGCATTAAGGAATCACAACTCAAAGTGTAAAATTTTGACAAATTAATCATGGTGGTTTATGCTGGAGACTGACTAAGTTAACACTTCCAGAAAGAAAATGCCAGAGAAATCCCAGTAACAGTATTCTTTGGGCTCCAGTGAATGCCATGCCAATCTTGAAGAAAAGGGAATTGTGAGAGATAGTTATAAGGGGCTAATAACTACTCTGTATGAATGGAAGAGTTCTGCATGTATGAATTAACCAGCTGCCTTCCTACACTACCTAAAGCAAAATAATCAACGAGAAAGGCAATCAAATGCCCACACAAAGCGGGATATTCAATTCAGTTCTTCCCTTTGAAAATAGTAAGCTGGAACAATGAGCATAATTATTTTGAGAAAAAAGCAGAACTTCTTCTGTGGAACCTGCCCTAGATTTTGTAGTTGGAGTTAAGCTCATTGATAGCTGAATGTAGAGAATTATCTGGTAGAACTTAGAGAAATTGTGGAATGGGCTATTTGACTTTGGTAGCTAGAATGCCTCCCAATGGTTGCTCTTCTATCCAGTGCTATATTCATTTCAGAAGACTGACTCTGAAAGAAGGCTCTTGAGAGCCCACATTTGCTGAAGAGAAACTGTTACGTGTATAGCAAAATTAGAAATAAATTTGTAATTGGTTTTCCAGTTCCCTTAACTCTCAGCTGAACAATGGTGTGGTCCTACAGCATTCTGCTTCCAATTCCAACCAGTGAGAGGGTTTTACACACAGATTCAAGCAATGCTCCCATGCCAGCTGTGACCTACAATTCAGCTCAATTCTGATACTTGTCTACTCAGAGACAGTGTCAGGTCCTACAGATTGAGGGCTCAGTCCTGCCACCTTCCTCCAAACCAACAGATGCCACTTGCAAGTCCAGGTTGTCACCTGGGCTTCTGACAAATCAGTTCTAATCAGAAGTTCCAGTGACCCCCTCGTCAGATTTGATTAATTTGCTAGACTGGCTCTCAAAACTCAGAGAAGTATTTTATTTACTAGATCACTGGTTTATTATAAAAGGATATAACTCAGGAACAACCAGATGGAAGAGATGCCTACGGTAAGGTATGGGGAAAGGGTGCAGAGCTTCCATGCCCTCTCCAAACACCAATCTTTCTGCATTTCCATGTGCACCAACCTGGAAGCTTTCTGAACAGTCCTTTAGAGTTTGTATGGCAGTTTCATCACATAGGCCAGTGATTAAATCATTGGCCACTGGGGATTGATTCAACCTCCAGCTCCTCTCCCCTCCCCAGTGATCAAGTGGGTAGGTCTGAAAGTTCTAACACTCTAATCACTCTAATCAAGTGTTTGGATCTCCTGCCAATAGCACCATCCTTAGGTTCATTCCAAAAGTCACTGGATTAACATAGCAGTAGGTAATCTTTATTGCTCTGAACACAGAAATTCCAAGGCTTTTAAGAGCTCTGTGCCAGAAAGGGGTCAAAACCAGATATTTATTTCTCGTTATTAATAAGTCACATTATCACAGGTCCAATGGCTCACAGAGAAGATTGTAGTCTGCCTATAAGTTATGGACCACAGACTTCCAAATTAAGGTAACATCTCAGGCTGGGAATAAAGACTGATTTCAGTTTCTTTCTGCATGGTGGGAAGGGTCTGATTCCCAGGTCCAAGAAGAAATTCATGCAAAATTTCTGTCACTACTCACTTAAATATGATTCCAGTTCTATAAGACAATCTTTTCTGTCAGTTGACAAAATGACTCCTTGGTAGATTTATGTGTGGGCATTGATTTGTCTAGTTCTCTTCATTCCTTTCCTTAGATGCTTTTGGAACAATGTTCTAGAATGCTGAGGAGTGACGGTATGCACCACTATGGTGCCAGGTCCTTTGTAGCATTCCTTGTCATAGCCGTAATCACAACACATGGCAGTTGTCTATTCTGTGAGTAAGGCCAGCACAGGTAATTCCATATCTGCTCAAAGTTGAGTTAGATTGGCAACTGATTTGGTGTTTATTGCTGTCATTAATGTGAGAATTAAAAATAAACTTTTAAACGTTCCCTAGACTAGACTCCACAAGCGGGTTGTAAATGATACCTAAAGTTGATTACTCTGTTTGATTACATATCATTTTTAATATATGTCACTCAATTTATATACATCGTACATGTATTCTGGCATGAAGTTTTTTATTTGAATGTCAGGTATTCAAACTCATATAGTAAAATAATTGTTATTTTTGTGTAACATTTTATGTATGCGTTATGTATTTTATAGTCATCGTTTTACGCTACATTTAATTATAACTTTTGTCAAACAACAGTCATGTGCAGATAGTTTATTTAGAACCCTGAAACGATTTTTAAAAATACATTATATTTTGTTACATTATCATAAATTACTGGGCATTTTGTAAGGAGATATCAAAAGTGACAAAAATATATAGCTTGGAATCATAGAAACAATACTAAATATAAAAATTAGGCACTTATAAATTCTAATTTTTTCAGAATGCCTGTCTGAATATTAATAATTATCAATGGACAATTTACCTAAATGTACTTGCCCTAATTTAGAACACTACTTTCAAATGATGTGTGTATAAATATAAAATGTAAATTTGTGTAAATATTAAAAGTAACCGCAGATATTTAAAGGCTTGTGTGTTACAGTGGCAAAATGTATAGTAAACACATGTATATTAAGATCAGAGGTGAGTTCAAATCAATTAAAAAAAAAGATATGTAGTCTTTGAGTCAGAATAAAGTCTAGATTACTTATCCTCATTTACTGCAGTTTCTCCTAAAGTTGTACTAACATGTCTATTAAAAATTTATCTACCACTGTCATAAATAATACATTTTCATTTGTGGCTCGAGCTGTTTAGAGGTGAAATTTTACCTGCAAATTTCAATTTTAAATTTGGTTATATTTTCTGGCTATGCTTAGCTACTTAAAATCTGTGATATTTTGACCAAGCAGAAAGGTTCCTTTAGGAACAATGTTATTGATTTTGTTCACTTTAAGGTTATGGAGCAGGGATAACTTTATACATTTTCCATTGGATCATTCCAGATTTTTTTTCTCCACAAACTCAACATTTTTGGAAGAATAAGAGTTTATAATTTCTATGAAATTTTGTTTCACAAGGATTAAGAGCAAGCTACTCTTTGAAAAAGATAAAACCTTCCTCTTTAATTTGTTTAATTTTAACTGTGGTCAGAATTAGCACTGCTTTAGTAATCAGTATTTCTAATACTTTTTAGTATATGTACTGCTGAAGTGAGCACTAGTAATCAGTATTTTTAATCTTGTGGTGATTCTGTACATACCAAAAGGCTGGTTAATAATGAGGATGCAGCATAATGCAAACTGGTTATTTAAGGGCAGTTCAACTTTGTTCAGCATGTACTATACAATATTAGCAATAAGCAATTTTTCTATCTCAAAAGCAGCAGTAAATTATCATAAATGTCAAAATTGTAGCTGTCATGATTATTTTGCTTCCAAATTGTTTGGGCATATCTACTTTCTGATGGAGTATTTGAACACCAAAGTTGTGATCTTTGAGTCACCACTTCAAATGTAAACTTGCTAATCCAAATTCTTCAGGAGCTTAAAACTGTTCAGTGATAGGAAATTGCAAACTGATAGATTTAAAATGTTTTATATTACTCAACACATGCAAATACGTTATTTCGTTACTAGCTTTAATATACAGTATAGGAAAGTAAATTCCTTTTAAATATTTTTCATGAACAATTTTTTCTTAGTTTTCTTGAAGCACATGTCTGCATAAAATATAATGCATAAAATAAATGATGCCTGTCAACATTTTAGGCATTACTTATATTACTTGATAAAATATTATTATGATTAATATAACTTTGGAGTGGTATTAGTGCTTATTTTCATATTTATAATGGCTTATTATAAAAATGTACCTAATGAGACATTTAATATTTAGAATAGGTTATATGTGTGCATGATTCTGTGTTTTTTAAGACTTTTAAGTGAATACTATGTACATGTTTTTTAAAAAAAAATGTTTCTGGAAAATAAATGTGTCAGTATAGAACTGTGCAGATAAGGAGAAGCACGCCTTCCTCCTTTGGGCTCCACTCTTGCCTGGTGTCATCTGTGGGTGTGGAGAGCAAGTCGGGTTTCAACTGCCATGCTCTTCCATAGCCTGCCATACTCTTCAGACAGGACACACCCAAACTGCTCAACTGTTTACTTTTTCTAATACTATAACATTCTCCACTACCCTCCAAACTCCAACCCTTCCTCACATCAAAAGTCCTGCTTACTGTCTAAAATTGTGTGTGGACTTCATTTGTTCTACATGGAAACCATGTGAGATATCTGGCCCGGAGACACTCAGCTAAAGTGTTATAAGTCTGAACTGGAATTAAGGTCCTCAGATTGTAAACAAAGTGTGTTTTGTTGTTGTTTTTGTTGTTTGTTTTTCAGATTTCTTACCCAGAACTAGAGGGTAAGGAATCCTGTTGATGCTCCACTGACTTTTAGTAATTTATCTAGATGGTGACTTGTTACTATATGTAGGAGAGTGGTCCTGAAGATTTGATCACTTAGAGAAAAATCTAACACCTGTGTTTTCTTTATATATCTATGTAAATTGTTAAGACTTCTCCCTAAATTGTCTCCTATAACAGATGTCATGATAAAATGGATAATTTGGAAAGAATTTAATAAAAAGACTCACTACAAAGTTACAAGATGTGTTTAGGACAGACAACAAGGGATGGTGAAGTAACTCTGTGACAATAGGACCAGTGACAATAGGACCTGTACCTCCATAGGCCTGAAAGAATAAATAGAAAGCCTAAGAAAATAGAGAGAGAGAGCTATGTGGAAAAAGACAGATGTTGGGAGTTTTGTCACAGGGACACAGGGATACTGTATGACAGGGTGAGTGCTAGAGAGAGAACTACCTCATTCAAATTCATTCTTTACCTTATCTCCCATGGGTGCCTTTCATTGGCAAAGCCAACCCAGAACCATAGGGTAAGGAATGCAGTGGGAATAGTTAACCCTGCCAGGCCACAGAGCTGTGATGACAGGGGCGTAGACATTGGATCTGAGTCCCAAACGAAAGGTGTCCAGCGCACAGCCTTACTCTACCAGTTGCTCTATTACAAAACCCGATTTTATTTTTTTCTTAGTATGTATTATCTAGAATTATCTTACTCATTTGTCTGTTCCATGGTTACTTTCTATCCTCTCTCCATGAGACCAAGGACCTCATTAATTTTTCTCCCTTCTACCTCGAGTTCATAGTCCAGTACGTTGCATATGATAGGAGCTCACTAATTTGCTGACTAAAGGAATAATAATGTTAAGCAGTACACTCATATGTATACACACATATAACATAAAAACTTGTTAATTGTATGTATATGTATAGTATATATGTCTGTATATATACTCCAGATTTTTTTGTTTACAGCCATTATGTTTTATAACAGTTTGAGCCTAAATTTCACCTAATGAACTCTCTATAAAGTAACCTCTCTTAAAACTTGTTAATGGATTATAAGTGAATATAGTTAAGATGGATAAATAAGTGTATTTATGATATTATAGTAAACACTGAGATTAATTTCATAGGACATTAATTGAAATCAATATTATTAGCATATTGTCATAGTTTGTGTTTTTTATACATCATAAGTTAAAAATCCCCATTTAGTTTATTTATTTTGCATTCTTTGAGCCATGCATGTATTGCTAAGCTTGGAGAATGTCAAATAAGGTAATCATTAGTGTTCATCAGATATGTCTTGATTTCCTCTTCTAGGCGCTTGCTAGGATTATACTTCTCCATTCTCTCAGTTAGGCATAGTCATGTAACTTGGCTTTGGTTAATAAAATATGAAGATAAGTGATATTTAATACTTCTGAGTACAAGCACTTAAGGGTCAGTGTTCAATTTGCCAGCTTTTCCTTCATCTGCCCTGACAGTTCATGATGATACTAATGGTAGAGCCTCTTGGAATGACAACAGTGTACAGCAGTGCCCACACCTACATGGGTGAACTTTCCAAATCAATGGGAAATAAACCTTTGTTATTTCAAACCAGTAAGATTTAGGGACTGTTTGTCTTGCAGCATAACTTAGTTGATTTGGAATAGCACAGCCAGGTAAATGAGATTAAGTTTTGACTCTCATGGATGTCATAATTTAATGAAAGAGATTGTCTTAAAAGCAAATTATTATAAAGCAAATCAATAAGTGCTAACGAGAGGTGTCAGACCACAAGGACATGAAAAATGAAACTTCTACATAATTTAGGGAGTGCTTCAAGAAGTTGTGATACTAGAATGTAGCCTAGAAGAAAATTTAAAGGTTTCTCAGGCAAAAAAAGGGTTAGAGAAGTATTTCAGGGTGTGGGAACACCATGACGCATAGCAAGTTCGTAAAATTACAAAAACTCTGACTTTTGGGTCATATGTTTATACCCACAGTAAACACTTTGAGCGGATTTGGAGCTTTTTAGCGAGGTAGAGTGATGTGGTGGAGGATATGACCTCTGGAGTAAGATTATCTGGAGTTGAACCCTAGTGTGATACCTGTGTCATTTTAGGGATGCTACATAACTTTCTAAGACAGGTTCCCCCTATATAAGTTAGAGACAATCATGATGCTGTGAAGATTCAATGACATATTTTTGATAAACCTAACAGAGTGCCTGGCATGTAATAAGTATGTAAAATATAAGTTTCATAATTATTACTAGGAATATTATATCAGTCACAACAATTTCATGGATGGAAATGAGACAGGATTGGGCAATAAGGATGGCAGTGCTGACCTAAAGGAGAAGGTAGGAAAGAACACTGCAGGCTGAAATTACCTGGGAACTCTTCCGGGCTGTCAGAGGAGGGAACCCTGGGGACAAGTAAAGATGCAAGAATGCTGACCTTGCCAATATACTTTTATATTTTTAGTCTTTATGCATTAGAAGAATCTTAAGTTTACTCATCAAATCTATAAATAGAATGAGGGCATAAATCAGGCCTGCAGAGTATATGCAAGGGACAATTAGCGGAACCCTGACTACACCCATCATCTGGTCCCTGGTGACCTGTCTTGTTTTGTGGGAAAATTAGCCACTCTAAGTGTTAGTGTACTTTTATAAAAAATGAGGATTTTAAGCATACTCTCCTCATAGAGATACAGAAAGAATAAAATGAAATAGGCAATTTCATGATTTTTATAAACATTAAACTAACAACTCAAATGGCTATCATCAAGTCATTATGTGGTGATATATAAAATGTTAATTATAATTTTTCACTGCACAGGTAAAGAGTAACTGGAACTCGCCTATTCTGCTTGTAGTAATGTAGAATGGTATAGCCACTTTAGAGAACAGTTTGTCAGTTTTTTATAAGATTGATATATAACTCAACAGTTCTACTCCTAGGTATTCACCCATAAGAAAAGAAGATGTATACCTTCATAGAGATCTATTCTCAATATTCATAGTTTTACTTATAATAGGAAAAAACTAGCCACAATAAAATGACCATCAACCAGTGACTGAATAAACAAACTGCGATACACCCATAGGATGGAGCACTGATCAGTTATAAAAAGGACCTAATTACTGATACATATAACAACACAAATAAATCTCAAAAATATGTTAAGTAAAAAAGTCAGACTAAAAAAAACTACATATTGGATGATTCCATTTATTTAACATTCTAGAAAAGACAAAATTATAGAGATAAAAAAGGCATCAGTGGTTGCCATAGGGTAGGGTGGGGGAAGTGGTGAGGAGAAGAGGGAAAGAAATTCAATATGAGGAGACAAGAGAAGTTTTTTGGGTGATAGAAATGTTCTGGTAGTGGTTACAAGATATACATTCCTCAAAGCGCACATAATTATACAGTTTAAATGAATGAATTTTATTGTATGTAAAGTATATGTCAATTTCAAATATCTTAAGGAAACAGTTATAATAAAAACCTCCAAAATGAGAGAACATCAGATACTAGTCAAAAAAAAAATTATTCTAGAAAGGAAAAACCAAGAACTTGGATATTGAACGTTTAGCCTCCCTAACATTGGAGAATTCTACATTTGAGCCTATCATTAGGATTTGGTAATGGCAGTTCCAGTCAAACTCTGAATGGAAAAATGACAGCCTCTTAGAAAACCTGTAGTTGTAAGTTTATTAGAATAATTTAAGAAAGTCCTTTTCAAATTTGTTTGTTTTGAGATCTATGTCTTGTTCAAAAGTTCCAAGACAGTTTAAAAAATAACTCACTATCTAAGCTTTCCTCCAAAACTATTTTTTTTTCAACTAAAGCAACTTCCACCTTTAAAGCTAGTTTTTAAGTGCTATAGTCTGATGCATTTTTATTCAAAGTGACGAAATAACTTCCTCTTGCACAAAAGAAGAAAACTCGGAAGAATGCCAGAAGCATGCCTCTTGTACATGCTTGTTTTTCATTTTTACATATTTTATTGGACTGCCTTTAAAAAGAAAACCAGAAGTCTAGGATAACATTTAATATGCAGAATCATAGTGTAAGTAGCTGTAAAACTTGGCATTTAAATTCTTTCTTAAAATCAGCATGCAACAATCAAATACACTATCGGTTAGTTGACTGTGGTAAGATCAGAAGACATGGGAAACCAAAATAAGCATGCATGAAGATCAGGACACTGTTTTTGTGCTTTGTTCCCTGTCCTGATCTATGATGGATTGTTTAGATCATGTTTCCTTTAGCAGATCAATAACATGGTAAATGGAGACTTCTTTCCTTATTATTATTTTTTTTAACCTAAGTACTATTTCAGCTTCAGCAGGAGGTTTTTGTTTTGCTTTTTTTTTGCTCTCTGACTATGTATGGCACAGACCACATAACCGTATGAGTAATGGTGATGATATTTATTCAATTACATTTTTACATACAACAAACAAGTTTGTAGTGCCTCTATTTCAAATGTAATATTTCAAGTTGGGTAAAAGAATACTTTTTAAAAAACAATACTGTACAATTTGAAATGCTTGAGTGTCTTCAATGCATTTTTATACACAATACTTCATTTCTACTGCCAAGAACTCTCCCAGATGGGGTCCAGAAATATGTTATTATGCTCACTGTGTTCAATGATAATGAGGCAAAGAAAGTTGTTTACCTAATATTTTCTAGCAGTAAGTGGCGAACCAAGCCTAAAACTGAGTTATTGTAACTCCTTGCCCTGCTGCTCTGCCATACTGTCTTTCTAAGACAATATTCTTGCTCCTTAGTAAGGTGAAAATGAGGCAATTGGACTTGAATGTGTAGTCATTTTCCACCCAGATCTTGTGGGGTTAAATTACGTGGAATGTGAAAGACAGGTCCAGATTGGTGGCCAGATGGCAGTTCCATCATGTCCGGGCCCGACTGTGACTTATACTGAGTAATGACAATGTACAGTGTTATATACTATTTTGTGGAGTTGGTGGCAAACCTATGTGGGATTTATGAAACTCCAGGCAAAGTGTTAGGATCCTACAAGTATCCCCACCATTGTCTTCTCAAATTCTCTAGTAACTCTGTCCTCTGTACTGGTTTCCTGTCCAATATAAACATTATCTATATTGAAAAAAAGTTCTAAAACATTTATTCATTTCTTTAACATATATTTTGAGCACCTATCGTGTATCTGACAATTTTCTAGAAACTAGAGATATAGCAGTGATTAAAATGAACAAAGTCCTATTTATGGAGATTTTGATTACTTATTCATATTATTATAAATTGTCTTTAATCAGAAAGATTTTGAGAAACCATACTGAATGAATATAAGTAGTTGGTAGGAAAAGTTGGGGTCCTATTTCAGTGATTAGGCCTCAAGTAGGTACCCTCTGGGAAATAGCTGGACAACTGGAACTTGAATATTATGAGAAGATGCTAGGTAAAGATTGTAACTGCTACAATAGGAAGAAAAAGTCTATCTTGAAACTGTATACAAAGATATCTCCCACTGAGGCCTAGTAGTCATTCTAGAGGAAAGAGGAGAAATCAACCATAAACCTTTCAGTACATAAGCATTTATCTCTCAAATGTCTGTGGGATGGCTGGAGGACCCCAGCCAATGGTAGCTGTGTTTACTGATTCTTCTTCAGGTTGGCAGGGTGGAAGTGACATAGGTGGGTTTTAAAAGGGTTGGCTTCAAGCTACAGTTTGCACCCAGATTTGCTCCACGTGTTCAAGGTTTGTCTCATGGTAATGACAGTTTAAGAGGGCAAGTCCCAGTGTACAAATGCATAAGCACATTTCAAGCCCTTTCTTGTCACATCTCATCAATCAGGTAATATTCTGTTGGCTAAAGCAAGACACATGGCCGAGCCCCAAACTGAGGGGCAGAGGATCCAT
Source organism: Macroglossus sobrinus (assembly GCA_004027375.1). Classification (NCBI taxonomy): domain Eukaryota; kingdom Metazoa; phylum Chordata; class Mammalia; order Chiroptera; family Pteropodidae; genus Macroglossus; species Macroglossus sobrinus. Next base: position 105,624 of record PVKZ01001699.1, on the reverse strand, counting down.
GATATAAAATAGTCTTTGAGAGCATGTTAATATTCTGACTTATTTTTTTAAATTTTATCATACCCTCCATTAACGTTGTTCTTTTCCCTTTCAAAATAAGTTTCTTTCTTTAATATAAAAACAAACATACCTCTTAGAATAAAGGTACATTGAAATAGCTTAATTTAGGGACTTCTGGCTAACTCTTTAAGATTCTTGAACCATTTAGGCTGAGTTCTCAGTGAGGAAGAGAGCCAGAGCAAATGCACCTGCTCTTCTATTGAGACCTTTGAGTTGTGGCAGCTCTAACAAGGACACAAGAATTATAGCTCTGAGACTATCTTTAAGCTTTTCTTCAACTGAATAGACTGAGGTTAAAGGAGTGCACTTTTAACAGTATTGCCTTTAGAGGCTTAAACTGTTAATGCCTATAAAGAGATAGATTAAAACTGTTTAAAATATAGTGATGGCTAACTTTTACTTATGTATATAATTTTCAAGAAATAGTAATTGATATAACTTTCATGATTGCGTTTTTCAGTATTTTTCTATTACAAATAATTTTTTTAAAACTTTTGTTATGAGATGTTGCTCTTAGAAATTGCGACTAAGGCTCAGAATTTCGTAGACAATAAATGTCACTCGCCTTGTAAGGCATATGACACAAGACATACTTTCAGTTCTACATCAAATGTAGACCACGTCTTTCAAAATACCAATTTTAGGACTTTTTTCACACATAAATGCTAGCACAATTCTTAGGTAGTATTTTGTGTGAAATATGAGCAGTAAATTTACCTTCTAAATAGTATACACATAAATTGACAGGTAGTATTTAAACATATAGTACCATGGTTTTGTTCTTTTCCTGAACTGTTATAAATGCTTCTTTAGGTTCTTTGTGTATATGTAATAATTCATCTAGATGAAAAATGTCCTATAAAAATTTCTTAGTTTTAACTATATTTATATTTATCCTTATGATTCTAACAAGGGCATAAAGAAAAAAATTGTTCACTTTGAGAAAGAATATTAATTATTTGACTTCCATAGTCATTTGTTGGAATTATTGTTTTTTTTAAATCACATTATAGTTTACTTGCATGAACAGTGGCATATCCTTAAATTCTAAGACTTGTGCCTTTTTTTGAGTTATCATTTATTTTTCTTATTTATTTTTTACTCTTATTGATATAATTTACATACAATAAAATTTACTGATTTGAAGTGTTCAGTTTAATGAATGCCAACAATTGTATATACCTGTGTCACCAAATCTCAAAACAATATATAAAATGTTCTCATTATCCACCTCCCACACACCCCAGCCAGAGGCAAGCACTCTCTGATTTTTGTCATCATTGATTAGTTTTTACCTTTTCTTGAGCTTTATAAAAATTGAATTATACAGTAAGAACTCTCATGTCTGGTTTCTTTGATCAACAAAAAATTTTTGAGATTCATTTATACTGTTGCACACATCAGAAGTACATTCTGTTGTAGGAATATACCATGACTCTTTTCCACCAATTTTTCTCTTTAGGAACACCTGCTTTGCTTCCAGTTTTAGTCCATAATGAATAGTCTACAATGAATATTTTTATACAAGTTATTTTGTAGATACATGTTTTTATTTCTCATGGGTAAGTACCTAGAAATAGATCTCTGGGTCATAAGACAAGTTGTTTTTATTAGTTTATAAGAATTCTGTATATATTTTGGATGTAAGCCCTGTAAATGTGTGTATATGTACACATATGTAATGTATATAGAAGATATATGATGTAAATATTTTTGGTTGATTTAGTACTTAATTTTATACATAAGAGAAAAAAAACAGAAAAATTTTCAGGTAATTATGTGGTTTTAGAGAAAATGTCTGATTGTCTCTTAAATTTTCCTATAAGCAAAATAAGATATACTATTATTTGTCTGAAAAACAAATATGTAAAATGTATGTGCAAACAGTAAAATTGTTGGATATAGTATTTTCTCTCCAATATTAGGGTAACAGATGCAGTCTACCTACTACAATGATTTTGTTTTATTCATCATACATCTAACTTAGGAATTACAAAGAAGGACGTTTGAATTTCTATGCCTTTTTCATTATTTCTGTTAAAGTTCACATAAATATATCGATTGCTACCTGTGTAATAAACCGACCAACCAACAAAAACTATAGGTTTTGCACAAAAAATTTTTGTCTTGGTCAAAATCTGTCCATTTGGTGAGTTAATATTGAATGCTTAGTCATGAAAGTGTTAAGTAACTCCTGTGTGTCATCTTCCTTTGAAATTAGTGTATAAGAATGGAGAAAATATGTACTCTAAAAACATAAGGTCTTACTTGGAAGATGAGCTTTGTAAGAGTTTAGTGATATGTTTATTTTGTGGATCAAAATGTGAAGCAATTGCCTATGTTCAGGTAAACATAGTATTGCTTTTAGGCTACGAGATAGCCAATGGAAAATATTTGCTACTTTAGTTAAGTGTCATATTTGCTATTCTATATTATCTAGAATGACGTACCAAGTACTGATTATATCCCTTGGAGAATATATATCTCTTATGTTGCAGTTGCTAAAGGTCACTTCATCTTTTCCTAAACTGAATACTACATATTATGACTGTTTTAGAGGTGAACAATGAACACTTACATTTTCAATTGTCTAAAAATTTATGCAGTGAAAAAACTTGCTCAACCCATTTAACTTAATATTTCTCTAATTTATTTGAGTACAAAACCATTTCCTTTCCTGCGTGAAAACATTTACTTAATTCCTATGAAATGTTTTCATGAAACATTTTTCTGAAATGCTGATTTTATATAACATTTTAATTTAAGTGAGATGTCATCATCATAATAATACTTGTTTACTATATGTATACTAGGTGCCAGGGTATGCTCTGTAAGATATTAAATTTTTCGAACTTAAGAAGAAATACCTTTTAATTTTTTTCTGAAAAGTAACATTTTAATGTTTTCTTTCTGTGATTCTGTTTTGCTTTTCTCAAAAGTATTTCAACATTATACATTGGTAAAATAGAAATTGAAACTTATAACCAAGGAAAAATTGAGATTATAAATATGCTTACTCTCTCAACACAGTTATTATGATAAGCTTTACATTTTCTCTGAATTTTTATAGAACCCTAACCAAAAGAAATCATGATAGATATTTGTAATGAACAAGGAATATTTTCTCGGTGCTAAATTTAAAAAAATGTGAAATGAATGTGGAGTTTAATAGAAAGAAATCAAACTGATGTAATAGATGGTGACCTCACCAGTACTTTACAGTAAAGGCAGAAACCTACTTCATACAGCTGTTTCTTGTATCGACCTGTCATAAAAGCTGAAGGCAGTAAAACATTAAAATGCAGTTCAGGGAAAGCTGTTTTATGAGGGGCTGTGATAATGCGGTCAAAGTTATGGAGACTTCTTGTGGATTAGCTTCCTCTGAGGAAAGGACGTCGATGGTCCAGAGGAGTGAATGAGCAGCTCATTTGTTGTCCGCCATTCCCAGTCACCTGCCTGCATGTTGTTAGCATTATCCAGGGGAGCTAATTTGTGAAAATCTCTGGGTCCAAACTGCAGCTTTATAGGTCTGGGCTGGGACCCAAGGACTATTTCCCTTTAAAAACCTCTTTAGATGATTCTGATATATGACCAGATTCGGAAGCCTCTCATTGATAATTTTCCCTGAATATCAATTCTGTGTCAATTGGCCTTTTTATAGGACCTGGCTATTAGAGAGGGCTATTAAATTTAATTTTGTATTTCTTCCTGTGGATCTAGAGTAAAAATATTGTACAATTAAGGGAATTAACTTTTAAGAGAGTTGTTAACCGAAAGAGGTGCAGCCAGAATGGGCAGGTCTTTGGAACACAGGCCTAAGGAGAGATACTGAAGGACTGATAAGAAAGAGAAGTAAAGAGAGGGTGAAGGGGACACAGGTCCGCTGAATTCAAATATGTGAAAAGAGGGTCTTTTAAAAAGGCAACAAACTTGTTCCATATAGCTTTTCAAGGGCAGAGTTAGGAGGACCCATGCATGGAAGTTACATAGAGGCAGATTTCAGTAAACATTTAAAAAAAAAAATGTTCCAATAGTCAGGACTCTTTAACAATAGAATTAGCTATCTCAAGACCAGTGAATTCTTTGTGGCTTTAGGTTTGCCTACAGCAGAAGTATGAATGATATAGAAGTTAGTAACTTGGATGGGAGGGGTAACAAATTTTTGGTCTTCAAGTTTGAAAACCCCTCATGTTTTTCTACATCCATGAATCTGTAAATAAGAGGTATATACCAAGTAAATCTGAGGAGTGACTAACTGGAACTCTAAGTGATGCTGAAGAGCAAGGTGAACATTAGTTATATATATATTTTATGACCTTCATGAACACTAAGTGACATGGCAGTATACACATACATTAAAAGTATAATAGACTAGAGTTTTCTTCTTCAAAATAAATATATTTTAAATTGAACATTTTGGGGGGGAAAAAAGGCAGACTTTATTGCATTATTAATCTAGATCCTATACTTAATCTTATTTTTACTTGTGTTGGAAGTTAGTTAATTTTATATTAAAAAATAATTTAAGCAATTTTAAGGAAATAAATGGTATGTAATAGAGTTCAGCTTGTGGAACTAATACTTGCAATTTACATATAACAGGGCTTTGTAAATTCTACATCAAATGGCTATTTAACCTGCTTATTACATGGAGTTATTGTGAGGATCAAATGAGTTAATGCATATAAAGAGCTTGAAAGAGTCCATGTGAAATACATGCTCAATACAATTAAGTTATTATTATCATTACTATTAGTATTGATGAACAGACTGACTTGTTTTCGGACTGTGATCATAGCTCTTGGCATGACACGTGGCACAGAGCACATGTCTGGTGAATTTGTTCATTGATGACAAAGATGTCATTATCACGAGGGCTTCCCAGCCAGGACTTTGGAAGGAACTTGCTTGCATTTCACATCCTATTTCCAAAGCAGATATTTTTTAACTTCTTTCCAGTACTTGAGTGGCAGCTATTAAACAAAGTCTCTTATGCCTAGATAAGGACTGATTTTATTAGAAGATAACTGGTGAAGGGTTAATGAGGGTCCTTAGCCTTAAAGGCTTTCTGGAGTTTAGTCATTTGAGTTGAAATCTGAAAGGACTAAAATTTAATGGAGAGGGAAAAAGAGGCAGATAATTTTAAATAAGAATAGAGATGAAAATAATGTTCTAAAATATTTAGATATATTTACTTCACTTGGAAAATGGGCTATGTTAAGAATTAAGAGGAAGAGATTAGTGAATGAGGGAATTTTTAGATAAAATACCTTGGAACTAGATAGTTGTGCATTGTATTTGATATGGTAGAGAGTGTGAAGCCCTTGTATAGAATATGTGAATAGGAGAAAATGGAGGTTGAGAAAGAATACTCCAGTAGTTCATTGAAGAGAAAAAAAGAATTTGGAAGTAGTAGACATAAATAAGAAAGGGAAGTTTTTCAAGATCCTTCAAAAAAATAGCCAGAGGACTCAATAACTTATTGGCCATTAAGTGAGAGTGAGAGGTCCTAGTGGCATCAAGATTGTGAATATCAGTACTGGGAAGATTTAATTGATGACCAGAATTTGAGAGGTGGTTGAGAGAAGGACTATTGCATTCAGTATTTTAGTCTGTTCAAGCTCAGTTGTTAGAAGAATTGTTAGAAGGTAGATACAGATTTAAGACATGATAGATAATAATGTGAGGGGAAATCTGGAAATGACAGTTCAGAAACCATTAGCGTATTTGAAGCCATAGGAATAATAGTTTTATCAGGTCAAAAGGGAGAGCAGAGGGCTTAGAGAATGATTACCATTGTCAGTGAAGACTAATTAGTCCTATTCATTGGGTTGTCTTTCCAGTTATATCTTTCACCTATATTTTCTTAATTATATGTTCATATTTTCATCAATTTGGATGAAGGCGATGAAAAAAGTTATTTACGATCTATTTTCTTTTTCTCATTCTAAATACATACAAAAAATTAAAACAAAGAACCAATCATATTCAGGTGTTAAAGTTCCCATTGAAGAGTCAAAATGATGTTGTTTCTTTCTTTTGTTATATTTTAGATAAAAAAGAATTGTGGCATCTTAATAAAATAAAGAAATATTTCATTTAAAATAAATAGTGAATACTGTATATTTTTGTATAGTACTTTAATATTTATGCACAAGTAATAGTCCATGTACAATATATTTTTGTACCTAACTGACTCCAGTTTTCCTGTAACTTTTTAGGAAGGTAAGTTTGTTGAGAAAATAGTTACAATTAATTGAAAGCAGCCTGAAATTTCATTAATGGTTTTCCAAGTTTCATTTCCCCATTTTATTTTATCTGTTTAAAATCCACTTAAAACCCACCAAGGAACTATTATGGACCTCTAGTAGATATTTATTTAGCTATCTGGCTCCCCGATGAGGAAGGAGAAAGAATGCTTGTGGAGAAAAGGCATATTTAGGTACATAAAACTACGCTAAAATTATTATTCAAAGAGCTGTGCTTTTGTGTTACAAAGAAAAAGTCGAAAAATTATTAGTTGTAAAAAAGCTCTGCCAATAATTTTTACAGATACCATTCATCTGTCTCTACTACCAAATTGCATTTTTTTCCCTGGATATTTAGACTGTAGATAACCATTATCTGACAACTATCTATTATTCTTCTACAACACTGAAATGTGGCAAGGTGAATTGGGGTGCTTAAAACTTGATATATTAAATTACAATTGTGTGCTTCATGCTAAAATTTGAATGACAATGAAATAATTTGCTCAAAACAGTGTTTCACAGATATCATGTGATTTCTGAAAAGAAGAATTGTGCTTCTAAGAAGATTGTGTGGTATTTTACAAATAAATTTGTAACTTAGGTAGCATCAAGTGCAATATATGACATATGACCAGATGACATGGCTAAAGGCATGTAGTATTCTAGCACAGCTCCTAGCCCACAGTAGGCACTCAGAAATTTTAGCTGATATTATTCACTGTTATTTTTCTGTTTTGTTAATGTATAATTTTCATATCTAAATATGTTTACATTTTTTGAAATTCATCTTGTTTTGCTGGATATCTTTTTTTAATTTAGACAATTTTTAGTTATATAATTCTCATTAAGAGTGTTAATATTCCTGTTTAACTTGGTGCTATTGTCAATTAAACAGTCTCTTTCATCTCACTTGTTCAAGTCAGTGGTTGTTTAAAATGAAGAGCCCACACTAAGCTAAGCATGAGACAGAGCCAGCAGTTTAGAATAGTCATCCTCATTGGGTCGTAAGGCACATGAGTTAATTGTGAGGGGTATTAGGAACTATTTATTAATGATAGTTAAGTCCTAAAAACTATACACAGTTTCCTCTTTAAGATAAGCTTATGTTAGTTTCAAGATTATCCCAATGATAGTATCATTCTCACTCATATTTAGACAAATATGTTTTCTTTCTTTTTAAATTTAAATACAGTTGATATACAATTTTATATTAGTTTCAGTTGCACAATATAGTGATTCGCTAATACACTTTACAATGTAACCATCACAATAAGTTTAGTAAGCATCTGTCACCCTGACAACTTATCACAATATTATTGACTATATTCCTCTTCACCTTTTTCACCTATACCCAAATGAGTGTGTTTTCGTTAGTGTAAAATAAATGGGTAGGACTTCTCTTTGTGTAAACTGGAGCCCATGGTGATGTGTTCTACACAGAAGCACCATCATGGTGCTTTATTCAAGCTGAATAAACTGATCCACACTTCATTATCCCTTGCTAGATAAAATTAGATATTATTTAATTTTTCGGATGTTCTCCTTAATTGCTGTGCATTATTATTCCCAGGTGTTGTTGTTGTTCGTAACTCATTCTCAATATAAGTCTTCTGAACAGGCTTCAGGTGCATTTATACAAATGGCTTGAATATACCTGGGCAGTGAAAAAGAAAAGTAGATAGAGTTAGAAACATGTCAGAATGTGCCCAACCCCAGTCTGCTCAGGGTGTTTACTGCAGGCAAGTTGGACACTCAAAAAGTGAAAAGAGGATCCTCTATTCTGGCACTCAGCAAACAAAATCAGAAACTAACAACTTATATTTGCTTTTAATGAAAACATAACTGTTAGTGGATGATGGTTGGGAGGAAAAAGCGCCCTCAAACATTCCTCTCTACCTTGGCATAGGTAGGAGTGGGGAAGAAATTTTGAGTAAAATTTTCTGCCTCTAGGAGAGGAGTTAGACATAGGAGAGCTAGAGAGATGATTTTCATTCTCTAAAGCTTTTCTAAAATGAACCTCATGAAGCATTACCCTGAAAGAATATTTTGGAGAGAAAATGGAGATGGCAGTTCTGGTCATATGAAAGATGACATTTTGGGAACTAAGCCCCTACCAGTTTATTTCATACCATCCGTCTCCATCTCCTCAGCAACTTAGCTTCCTCACTGAACACCTCTCTTCTCTCTCTCCTATCCTTTCTTACCCTCCCTAGCCTTCCCCTCCCCTCTCTTCTCCTCCACTCTTCTCTTCCCTATTTCTTTAACAACTTCTTTTCCCATTGCTAATTCCCTCACCTAGAATTGTACCCATATGTATAAACAAAGATTGTTTTCCCTTTATCACCCCTTTTTTCTCAATTTATCTTTCGTCCGCATTTGCAGCAATTGACTACATACTCTACTATTTTTTACATTACCCTTTTCCCCACCAGTCCACTGCCATTTCACTTGAGCCCCATTTCTTTTTACTCTTGTAGAATGCAAAATATGATTTCTGGTCTTGTATTATTTGATGTCTCTGCTACATTGACTAAAATGATTGCTTTCTAGCTCTGTAAATTACTTACTTTTTACTAGATAGATTCCTCCCTTCCTCCTATGGAATGAAGGGAAGTTCTCTCTTGCAGGTTTAGTGGCAGGAGATTTCTGGTTCTCTTGATTTTTTCTTAAGTTGTGTTGTGTTTTGTAGGCAGCAGTTGGTTTTTGGAGAATACGTGTAGGTCAATAAGTAGAAAAAATGTAAAAGGGGCAAAGGATGGGGGATAGAAACATAGGTATGTAAAATATTTCAATAATTGGTGAATGGAGGAAAAAACTAATTTTGTTAACAGAAAATAGTAGCTTGGATAAAAAGAGGTTAATTGATCATATTGCTGAAATGTTGGAAACTATATTAGGACCTTGAAGAACCAAGCTCATTAAAATTCTGGAGACATAAGGGGATGATAAACAGGACAGGTTTGAATAATCCAGAAAACCAGTGATTTGACTTTTTACCTATTATTTTCTTTCTTATCAGTCTTTGAAAAATTTGTCTTTTCAAGATTTAAAATCACCCATTAATCTCTGTAATGAAGCTTTATCATGTTATCACCTTTTTGTTAGAATCCTATACTTTTTTGTCTGGTTTTGTGAATAACTTCCTGGCCTCTTTAGGGGAGGTTCAGCAGCCCTCATCATTCATTGTGAAAAATGGCCAGCTTGTTTCTATTTTTTTATAATTAAGAACCTACTTCTCCTGTTCTCAAAGTCTTTTAAAAATGATAATTATTCTTATGTAGCTTCTGAGGATTCCCCAGATGCACATAAGAAGTATGACAAGCCCTGATAATTTGTGATTAGTACATCTGGCTTTTCAAATTACCAGTGTCCACTTTCCTCTTCAGGTGTAGCATTTTCATTGTTCCATCTTCATCTTTTGTATAACAGCCACATTCATTTGTCTACTGTGAAATTGACATGCATATGCAATTTTTAAAAAACTCATTTTTAAAATATTTTCAGGTTTTTCTTTTTTAGTATTTATAAATGGAAATGGGATCAGTTTTGAAGATCTCTTTTGAAAAATATATTTGAAGAGATTTTTAACAATTGTATTTGTCTTGTAAATGAATTTAACAAATCTTTTTAGCTTTCATGATTCTCTTTCTTAAATAAACATGGTCTCTATACCACATGCCATTTCTCATTTCACATTCTACTGTATTCCTACTGGTCTTAAGGTCACCCTATATTTCTAATTTAACTAACTTCACACCTTGCTATCAACACTGTTCTGCTGTTACACTTGGAGAATGTCATTTTATGATACTAGAATAATATTTAAAGAACACTCAGTTATGTGAGATTATTTGAAATAGTTTCAACAATGTATCTATAGCATGAAATCAATGGTATTGAAACATATCTGAGGGTACTGGACTTTATAACTTTATGATTGATTTTTATTAGTTTCCATTCATGTTTCAAGTGTTAATATTAAAAAGTTTTTTGTAATGATGGAAAGGACATTACCTTGATGCTAGGTAGATCCTTGATACAAATTGTGGCTTCTTAAATATCAGAGTTTGTCTTTTATCATTGGAAAAATAATGTAATCTCTTAGACCTTTAGTTTCTTCATTTGTCAAGTGTGATGATCATTATCTCTTTGCAGGATAGTGAGAAGATTAAATGAGATATGCTGTGTACATTTTGGTACATAATGAGTGTTAATTAAACAGTTCTTATTTTCCTATCCTGTTTAGAAAAATCAGAAAAAAAGAATTTTTTTCCTCTTTACTATTAAGATATTGCTCTATATACAATTATTTTAAGGCTTTATTTGATAAAATATCAGTATAGTTGATGTTAAATAATATCTCACTGATTCAAAGCAATTATTTGACATTTAGAGTGTTTTTCACTAGATAAGTCATATGCTGACAAATACTTTTTTTCTCGCTCAGAAACATAATGAATCTTAGTCCAACCACATAAAAACAAATTTATTAGAGTTATTTAAATCATTAAACTTGGCCATAAATTAATTTATAGTTTGTAAATATTTTATAAAAATATGCTGTAATCTTACAAATGGTGTTACCTAGAATCTATTCTAAATCACTAATTTTATCATGTGAAATTAGTTATTCAAGCTTGAAATCTTTAGCTTTTTGTCCTTTTTATCTTATAGATTCCCTCAACAAATATTTAGTGAGTGACATGTCAGGCACTGTTCTAGGCTCTTCTCTGTCAGTGAACCAAAAATTCCTCTTCTTGACATGAGCAGCTCATGTCTCAGCAGTGGAAAGTAGTACATTTTAGTAAGTAGTAGAGCAAGGTGAAGGATATTGGAAGTATGTGGCTGTGATGGGGCCGGAGGTGGGAAGCACAATACAATAGTTAAGTAAAATAATAGGAGTAGGAACCAGCAACAACTGACCCTTGAGCAAACACTTGAAAGAAATAAGGGTGTTAGTCATATCAATATCAGGGAAGAACATTCCAGACAGAAAAAAAGGGTTGGTGCAAAGATCTCAAGGCAAGATTGCGCCTAGTGTGATTGAGGAAGACCAGCTAGGAGCCTGGTGTGACTGGAGCAGAGTGAGCAAGGGGTAGAGAGGTAACTAACCATAGGAGGTAAACTCTGAGAGTTATGGGAGGCCAGATTATATTCCAAAGACCCTGGTATTTTAGGTGAGTAAACTAGGGAGCTGTTGCAAGATTTTGAGCTGAGGAGTCATTGTTTGATTTATCTTTCAAAAGTATCACTCTGGCTGATGTGTTAAGAATAGTCTCTAGGAGGAAGACAAACAAAAATGCCTGGCAACTAGTTAAAAGTCTGTTGTGGGAATCCAAGTAGAAGGTGAGATTGGCTCGGGACAGCCTGGCAATAGTGGAGGAAGTGAGAAATGGTCAGAGTTGGCATATAGTTTGAAAGTGGAACCAATCTGGTGGATTGGATGCAAGGTGTGAGAGAAAAGAGAAGTCTAAAGTTTTTAGCCTGAACAGCTATAGAAATGAATTTGCAATTCAGCCAAGATAGAAATGGCTGCTGGAAGATCAGGTTTAGGGGAAAAAGAGAAAGAATCTCATTTTGGAAATGTTGATTTTGAGAAATCTATTACAAATCCATATGAGGAGGCATATATTTTAGGTACTTTCTACTAATGACATATGGAAGAGGGGCTTGAAGTACTAAATATGAGGTTTAGAAGAAAAGGGCTAGCTACAGAGCCCTCGAGGTCTCTTTCTGTCTGTTTTTTCCTTGTTTCTGTGTATTTTTAATCAGTGATCAGCAAATCAAAAAATTGTATATTTGAAAAATGTTTCATCCTTTAAATGTATAGTATTTTAACTGCCCCTATGGTCTCTTATAGCAAACACAGACTGGTATAATAACACTTAGGGGTAAGCAAAAATATGCTTTTTTCCCCTAGTGCCATTTAGATGAAATTGTTGTCTCCATTGGTGATAGGAGAAACCTCAGTAAAATTCAAAAACCAAAAGACTGAGAACAAAAATATAAACATGTCATAATGTATTTGGCAGCTTAGTGCACAATAACTAGTTTTCTGACATTAGTCATGTAAGATGGAATAATTATATTTAAGTCCAAATTGAGGTAAAGTTTCATAAAATAGTTTTTTTTTCTTTTTTCCTTTTTTTCTTTTCTTTTTTTTTGCAGCTGGGAAAGTTGAAGTGGGGGGTGGTGCTAATGATTTCAAGCACCAAAATCAAAACTCAAAAGAGAGAATGTAATTTTATAAGTTGTAGTTTTTGGAGGCATTTAGGATTTTTAATTATATACTGAAAGTTTCTAGAAGCATACTTAGTTCCTCTTTGGAGAGATTGAAGCCTTACCATAGCTTTATTGGCAGGCTTGTAGCAATGTTAGTTTCTCCTGCGTGTAAATGCATGGAAGGATAGAAGTGGCTGAGTGGGCAGTTGGCAGCCATTCATTGCATTGATCGCAGTCATTCATAAAACCCAGTAGTGCTGAGGGCGGAGACAGGAGCATTCCCTTGAGGTGGTAGCAGAATGTCTCATTTGCATAAATCTTCAGTGATGCTTGAGTGACCAGGGAATGCTCACAGGCAGTTTGAAGACTGTTAAGAATCTCTATCTTATAGATCCCTGAGTAATTGAAAACTTTGCAAAGAATAAGTGGTTAAATTTCTTGAACTCCTATTCTCTTAATCCATAGAAAGTCTAGGAAGTCAGCAGTGTGGCATCATTTGTGGCCTCCTTATATCTGGCTGAAAGAATAAATCATATGTAGAGAAAGGCCCTTAATAGCTGAAACATACTGAAATATTGTTGTATTTCTTAAAGTATGAAGAGACTATCTTTATAATAACTTTAATGCATGGGAGATAATGAGAAGTGGAAGGGCTAAAAAATTAGAACTGTCAAAACTATTACAGTTTATTCCTCCAAATTGTGCTATGCTAGACACAACAATTCAGTTATAGTTTTAGAGAAAAGTTAATTCACGGGGGCTAACAAAATCTGTTTCTTTATGTATTTACATGTCTATCTGAGTGTAGGGAATTTTTAACTTTTCTTTCTTATATTAAGAAGAATTTTCAGCTAAAAAGAAGTCAAATTAGAAAATATAGGAATATCTATTACCAAAATTTAGAGCTCCCTCAAATTGGATGAATAATTAGCAATCTGAAAAAAATAGTTCTCCCCCTAAAAACTCAGTAGCTAACTATATCACTTTAGTCTTGTGGTCAGGATATATGTTAGTATAAAAAAAATGTTGTTTTCTGGTTTTAAAAAATAATTAAAGCATATTAAGTAAGTATATTTTAAATTACATATATTTAAATTAATTCTAAATATATTGATTTTGAATATTGATGTGTTTATTTTTATGATCTAGTAGAATTTTAAAGTTCAGAAATTTAAATAAAATTTTCATTTGAAAGATTCTATAATATGTGCAGACAGGAACAATATATCAGCTTTAAAATTTTAAACCAAAACCACTGGGTACTTGAGATTAGACGGTAGTTTTATTATATAGACATGGTCTTTCACTCAGAAAAAAAAATATGTTGCTTAGAAACCTACCCTAGTGCTGACTGATATTCCACATTTATTATAAATGACTCACTTAAAAGCATATTTAAGAAAAACTCGAATTAAGTGGCCAATTTCTTTCATTTCAAAGCTTTGTTCTGAATACCTGAAACTTTAGGGGGGAAAAATGAACTAAGATAGGTGGTTGCATATGTTGCTCACAGATGTAATTTTAAAAATTTTTTTTCCAAAGTTGGTGATATATCTGGTATTTTCACAAACCAGTACATATAGATTAAACATGCTGTATGTGCTATTTTTAGTTGAGTGAGAATTGCTAAAGATTTTCCAGTGCTGCAAAATTTAACTTCCTGGGCACTGTACTCTGTGTAAGTTAGATTAAAACTTTGGAGTTCAGAAATCCTAGGATATTCTTCCTAACAACTACCTTTACCCTAATGCCTGAGTGGCCTTCTCTTCTCATGAAACTAGAACAAAACAGAGACCTTGTAATTCCTGTAGAAGATGTTTTAGACTCACATCTCTTGGCCAATCCATTAAGAGTTTAGCACTAGCTCTTGACAAATCATATATATATATATAATTTTTTTTTACTTACTTGTATCCCAGGGGGGAACGTGTGTTGAGGCTTTGAAATGGTACTGTTTTCTTTTCTTGTCACATTGCACATTTATTTCTGAGTCTTATTTGGCCTTGTTTGGAATGAGCAGTGTGTGCGTGTGCACGTTTCTGTGCGTTGTGTCCATGTTTTTCTGTTTCATTTCTTTCAGAAGTGGAGAATTTTGCCATGCAGCTTTGAGCTTGGGAAAAGTTTATCTGCCACTGCCTCACCAGTAATCCACTTCTGGAATAACATGACTGGTCTTAAATACAAGTAGTATAGTCAAACCTACAAGAAGCCTCTGTGAAAATTGTTTAGAACCAGGTTCATGTTTGAGAGAATACTGGGTTCTTAGGGGTGTTTCCATTTAGCAAAATCTAAGATATGGGGGTCTCAGCTTTATAACCACAGCTTCCCTATTTAAAGCAATGTTTGTTTTAAAGTGTTTGAGGTGAAAGAATATCTGAGCCATCTAAGTATAGTCTCAGATGGGAGTATTTTCTTATTTCTGCCAGTGAACCTTTCCAGTGCTCTGTAAGCCCTCTGACATGAGGGTGAAAGTGTATCCTCCTGCTGCTCTTTGATGTCCACCCTCTGCATTTATTTATTCTGTGATAGAGAACCTTAAGACACAAAGAACTTTTGCTGTTGTTTTTTTTTTTCATTTTTTTTAACATTTGGAGGTCTCTTCTGTTTCTTTTACACACACACATACTTTATATATGAACATGTTCCTCTAACTCTTCCTCTTTTCTTAGCTCGAAGGGGATTTTGGACATGAGGCTGTCTGTCTTGAGGCCTCTCAGATCTCCTTTTACATAAAGAGAAAGACCTGTGTTGTGATGAATGACATGAAACAGGACTCTGTATCTTTTAGTAAAATAGCCAAAGCCACAGAAAAACCCTACTCATCGTTTAGCATTTCAACACAACAGCTGTTCCTATTTTTAAAGCTTTCAGATGTCTTCATATGGTAAGGCCAAAGCTTTCAGTAGCATTTCTTCTATGGGGAGAGGTGCTGACAATCATTTTATTGGTGCTAAAAGGAAAATCAAATATTCAGAATTTTATTTGGTATAATTTTGCTCTTGGAAGCCTGAGTCAAAGATCACCAACTCTAAGGGCTTTTCCAGGGCCTCCAGGTTAACATTAAAGGGGCTAGCAAAGATTCTCCCGTAGACTGTATTTTCAGTACCGTGTTTAATTTCCAGATTTGTTCTACCCTTTATATAATTAATAGTGCATTGTGCTGTCTATCATGCGCCCCAGGTGTGTTGTCAGGGACATGGCGAAGCCTGCTGCCTGCAAAACACCAAGAAATGCTGAAAACCAGCCCCACCAACCTTCACCGTGAGTATGGCATTGGTTTTATTGACTGAAAATGTCGTCTCTTACACAGATCACTAGTTATAGATTTATTAATTCACATTGCATGTGGGAATAGATATTCTAGCTACTCTGGTATATGTATAATAAAAAGGCTACTATTGAATTAGATAAAATTATCTGTAAACATTAAATATCTTTGTTATCTTTGTTAAATGATGTTTCTAATGCCCTGTTGTAAGCATAAAACTAATTAGAGGAAAGGGACACATTTTGAGGGGCTCTAGGGTGGCAGAAATTTTGTACCTTTTGGATTTAGAATGTATGTGGGCTGGAGCCTAGGAATTCAGGAAAGTAGGGGGCCAGCTACAGAGAGGGGAGGAGCATGAGAGTAAAGGAAATGCATAGGTAGTCTATTACCCATCTTCAAACATAATGGACAATCTGAAAGAGCAGATTGCCCATCTATTTTTATTTTTACTTCAACTCCAAGTGTAAACCAGTGAAGAGTTAAATGAGCAACCAAAGGGGAAAGCAGGAAGTATAGAAGAAACCAAATAAGTAAACTTTGAGTTGCGAATCTGGATTTTGATGAGATAAAATGTAAAGAGCTTTAAAATTCTGCAGAGTCGCAAGATATATTCAATCTTCTAAGAATTATGCTCTTGGTAAGAAAAATTAAACCTTCCTTTAAAATGTCTCAGCAGCGGCAATATTCTTAGCATAACCATTATAGCCAAGTAGTTACGACTAGGGAGGTGGCTTCTTTCAAAGTTCTTAGCAAAAACCTTTGAAGAAGTGTGTATCACTAAGAGTGATATTTTAATAGATTTCTTTAGCTGAGGATTCTTTGAAGCAAAACCAAAATAAAGTGATAACATTGTAAAAAGTCTATAAGAAGAAAAGTAAATTTTTGTAATACTTTTGCTCTGACAGTTTTTATTAGCATTGGCAAAGACTGAAATTAAATAAAATATTTAAGTGCTTATATTTTGTTATTATATACAGTTACAAATAATTTAAAATTATGTTTTAAGATATAACATTTTGGTTAAGAAATTTCACGAAGCCAAAAATCACTGAATATCATTCTACATTTTATCAGTACTTTTCAAGGAATAAAAATAATTTTGATTTAACCATAGTAAAAATATGTTACAATGACATTGAAAAAAATACATAGCTGGATGTACTCTTAATAATGTTACTGTATTTTTTTCTATAAATAACTTTACTGTAAAACCGTTTTCCTGTTGCTGGAACTTTTCTTGATAATTTAGAGAAAACTTACAATCCCCACTTATTATCTTATGTTCTAGATATTAGAAGACATTAGAAAACATTAGGTTTCAAGCAACTCCTGGGAAATTTCTTTAAATAATTCACATTTCTTTTAACATATGTATGTTCTACATATTGAGGTTTCTGTTAAATTGGTCCTGCTCATTTTGAAAACCATTTTAAATTGGAATTTTCAGATATAAAGAAGCAATTGTCATCATTCCCAAAAAACTTTAGGTCATGTTTTTGGGTCTTCTTTTGTTTTTACTTTCTATAGACTTATAATTGTGGAAATCCATTGTTAGCTTACAACATACCTGGTGAAATTTTTCTGGTGGCCCCTCTGACCATAGTGGCATAGTAGAGAGTATAGTTCTCTCTGTGAATCCTCCATTCTGACAGTCCCTTTGCTCACTATATACTTTTCTAACTGAAATAGTAAATCTCTCTTGAGATGACTTGAAAGATTTTAAATTCGCATCATTCTTTATTTCTAATGATTCTCTCTAGAGAGTGCTGGGTATAAATTGAACTCTCCATATCTACAGAAGTGACTTTCTAGGTTGATATGAAAAGGGAAACAATAAATTGGGGGTTAGGGGTAATTAAGGATGTGCTGTAGCCTGTAGATCAGTGTTAAGTCATAACCAATTTGTGGATCTGAAAATCAAGAGACTAGTTTTTTGTTTATTTGTTTTTATTTTTGAATGGAATAGAATAGAAAATAAAAGAATACATCCCAGATTAGTACTGTAGGATAAATTTAGATTTCTGATAACAGGATCAAAATATAAATTCAATAAACACTACATTTAGTTACAAGGTTGTGCTAATTGATTTTAATTGGGAGAGTAGCTTAGTCAGATTTTCATTATATGTATATGTGTGTATATATATAAAATATATTTTGCTTTACTTTGGCGGAAGTGGGGAAAAGGGAGTATGAATGTGATGTGAGCAAAACTAGAGGCAAGCAAATCAATTAATAGACTATTGTAATAGTCTAGAGAAAGACAATAAGGTCTTGACTTATAGGAGTGAAAGAGGATGTGGGAAGGAAACATTTCAAGAGCTGAGTAAGAAGTCAGATGAACAGTGCTTAATTGTCAGTTGAATATGGTTTGTGAGGAAAGAGTATAGGGGACTAGCACATCACTGGTTGAAGGAGAACTGTAATTAATGAATCAAACCAGGCCCAGGGTAGGGCAGTGAGGAGTTCAGATTTTGATATGATGATTTTATGTTACCTGTATGTTATTCAAGAGTATATATCAAAGACACAGTTGAGTATATGAATCCGAAGCACTCAGTTAACTGGGGAAGTAGATGACATCACCAAAGGGTATATAATTAGGCAAAACATAGCAGAGTAAGAATAAATAAAGGAAGAGGATCCCCCAAATCAACTGAGGAATAATGGTAAAGAAGTAGGAGAATAAGAAGCCAAGATAGTAGAGGGATACAAAGGGAATACCCACGAGTATCAAATGAAGCAGAAAATCAATAAAGAATTTCACAGATTAAAAATGTCCTTTGGGTTTGGTCATATAGAAGTTAATGGTAGCTTTGGTCAAAAAAGTTTTAATATATAAGTGGGTGGAAATACTTTATCTCTGTGGGTGTGAGGAGCAAATGAGAAGTCAGGAAAATGGGATGGTGATTGTTCACGCCTTTTTCAAAACACTTGACTGAATTAGGAAAGAGATAGAGAGGTAGGTAGATAGATAGGAAGTAGGGCAACTGTGCTTGTGTTACTTGGTATATTATATTTTGCAAATCTAGTTTGATGAATATACATTTCAATATAATTTGTATTTTTAATAATTGTGTTTATAAACCATCCAAAGATTGTCAGTTGTTATTAAAATGTCACAGTCATATTTAAAGCATGCTCCATAAGTTTTCATCACTTAATCAAAGTAATAAATCTATCAAAAATATTAGAGTTCAACAAATTGAGTTTTATGCCAGTGATTCCTCACGTGTAAGATGCACAGATAAATAATATAGAATTCCTGTCTTAAGAGTTCCCTCTCAAGTTGGGGAGATGGCAGTCACATAACCAGATAAATTATGATACTACATGATAAGAGCAACACTAAAAGTATGTTAAAAAGGAGAAAATGATTTTTTATGTTTAGGGTTAGTGTGGTCAGGGAAGGATTTACAGAGCCTAGAGTAGTAATAGGAAATGTGAAGGATGAATAATTCAGAAACGCAGGCCAGTTTGGGGTACAGGGTTCCAAAAAGAGAGAACAATTACCCTGAAGCCCAGAATATCATGTTATACTGGTATAATTTAAAGCATGGACTCATTGCCTCTGTGTGTGTGTGTGTGTGTGTGTGTGTGTGTGTGTGTGTGTGTAGTCACGTGGTTGGGTGGCAGTTCATGCGTATACAGAGGGTGGGAGTTGGTGTAGTGTGCGAAAGAGAGAAAGAAAGGAGGCAGGAATTGCTGCATCAGAATCTGAGGAATAGGACACTTGTAAAATATGGAGAAAATAAGCAGCAAATGATTTTATTTTTAATACTGTATTTTGAAATTTAACATTACATTGTGAGTTTTTGTTTTGTTTTGTTTTTCAAAGTGATTGTGGATTTTAAAAGTTCGATACACTTGTCTACTCATCAGTCTAAGTAATGGATATTAGTGGGAATAAGTATGAGAGTGAGGAGATAAGGGAGATTTGAGAAAGTTTTGTAGATAGTATAATTAGAATATAATGATTCATTAGTTGTGATAATAGAGCAAAAAGAAGAGACTCACTCACTTTAGCTCAAGAGATTAAGTGGATGTGATAAAATTAAAAAATTTAACTTAGGCACTAAAGCAAATTTAGATTGAACATTAGACTTTTGTATTAGTGGCCAACTGAAACATCCAGAAGACAGTTGGCTATTCATATCTCAAATTCAGGAGAGACTTAGATGAGATATACAAACTTGTGAGCCATTAGTTTATATCAAAAACCAGTAAGACTAATGAAATAGCATAGGGAGAAGGTATAGAGTTAGAAGAAAAGAATGTAAAAGGCAGTATAGAGGTGTCACCAGTACATAAACAAAGAGCAGAGGAATTAAGTAAATTATAAGATCATGCAAATACAAACTTGTCTCAGTTTTCTTGGAACTTCTTATGTTTAGGTACTGAAATTTCCACATCCTGGGAACCTACCTGGGAAAACTGGAATGGTTGGTCACAATTGAACTGGTATACTTGGAATTTGAAAGTAAAAATCCAGAAAAGAATATATAGCCAAAAATAAGCTAAGCTTAAACAAATAATTTTTGTATTCCTGTGGAAGGAGACATTATTATGAATAAATTGGATCCAGAGAAGTACATAAATCATAGTTCAGTTTAATTTTTTTGTTTTGCTTTGTTTTTTTGTTGGTGATTGCCTACTCTTAAAAATTAAGGTGTAATTCACGTAACATACATACAATTTACGTTTTTAAAGTGTACAATTTAGTGGTTTTCACAAAATTGTGCCACCATCACTATTATGTAATTTCAGTACATTTTGATCACCTGCAAAAGAAACCTAATATCTATTGCAGTCATTCTTTTAGTTTCCTCAAAACCTAAGTCCTAGCAATATACTTTCTGTCTCTGTGGATTTGCCTGTTCTGAACATTTAGTATAAATGGACTCATATAATATGTGACTATTGTTATCTTGTTTTTATAATTTAATATACTATTTTCAAAGTTCACCCATGTTATAGCATTGCTTTTATTGCCAGATAATATTTCATTAGAGGTATATACCACTTATTTGTTTATCCATCCATCAGTTATTTGGCATTTGTGTTCTTTCTGATTTTATGCTGTTACGGTATAAAATTGCTTTTAACATTTGTGTACAAACTTTTTGGTGGACATGTGTATGTTCTCAGTTCTCGTGAGTATAAACCTAGAAATGAAATTGCTGGCTCATACGGTAATTGTATATTTACATTTTTGGGGAACTGTTGAGTTGTAATTCAAATAGCTGTTCCATTTTACATTTCTACTAGCAGTGTAAGAGGATTCCAGTTTCTCTGTATCCTCAACAACACTTGTTATTGTCAGTCTTTGTTATAGCCATCCTTGTGAGTGTGAAGAATATGAATGTTGCGGTTTTGATTGTATTTCCCTAATTAATAATGATGTTGAGCATCTTTTTATGTGCTCATTGGCTATTTTTTTTTTTTTTTGCTTCTCTGGAGAAGTATTGATCAAAATCTTTTGTTCATTTTTAATTGGGTTATTTGTCTTTTTATTGTTGAGTTGTAAGAGTTCTTTATATATACTGGATACCATATCCTGTCAGATAAATGATTTGCAAAAGTTTTTTTTTTCCATTTAGTGAGTTGCATTTTAATTTTCTTGACAGTACCTTGAAGCACAAGTTTTTAATTTTAACTCCAATTGATCTATTTTAGATTTGGTTACTTGTTGTTTTGGTGTCATACCTAAGAAACTGTTGTCAAATTCAAGGTCATAAAGATTTGCCCCTAGATTTTTTCCTAAGAGTTTTATAGTTTTGCTTATCACATTTAGGCCTTTGATCCATGTTGTTGTTATTTTTTGTATATACTGTGAGGTAGGGGTCCTATTTCATTCTTTTTCATGTGAATATCTAATTGTCACAAGATGTTGAAAGCAGACCTATGTGTCTTGCACCCAATCATAGAGGGAAAGCTTTTAGTCTTTCCACATTAAATATTATATCAGTTGTGAGGTTTTAGTAGATGTTCTTTATCAGGTTTAGGAAGTTTCCTTCTATTTCTAGTAGTTGAATATTCCTATAATGAAAGGGGTGTTGAATTTTCTCAACTGCCTTTTCTGTATCTATTGAGATGATAATGTGTTTTTTTGTCCTATATTCTATTAATATGGTGTACTGTTTTGATTGATTTTCATATGTTGAACCAATCTTGCATTCCTGGGATAAATCCCACTTGGTTATTCATTTTATGTTGCTTTATTTGATTTGCTAGTATTGTTTATGATTTTTGTGTATATATTTATAAGAGATATTGATCTGTTATTTTCCTATGATGTCTTTGTCTGATTTTCGTATAAAGGTAATAGTATCCTCATAGGTGAATTTAGAAGTATTCCATAGAAGAGTTTGTGAAAAAAGTTTGTAAATATTTCTCCAAATATTTGGTATAATTCACCAGTGGAGCCATCAACATTCCTTTGTGAGAAGGTTTTTTTATTACTTAGGTTCTGTCTTTGAAAATTTGAAATAGTTCTAGATGAATGTTTATGTATGTTTAAGTGTCATATGAAACTCCCATGTCTTCAGGAAAAGCTTACATTCAGAAGTGAGTTTGATATAACTTTTAAAGCTATTCATGATTTGAGGTTATTGACACTTTTGTTTTCTAATTCCTAGAAAATAAACAACTTTGTGTGTGTGTGTGCATGTGTGCATATTTACATGTATGATAAATTTTATCATATAAAAATTACCAATGTAACCTCAGAGTGTGACTTCAGTATAGGTAAAGAAAGTATCTATAAGACCTTGTGCAAGTTCTTTAATACTGTTGAGATGCTTTGGTTTGAATTTCTCTGATTACATTTAGAAATATTGAGAAACCAGTTTTGATATGGTGTTTATGTTTACTTATTTCTCTTTTGTTTTCTTAGATGCTTGTAAGTCCTATAATAGTTCTATTAAAATTAATTATCAATTTCATTTATTTAACAAAAAAATGAATTTAGGTTCCAGGCAAAAATTCAAATTATTTACTCTCAAGATTTTACTTTGCTATTCAGTCATGTCCTCCCTACTTCCTCTTTTCTAGAGATGATCTTTCTGTACAATGGTAATTCATGTCCTGGACTGGATCATTGAATACAATCTGCGTGGAAGCTTTTGACATGGGCATGTATGTCACACAAACTCTTCTTTTTCCCTTCTTTACAGTTTCAGATGAGTCAGTCTTGAATCTACAGGGAGGCTGCAGCTAAATTTTTTTTTAATAAGCATACTTTTTCAGCTCTCAAGGGCATGGCTTTTTTCAGTAACAGTCTTATAAATTTAATGATATAACACAAGGACTTATGAGGACCAACATGTATGGGGTAAGAATGAATTTAATCATGTAAATGTAGTAGCTTATTTTTAACCTAATTTAAAAATAGTCAAGCTTGAGAACCAGAAATATAACTGAGCAAAATATATGTTAATATATTTACTTTTCCCGTAGCAGTATGGTAAATATCATATATCTTTATAATTAAAAACATGGTTTCTCATTTAAAAATCACACACTTAATAATTATATCTTATACTAGATAAAAATTGTACAAAAAATGTTCTTTGAAGTTATAAACAGTTGGACAGATTCCCTTGTCATTATGTCACTGTGCCTTTAAACTCTGCATACCAAACATGATCTTCAGGCTGTGTGTACTAATGCCCAGAACTCTATGTCTCCTTGAATTGGTAGATGGCGAAAGTTCCATAGAAAATTGGGCAACCCACTGGCAGACTGTCACCACCTCAGAACGCCTCCTTCATAAATACAATAATTCCTCTTAGAAGCCTGGGAGAGGCTGTATGAATACTGAAATATAGTCTGCTTTTACTTATTTTTCTTGATATTGCCTCTCTACCCATCCGGGTTCATACAGTCTTCTTAACTCCTGAAGTTCTACTGATTTTATACTCAATCTTGTCCTAATTCTCTTGAATGTTGATCTCAGTGCAGGTGTGATCTACTCCTTCAGTGGAAACCTGTTAAATCAGCCTGGAATGAGAGGGTGGCATTGAAGAAAGGGCAAGTGAACTTATTCCAGTGGCAGAAGAATGTGAAATAGGGGAATTAGTTCACTGATTGCTTTGCAATGAATCAAGCTATGTTTTCTCCCTTCAATAAATATTTATTTAATCTGTGGAGCAGTCCCCCATAACCCTGGTTTTACTCCTCAGTTTTATTTACCTGTGGTCAGCCATATTCTGAAAATATTAAATGAAAATTTCCAGAAATGAACAATTCACAGGTTTTAAATTGTGTGTTGTTCTGAATATCATGGTGAAGTCTCATGCTGTCTTATTCTCTCTGGCCTGGATATGAAGCATCCCTTTTTCTAGCCTATGCAAGCTGCATATGCAATCTTCCCTTAAGTTACTCAGTAGCCATCTTAGCTGTCAGATTGTCTGTCACAGTGTCAGAGTATAAGAGTAGTGATCTTGGTATATAAGAGTAGTGATCTAAAGTATAAGAGTAGTGATCTTGGCAATTTAGATACGCTAAAGAGGAGCTGTAAAGTGCTTCCTTTAAGCTAAAAGGTGAAGTTCTTGACTTAATAAAGAGGGGAGAAAAATCTATGCTGAGGTTGCTTATATCTACAGTAAGAACAAATCTTGTATCTGTGAAATGACAAGGAAAGAAAAAAAAAGTTCTTCTTAGTTTTGCTGTCATTCCTCAAACTGCAAAAGTTATGGTCACAGTACATGATAAGTGCTTAGTTAAGATGGAAAGGGCATTAAATTTGTGGGTGGAAGATGTGAACATCAAATGTGTTCTGATTGTTGGCAATGTGTTCCACCAGAGAATATCGAATCTATATGGAGACTTTAGCAAGGAATCCGCTGAATGGGTGACACCAAGCTATTTATTAGTAAGGGATGGTTATGTAGATTCATAAACAGATTTGAACTGAAAAATATAAAAATGGTTGAAGAGATTACGTCTTCTGGTGAAGAAACTGTTGCCATATTTCAGTGGAATTAAAGAAAAGTTGATTAGAGTTCAGTGCTCTCCAGGGTTCAGGCATCCATTGGAGGTCTTGGAATGTATACCTTATGGATAAGGGGGAACTGCTATACTGTGTGCAGAGCCCAATGCCAGGCACTGTATATGATGATGAACAAAGCATAGTCCTCATCCTGGTAGAACTTACAGTGTGGGAGGAGATGATCTAAACAACAAACAAACAGAGATGCAAAAACTAGTGGTTAAGGAGAGGAACTTCTGGTGTGTTATGAAGGAAAGAGGGTCTAAGTCATGTGTATAAATCTCTTATATGCTTAATAGGTCTTCTGTTCATAGACTCCATAATGTATAGGTTTATATTTTCTCATAAAGTCTCAAGCATCTTATTATGTACACAAATGTATCTTCAGTGACATATATAAGTGAAAATTTTAGAAATCTCAATTGTATTATTTTAGATAGATTTGTATAGAGTTTCAAACATTGAAGGGAAGAAATTATAAAAATAAAAACGGAAACATTAGATTTCTGCCATTTAAAATAAATTCTTTTGCTATTTTTTATCCATCGATAAGAAATGTCATTCAATGTCACTATGGATAGTTTTATTACCACCTTTAGTAGGGATTATATTGAGCAGGTGATATTAGAAAAATAAAAGTTCCAACTAAAATACATATATTTTTTATCTTTTAGAATTAAGTTTGTACAGCCAATAACTTGAAAATAGATAACACCAGGAATGCTGACATTTTCAATTCATGGTTATAATTAGGAAGTGACAGAATTTTTTAAATGTGTGGCTTTTATAATCTTCATTTTCTTTATATGATTTGCTGGTTGACGCAAATCAAACTATGCCAGCTCACAAATCTTTAAAAACCCCTATTTCTGCTGTAACTATTTTAAGGTAATATTGTGTTTTCTCTGCATGCTCAGAGGAGAAGGTAAATCTTCAACTTTGTGGGTGCTAAAAGAGTTTAGTTCTATAAGAGTAGAGGTGTGGTAATTTTATATATGAGTTGTGTCTTGAGGAACATGATTAGTTATTAATTACTTTAACCAGGTATCCCTTGTTGACTAAACTAGGTCTTCTGTTAATGATGCTCTCTGAGCAGTTCCTATATTAGTGACTCTGACATTGGAAGACCTAGTCCCTTGTATACCATCTGTGTCATTTGTTCCTGAGGATATAAGATGTTTTAGCCAAATGCAATATTTCCCCTTCTATGTGGGGTATCTGACTTGAATCCTATTTATTTTCTTGTTGATTCTATAAGGAAGCCTAAAGATCACTTTTACTTTAAGCTTGGGACCAGCCCCAAGCAGTTAGCTCAATGACTTCATCGTTTCAGCTTTCTTGGGCCAGTTTTAGGATAAATACTATCTGTCCAAAAGAACAAAGTATTATTTTTAAAAAGATATCCTGAAGAAACTAAGGTTGTACAACTTTTGTTTGAGTTCATTTAATGACAGCTTTACATCAAACCAGATGATGTTGGCAACAACTGAGATTTAATGATACATACACTTGACCTGCATAGGGAAGACAAGATGTGACCTTTAGGAGTGACTCACCCAGGGTCACTCAGTAGGAGAGAGTAGATCCAGGTACAGAATCCAGATCCTAGTATACAATTTATTGAAAAGATACAGATTATCTATATTATTATCAAGAAGAATAATTTTGTAATTCTTCAGGGAGCAATGTGTAAGTCCTAGCTTAAATGTTAAACCATGTATTTTTAGTATTCTTGCTCTGGTACTCACTTGCTGAGTAACATTGGCCCAGGTATTTTACATTCCTAGATTTAGTTTTCTTATCTGAAAAATAAAAAGAATATTATTTCTAGTTATCCCACTGGGAATTTTCGAGGATTAGAGAACAAGTATGTGAGAAAGTTGCATATAGGTATTATAAAATGTTATTCACATATGCTTAAAGTAGCAGTGAATAATCTCTACATTATTCATTATATCATTTACTTAACAAATATTTACCAAACTTTTACAGTATGCTTATATTGGCACAATTTGAAAAACATATTTATATAGCTGCATCTTTTTTTATCTATTATTATTTCTTATTGAAATGAATGGTATACTGTGTGCAGAGCCCAATGCCAGGCACCTTTAAAAGAATATACCCTCACCTTACACTACCCTGTCATATCTTAAATTCTCCGTACTGTGTATGAATAAGGAGGCCAGGAAATGTATATGTGGAAAATTTCCTCAAGTTATTCTGATGTACTCTCCTGATTTAGAAGCACTGGTATGTATTACTTAAATGCTTAGTAAAAAAGAAGATTAGCTAAGGTGAGTAATAATTTCATCAATCAAAATTAATGTCGGCATTACTGAAATGGATGTTTCTTCCAAAATTCATGTAGAATGGATGCAAAGAGAAATAAGTATTGGCAATATTATTATTAGTAAGTCACTCACTATGTCTTGGGGCCCAGCCTGGTTACTCTGTGAATCACTGCTATTTCCTCAGCTCTTCTACAGAGTCTTTTGTCCAGGATGAGAATGATCTGTCTGTGCCAAGAAAATAGATGGTTGTTGTGCAAAAAC
The DNA here is from genome assembly GCA_004027375.1 of Macroglossus sobrinus. NCBI lineage: Eukaryota > Metazoa > Chordata > Mammalia > Chiroptera > Pteropodidae > Macroglossus > Macroglossus sobrinus. The sequence continues at coordinate 78,276 of PVKZ01001699.1, read as the reverse complement.
AGGAAGCTTATAGCCAAAGGAGAATCTGTAGCCACTGGTTACTTCTGCACCAGTATGAGAAGGAAGGTGTTAAATTCAGAGAAAAGATCATGACCAGGAGTTTGGGTAATCTATGCAGTGAATTAATGTTTATTTAGTAAAAATGATTTTGGTAGATAAATGGATATATTAATCTATTATGCACATAACAAATATTAAGTATTGTGTCTAGGATATATTTAGTGATTTTAGATAGCATTGCTAGTAATATAATTGAGGTCACAGGGTAGACAATTTTAGAACATGGCATACTGAAGCAAACTTTTTAAGTCTTATTTAACTCTTAATAATATTAAATAAGATTTTCATTATTTTCAGATGACCCATATATGTAGGATATATTTTGACATTCATTCATTTTACTCATTTATTGAACAAATATTACAGACTTATAAAACATTTAAGAAGATATAGCTTAGTTAAGCTGACAGACAGGTAAACAAATAAATACAACGAAGTATAATGATGAGGCCATGAAATCACAGAGAAATCTAACTCAAAATTGAAGGTCAGGAAAACTTGGTAGAGCCAGTAATACTTGTCATTTTATTGTATTTATGTTAACAATTATATGTTATCTGATATTTTTCTGTAATACTTTAAAAATATTTATTGAACACAAGCTGTTTCAAATACTGTACTAAATTAAAGGATGAGGGAAGGAAGACCTCTCTTCCCCAAATAATATTAGGTATAGAATCTGCCCTCAAGGAGTTTATAATTTAATTGTGGAAGATGAGGGGGAAGGAGGAAGGGAGGGAGAGAAGAAAGTAGAAAGTAGAGATGGGTGAGTGTGTAGATGGGTGAGTGAGTGGATGGATTGGATAAATTGGTGGCTATGTAAGTATAAAAGATATCTTACAATATGGGTAAATGACAAAAGTGAAAGGAATTACTTTAAAAACATACCAGGAATTTCCTCAGAGAGGGGTGATAGGTATATAAATAATTGTGGCTGAGGTGGTGTGGAATCAGAAAAAGCTACAGGGGGAAAGGAAGGACTAGTTTTCCTTCCAGAATAAATTGCAATTAGATAGAAAGGACAGATAAGGGCATCCCTGACTAAGAAAATGACTTGGGTAAAAAGTTCAAAGTGAGAATGAAGCTATCAGGCAAAGGGGGAATTGACTATATAATCTAGTTAGAGAAACATATTTTGCAAAAGAGCTGGAGTATATACACCTATAAAGGAAGATAGGGATCAATTTATAAATATCCTTGAAATCCAGTCTCAGAAAACTGGTTTTACTTCCAAGGAAGACATGGAAGTATCTGAACATAGAGCTACCCAGTTGAAGGATTATCTAAGAATGATGAATTTTTCAGAAGTATGTATGATGGATGATAATAGGGCATTCCTGCAGAGAAAGAGACCAATTAGTAGGTGACAAAAATAGACCAGACATAGTTAATAATATTAAGGATAATGGTAGTGGTAACAGAAGAGATAGATGAGAGAGGCAACTGGAAAGAGAAAGCATCAGGCTTTGGTGACAAGTGAATGTAGAAAAGAAAGGAACAAGGAAGAAGAAAGACTAAAAAAAAAAAAAAGTCCAAGAATTTGACTCTGGGAGTTACCTTAGGAAAGTTAATGAAAAATAAGGAAATGGAAAAGGCATGTAGCTCTAGGGAATTATATTTCCTAAAATATGCACTTTTTTTCTAATGCCTTAAGGGAGTTCCATAGGAAGGAAGATTGACATAATGGAGAGAACTGTTTCATGTTGGAGCATCAAAAAGGAAAAGAACACATTTCTAAATTTTCAAAACCTGTCACCAGCTTTCGTTATGCATAAAGTTCCAGCAGAAGAGTGTATAGTGTTAGCTCTTTGTGATTCTCTGTCAAAGATGGTAATAACAATAACTGCAATTATATCTTATTCTGTTTTAGGCACTTTATGTACACTTAATTCTCATAAAACGTTATACAATACCATTATTATCTTCATTTTACAAATAAAGAAACTGAGGAACAAAGGCTTAAATTACTTGCTCATACACATACATCCACTAATGGAGAAGCCAGGATTCAAAGCCCGGCAGTCGGAGCCCTGAACCTATGCTCCAGACTTCCTCGGAGGCAGCCACTCCTGGTAATCTATTTCAGTGATCTGAGTGAGGATCCACTGACACCTAACTTCTTGCTGATTCTTGGGTTATGCACGAGAGGGCTTAAAAGACAAGAATGCCATAGTGTTCTTGATTCAAAGAATTTACTTTAGTTCAGCATATGGTAAGTCATGCTCTCCATGGTAGTTACCCTATGTGGGAACAAATTCATGGAAGATATAAAATTTGATGGACTTAGAAGAATGTAAAAGTTGCTGCCAGTTACTTTTTGCATCTAAATTTTCTTATATATGAAATAAGCAGGCTTTTATTTGTTGTACTTGCAAAAAGGGGGGTTGATATTTAATTTAAAGATGAGCTCCTATACTTCAAAAAGTATACTAGTCATTTGCCAATAAATTGTGTGCTACCTTGGGATATGTTTTCTTTGTTGACTTAGTTGACTTTCCAAAAAAAGTAATTAACTTAATTTTTTTTAAAAAAATTGTCTCCCTACTTGCAGTTTTCCCTTGTTGAAAGCAGGGGCTATGTTTTATGAAAGTTGTTGGTCTACTTTAATATGTAATACTGTGCAATACCATTGGAACTTGATATAAATTGCTTTCCTTTGATTTGAACTATACTTTGATTTGATTTGAATAGTGAGTCCTGATTGACAAATGATTCTAAGATGAATCCTATTATCCCCTCTACTGCAAATGGTAAACTGAGCTGAGAAACATTAAGAAGTAGAGAATATGGAGAATCAGGATGGAGAATGAAAGCCTCTTTCATTTTTCCCTTTGGTTTTTCTAACTTTGTGTTTCCATACAATGCCAGAGAGCTATTTCTACCATCTATTACATTTGAAGCACGAAAAGTGTTAAAATATTTGGGCTTGTCTTTGTAGTATCATTTTCTGTTACAGCCCAGGTGGTAGTCTTGGGCCATATTAATGAAAAAAGTTCAGACTTGGAAAAAATGTGACTTTGACTTAAATAGCTGTGTGTCTGTGTGTGTGTGTGTGTGTGTGTGTGTGTGTGTGTGTGCATGTGTATCAATAAAAATAAAAATTAGGTTTTTTACAATTAAGATAAGAGGGCATTTAATTTTTCTCTTTCAACAAAGGTAGAATCTCATCTACTACTGTACTGTCCACAGCAGCAAATACAGTACTTAAAGCCTAAGGGTACTCAAGGTGTATGTGTTTGGTCCAAATAAGATGGAAGTCAGTTCTGTACCTCCTTCACATCACACTCCCTAAACACATGCAGAGTCATGCACATGCATCCTTCTTTACTTTCTCTTTTCTATTTGTGCCACTTCCGTTCTCCCAGTCATCCAGACGGGAAACCCCTGAGTCATTCTCAACTCCTTCCTGCCTTGTGCTTCCTACATGTAATCAGTCACTGTGTCCTGTCAGCTCTAATTCTGAATCTTAACATCTGTTCCTTTTTTCCATTCTCACTGTCATCTTCTTTATTTCAGACTCTTTCTCTTTTACTTAGAGTTGGAAACCTAATTGGCCTTTTTGTCTCCTATTCTCTCATCAGTCTAAACCATCCCACTCAGCTTTGGTCAGAGCAGCTGCCCTCTCAGATGCCTTCATGCCTAATAGCCTATGAAAATTACTGGCCACTGCCTGTCTTATCCCCCACAGTGCCTTCTCCTAGTCATGTTTCACAAAATTGCATTGTTCCTTACTCACTGGAGATACTTTCCACGTTTTTTTCCATTCTGAGCTTTTACCCCCACTGATTTCAGTGTCTAATTTTCTCACCCATCCCACTTTCAAATCTCTGCTCACATGCAATTTTCTTCAAAACTTGCCTAACCACCACACCAGAATTTCTTCTTTTGTTATATCTATCTTACTTAAAGCACATAGCACTTTCCACTTATTTGTGTATGTGTCTTAGATCTGCTGTGAGTTTATGAGCCCTATTTTAGTTATTTTTTATTTTCTTAATATAGAAGAGGTTGGACAGTTCTTAAGTGGAATTGGTTGCCAGAATGAAACTATGTGGAGCATGCTCATGCTCTCTCACTCTCTCAATCTTTCAATAAAATATTAAATTTGGATGTTAAGTTTGCAGGAAAAGGCTCAGTATTAGATGGTCAGAACAGAAGAGCTTTTGTTGTTATTGATTTTTTTCTTTCATCATTGGCTGCACAAATTTTATATTTATCATGCATATAAAATTTGGGGGGGGCAGTAAATTGTATATAAACGTGAAGTACAGATGTGAAGCCTCTACTTACATAGCAAACTGTCCTGTATATACCTTTAAGATATTCTTTCTTGAATCCCGTTTTCATCATATTACTTTCTGATTCAAAATGTATTTTTGTGCCTATCAAGTTAAGTCTAAAATTCAATGTCCAGATTTCCTCACATCTTCATCTTTATTCATTTCTATTACGTCTCTTCTACATACAGGTTTCTGCATGCTTTTAGCAACACACTACAATATAAAAGATGTTGACTTTACTTATTGGCTGATTGAGTATATATTGCTGTTTTTTATTATTTTAAACAGGTCTAACCAAAAGTGTATTAGAGACAAGGAGATTGTATTTGTAATCTAACATTGGATTTCTGCAGTATGTTTATATTTGAGCTTGAGAAGCAGGCAAATGGGCTTGAGAAACATCTCTCTATTCTAAAACTTTTAAGTAATTTTTGGATGAAATAGAGATGCAGAAAGGAAAATGGGAGGTAAAGGCTGCGAACATGCCCAGAAGGATTTAGAGTCAGTGTTAAGAGGATAATCTTTGAAGGAATAGGAGAAGAAAAAGAAAAACTATATTGCTAGAGCAACACCATAAGAAATATGGGTGTGTCTCTACCTTGTACAGAAGCAGCAAATGCCCATGCTCCTGCAAAGATATGTGGACTAGGATTTTTATCTGGCAATTGTTGGTTTACAAGGCCCTTGCCTCATTAAACCTCAGTTAAATTTCTCCCCAAAGAGAAAGGCATTATTTTCTACTTTTTTACCTTCAGAAAACTGATGATCAAATTAGTTACCAGTAAATGATAGAGTTATAACTCAGACCTCTGACTTTAATTGTTTATTTCATTTCATTGCAGAGGGTAAATAGGGCACTCTATAAATTGTGTCCTGTAAGTTCACATGGTAAACTTTCAGTGTCTGTCTGTCTGTCTGTCTCTCTGTCTACCTACCTATCTATCTTCATCATCAACATTATCTATCATCTATCTATTCACATATCTATTCATATATAAGCTGATGGAGGTTGTGTTAAGGGATGTGCAACACCTTCCATTGCCCACCATTCATCCACTTTCTTATCCTCACCCTCCTTTACACAAATACTTTACCCCACCAATACAGACTTGAAGTTCACCAACACACAGTGGAGTATTTAGAGATGGTCCATACCATTATAGAAGTCAACTTGTTAAATTTTTTAAAATTATGCAAGCTGGTTGTTTAAAGAGATCTTTTAAAAATTAAATTACATAAACTTACAATTGGGTAAATTATATTAAAATGAGTGTTGTAAATTCTCAAATCTTACCATTTCCTAATTATTTTGCTACTGTGCCTATTTATGCCCTTGAGTTATTCACATCCATTGTATCTGCATGATACTATGCAATGGAAATATTGCAGTAGCACTTATTTACCAACTCTATGTTAAAGTGACATCACATTTGTTGTTTGAAATCTGTCCTGATAGAAGTATTTACACCATGGAAATTGATAATTTCTCTAAATCGGCACTTTTTGTTGTTTATTTATTTTAGAGAAACTGTAGTGCATTTATCAGCTCAGTGCTGCAAACATATTCTTTTGTTTCTCTCTTTCCTCCCTTGGTAAATGCTCTTCTCTCTGCCTGGAATGTTCCATATATATCAAATAAATGATACTTTTTAGTATGTCTCACACAATATTTGGGGCATACTAAAAACTATTTGTTATTCATTGGAAATTCAGATTTAACTAGGTGATCTATATCTGTTAAATCTAACTACTATGGGTTTTTTTTTAATGTTTAATCTTCCTAGTACAGAGGTACTAGCTCTTTTTCTCATGGTATGTTCATAGTTTCTAACACAGGGAATGGATCAAATGAATCATAATAAGAAAGTTTGGGGTATTTTAAAAATAATATCTATACTCCTATTATATTCCTTATCTAACGTATATTCCTACACATTTCTGTTGGATGAAATCAGGAAATATTTTGTGGAATTTGAAATGACATGATGAGATTTGTGTTTTATAAAGATAACTTTAGGTGCTAGGTGGGCAATGATTTAGAAAGTAGAGATGATGGACTTAAGGAAACTGGATAGGAAGTTAAAGCAGTAGGCTAGATGGAGATGACAGGGTGTGAACCAAGAACTGATAGTGCCTTGCAGTAGAGAGGAGAGCATGGATATGAATAAAAACCTGGAGAGAGGACAACTAGACATGATCACTGGATATAAATGCTAAATGAAGGAAAAATAAAAATGACTCTGAAATTTCTTGCTTGGGCAGTGGAGTTGATGGTGGTGCCATTAACACAGAGAGAAAATATAAGATGTATAATAGATTGGGAGCAGTAAGAATAATTAAGTTAATAAAAAAACTTTTAGCCACCAGTACAGACAGAACACTGACAGTTAAAATGAAATACCAACCAATTAGAATGAACAGTAGCCATAAACAATCATGTAGTGGTACTGCTGGATGAGAGTGATTTCAACTGAGATATCCAACAGGGAATCGTAACTTTGGGTCTGGAACTCAGAAGAGAATTTGGGTCTAGAGATGTTAGAGTCCTTGGCTCGAAGGTGATGTTGGTGCTCTGGGAGTAGATGAGATCACTTATAGAATATTTAAAGAAGAGAGTGAATAATGGATCTAGAGAGTGTATTAATATTTGCTGAGTGGGCAGAAGAAGTTAAAATAGTAAAAAAAAAATGATGGAGTGATTAGATTTTGTGTATGGTGGAAATGATGGATTATCTTGCTGCCTCTTCAGACTCCATATTTTTTCAATGAGCCAATTTCTATGTTAGAACTGAAGTTACATAAGTCAAGGCCTCTGAAATACCAAGCACCACAGAGATTTGGAGGCTTGACCTTTGGTGCTATGGTAACACCACCCTTATTTGCACATTTTGGTTGATGAGAGATACAGAATGTCATTATTACCAGGAGTATCTTCTAGGACTGAAAACAAAGATATTCAAACAGGGAGAAATATGAGCCTATTAGTGAGAGTCTCAAAGTTGATTGCCCCAGCAGCCTCTCTGGCTTCAGTCAGTGACAAGAGAAGGAATGGCTGGGAATAGAAAGTTGCCTGTGGTGTGTCATTGATTGTGTCCTTAGAGGGCTTTTGCTGTTGTGGTATTTCTTAAAACGTGATAATAGGAGCAATTTTGAGCTGATGAGAAAGCATTTGCATTTGAACAGTGAGTTGTTCTAGTTCTGTTACTCAAGGAGTTCCTGAGGAAACTAAGACTGCCAGCGTCCATATGGTCTGGAAAAGAACACCATGCTCAAACTCAAATTTGTGTGGGTCAGCAGACCGCTGGGATTTTTTTCTTCCAGTTCTGAAAGGTTGCTTAATCATTTGTCTTGTTATTGCAAATGCTACAATAATAATTACAAATGGTTCTTTGCTTCCTAGAGCAGCAAACCTAAATTCTTCCACTTGTCACCAAGATCCACGCTAGCCTGCCTTCAGTAAGCCTGCATATTATACCACCAGCTTTACTGTGTCTGAGTCCCTAATCGTCACATTGGCACATCAGGTTGTTTCCTGCTGCCATGTCTTTATCTTATTCGTATTTCAAAATTACATCCAATTTTGCTCTGCCTATCCATGGATTTTGCTATGAGCCATGGATTCTTAATTACATTTGATGATGATCATTGATTGGTTTATTTATTCAACAGATATACGTTGAGCATCTGCCATTTACCAGTCACCTATGCTAGGTGCCAGGAATACAGCAGTGAACAAGACAGATAAGGCTCATGCTGGCATGATTTTGTATTCTAGAGAGGAAGACACTCAAATAAACATATATAAACCTATATAAATATGTATTTATATATACGTAATAATAAATAGATAAAATCATTGGAGAATATGATGAGAGATGGGAATTTAATGAATAGGGTGCTATGATAGAAAATAACAGAGGGGCCTACATTAATACAGAGTTAAAATGATGTCTGTGAGAGACCTAGAAGGCAGAGAATGGGAAGAAGTAGTCTATGAAAAGCTGAGTGTCCCCAGCAGGAGGGGCAGGAAGCTCCCAGGTGGGAAGGAATGTGTTCTGTGGTCCTGGGTGATGGAAACACTCAGGGTAGAGTTAGAGGTGCCTAAGGTGAGGTTAGAGGAGCAGACCCTGGCCAGGTCAGGCAGGGCACAATAAGAATTGGGCTTATTTCAGATATAATGGTGATATTCTAAGATAATAGCATCTATTAATAATATTAGGCCATAGTCTTATAAGGCTTCATGAAATGTACTGTAACACAGTTAAGATAGTAGCAGAATGTTATCATATCTAAGAATACTTTAAACTATATTTCTATATAAAATATTACATGCTGATCATAAATATTATTTAAAGAACTAAAATGAATACAGAAAAAACAGTGGGTCTTTTACAAAGTCAAAATTACCAGCCTCAACTAAATTCTGTTTCTTTCATCTAGGGCTTTATTTTTTAAGCCATACTGAAAGGAATATAATAACTGCTTTATTTTTATAAATTTCAGACTTTGCTTTGAGATTGCCTCAAGACTATGTGAGTTACTTGTCTTTTTACATTAAAAAAAACCTTTACATTTTTAACAGAATTTTATGTCAGTTTACCCAGAACATTTGAATGTGTTTTTAAAAATGTCTAATGTTATACTATTTACTTTTCCTTTTACTCGGCCATGTCCTTTTTTAGTAGTATATCCTAAAACCCAGATCTTTTGTATATTTTTTATTTTTAGGTTATACAAATGACAGTATCTGTAATGAATATCCCCAAAGTTAAGTGTAGTTTATTTAGCATTCATTTACTCATCAAAGATAAGTACATGCTATGTACCAAGCACTGGGCTAAATATAAAAGAACCAGAGGTGATATCAGACCCTGTCCCTGCATTCAAGGATGTTCAGTTTAGTAGCAGAGTTTCAATCTTGTACTCAAGTGAAAAGTAGAGCCTATTATATGTTACATAAGAAAAAGAAAAGAAAAGAAAAGAACAAATAATGTACTGTTGGAGTTTAGGGAAGTCATAGATGGAGTGGAAGGTACAAATAAATTGTAATGGTAGTATTCAGAATGAAGAAATTACTTCTAGCCACCAAAAACACAAAAAGGTATGTTAACCTTTTTGGTATCCTTTACTCTCAAAGTTATATTAAATAAAAAAAAAATCAGATTTTAGAGCTGAAAGGGGTTTAAAAGATTATCCAATCCAGCCTCCTAGCTTAAGATGTGGTAGAAGGGTCAGAGAAGTCAAATTAGAATACTTGCCCCGTGTTAGCCAGAGAGATTATGGTAAAATCTGGCAGTTCCCTAACTGACAGAGCCATATGCTTTTTACCATCTGTGGGGCCATAGGTGCCAGTTTGCAACTATGTTATGGGTAACAACCAAGGCTTATCTAGAAAATATGATTTAGTCTTTTTTATATTCAAATAATCACATTTTATTTTTAATGAACTGCTAATTGGAATTTAAGTGAGCAAGTACATTTTAAATACAATTCTTCTTATCCAAATTCACAGGAGCAGGTTAAGGAGAAATTGAATTTAATAAACTCAGTTGAGATGTTGTTCAGTCAGTCATAGGTAAAGCAGCTTCTTGATGTTCAGGAGGTTATAACACCAGAAGGCTCTGTAAAGAGAAGTTTTTGAGTCGTAGTCTCCAGCATTTTAAAGACTCAAGGTCTCTTTGTTCTGTGACTTTATTTAAATTTTTGTTGTTGTTTTCAACACTAGGAGGATAGGGAAAGCTCCTGGTGGGATCTGTGCTGATGTTCAAGACACGCAGAATAAAAATATAAACAGGATCATTGCTATTTTGATGTGATTGGCACTTTGAGTTCTTGTTGAATATTTTTTAAATGGGAAGACTTCCTGGCTAGAAATCAATCATAGTGTAAAAGGTCTGTGTCTTCTTCTTGTCTTTTGCATATAAGGACAAAACAACCACAAATTAGTCCAGCTGGTCATTTCCACCTTGGAGCTTCTAAAGAATGAAGGTTTTGTATAAATTGCAGAGTAAACCCGTATAAACTCATTCTTTTCCATGCTTATAATTATTTTCGAATTATAAAGTTTTTTACAGTATGGTACATAGGGCATTCTATCTAAACTTTAACGTAATGGTGGGGTGGATGGTATTTCCTTACAGTTTTTAAAATTGGATTTCTTTTGAAAATTGTGGCTTAGATATGCACAGTATATATTATTTCTGTTAAATGGTCAAGAATTGACTTTTTTAAATATTGTTATCGATCAAATGAACACTGTTCAAAAAATTTTGATAGTCAACATTTCCATTGTGATTTTTAGAAGTGCTTTATTTCTAAAAATGATCCTCCAAGTGACTATAATTCAAGGGCATTAAACCCTAAGTCGGGTGGAAGATAATTAGTGACAGTTATAGTTGGTTTTATCAATACAGCCTGTAGAAGGTTGTAACAGGAATTTCCCTAAATACTTTTATTTTCATTTTTCTTGTCATTTTTAATATAGAGGATTTATGTGGGGAATTCAGTGGTGTTACTTTAAACTTGATCTAAAAAAAGATAAACCAAAACCATTTGGGGTCTGGTAAAACATTTCATTAGAGAAAAAAAGAAACTATTTCCAGGAATGCAGATAGTAGAAACTCTCTTTGCTTCTTTACTTTGCCAAATAAATCTATGGTTCAAATAATGGCTGTGTAACTACAGCATGTTAGACACAGGAAGGATCCCTGTGATGATAGTAAGTACCTGCCCTTAAAAGGCATACAGTATAAGATGCTGCATGGTATTGATATAAAACATTCAGATGGGCTCTATACAGGTCATTTGACAATGTCATGGAGATATTGGCCGTGGTGTAAATACAGATCTTTAATTGCTCAAGTAATGGGCTTAATGAATACCTTCACTCACTCACTGAGTTTCATTTAATTCCTGAGCTTTATCCAAATGGTTTTTTTTTTTTTTTACTTAGCTGCCTCATAATGTTCCACTGTGCCACGATAACCACCCAAAAAGTTTTGTCAATATCACCAACTAATTTTTGAACAAAGGAAAGTAAAATGACCTTGAAAACAGCAGTTCCAGTTTTGCCAGTGTCATGAATGGAGCTTATGTTTTAAGCATATTTAAATGATATATTATAATTTCTTTCTTTAATTATGTTGCTTTGCATGTGTCTGTCTTCATAGCTGAACCATGATATTGTTCGGGGAAGGAGAAGGAGATACTGCTGCTATAAAAATGTCATTGTTCTGCTTTTGTGTCTCAAAGTTGATTCTTTTATTATTGTCTTTAGCAAAGAAATGTTTTTGAAATATAGGCTTTGTTAGAAAGAAATAGATTTTCCTAATTATGTTAGATTCATTAACATATCAAGAACTAGGCTATGATCATAACATTTTCTTCATCATATAGAACTGATACTTTTTCCATCATGTAGGCTGAGCCATGGTTTCCTGCTCTAAGGAAAAAAAAAAAAAAGGACGTGTGCTTCAGGGGGAGTCCATTGAGCCATCCCTCAAGTATTATTTGTTCTAAAGAGAGAGGAAAGATGAGGCAGCACTCTGAAAGACTGAGCTTAAATCTAAAAGACATTGATGAACATTAAAAGAAAATCATTTAATTTAGAAATGACCATTTCTAAATTGAATTTTTAAATTTAAAGTTAGTTCCTTAACCATTTCTGGCTCAGACTGTTTTCTCTGTACTTATAAGGATGAAAAAAGTATTAAATTATGAACTCCTGTCTCCTCTCACAGCAATGCAATATGAACTTAGGCAAGTTGCAGTTATCTTTGATTTTCAGTTTTTTGATAGATAATATAGTATATATGTATTAGATGATCCCTTTTATATTAATTAGCTTGTACTGCTATCGTAAAATACCATAGACTGAGTGGCTAAAACAACATAAATTTATGTATTTATTTGAGCTGAAATTGACACATAGAATATTATATTAGTTTCGGCTGTACAACATAATGATTTTACACTTGTATACATTGCAAAATCACCATAATAAGTCTAGTCACAATCTATCACTATTAAAAATCACACAAAAAATTTTTTTCTTGTGATGAGAGCTTTTAAGATCCAATGTCCCAGCAACCTTCAAATATACACTACAGTACTGTTGTCACTGTGCTGCACACCACAACCCATGACCTATTCATTTCACAACTGGAAGTGACAGAAATTTATTTTCTCACAGTTCTGGAGACTGGAAGTCCTAGGTTAGGATTTCAGCATGATCAGTTTCTGATAAGGACTCTTTTCCTGGCTTTTAGATGGCCCTCTTCTTGCTATGTCCTCACATGGCCTTCCTCTGGCTCATGTGCAAGGATAAAGAAGAGCGAGCTTCCTTGTGTCTCTTCTTAAGGACACCACTAATCCTATTGGATCAGGCCGCCAATCTTATGACCTCATTTAACCATACTGACTTCGATAGAGGCCCCATCTCTAAATACAGCCATGTATTTAGTGCTTCACATATGAATTTGGGGGGGACACAAACATACAGACTATAACACCTTTAAACCTAAAATTTTTTTTCAATATATAATATGATCATAAGTCAATTCCATGTTTATTTAATAAGGTTGGCAATAAATAGTATTCATGTCTAAGTTCAAAACAGTATTAAAAATATTAAAACTTTGCCTTGCAGTAAATGCTAAGTACTTATGCTTTATAACTTTAGGTTCTGTACTTTTATTATTATATTTTTAAAATTTACAACTAGCAGACTCACATTTAGACTGGGGGGATTCAGGGTTAGCTCAAGGGGTACCATCAAGATCCGAGGCTCTTCTTTATAAAATTATAAGCTTTTTTCTCTTTCAATGGATGTGTTTTCTCTGCCACTGTATATGAAGATGACAAGAAATTGCAAACATATCTGAGCCCACATTATCTCCTAGCCACAGTGCCACTGATTGCCTGTCTCATGTCTAGTGGCCTTGCACAGAGGGACTCGAAGTTGTGGAACAGGATCCCAGTCTGGCACGAACCTCTGTGAGGACAGAAGTAGAATAAAACAGTGCATACTAATTTCAGAGATCCCCCATGCTATCTGGAGGGGTAGTTCTCAGGAAAAGAAAGAATGTCACTGCAAAGCAACTTTGAAACCTGCCAAATAAAATTGCACTTGGTTGATTAATTATACAAAGTTCAAATTAATAATGAAATTAATTTGTAGATCTAATAATTGATAAGCGATAACTAATCAGAGGTAGTAACTGGTCTATCACCATGAATAAAATTAAAGTTTGCATATGGAAGGACAGATCAATTTGCATTGATGTGGTTCTTGGAGTTTTTAATTTGTTTAAATAAATTACTTTTTCCTTAGAGCAATAACAGCATTTTCTCTGAAATACTTCTCAGTGACTGCTCTGCACTGAAAATGTAACATTGAAGTAAATTAATTACTTTTGGAGAGAGGCATAGTTCACTTACACACAATTTTAGCAAAGTGATAAACGTTTTTATATTAATGAAGTGTTCCATTACCTGCCCCTAAAATGATTAAACCTTGACATGCGTTTTCAACTTTAGCTGCATTTTAGAATAATTGAAAATAGAAATAAGAATAATATGTTTATAAACCAGGTAATAACTTATGTGTAATAAGTTGTCTTTGTATAGAGATTCAAAATTCCTGGTTATAAAAAGCAAACCAGCTAAAATTCCAAAGCAATGCGAAAGCCATAAAATAAAATAGCCATTTAAAATGTTTAATGAAGTGTGAACCAAGCTCTTGTGCTTTAAATGGTTGTCCCTTTCATTAATTTTCTCTCTAAAACCTGAACAATTAGACTGAAATGTTAAAATCATTGCAAAACTTAAATAGCTCTTTGGGGAATGAGGTGTTTTGAAGGAGGTGCTATTGCATAAGAACTGCAAACATAAAAATATTTTTATCTCATCACAGAAATCAAGGTGTGCTTTCTATGTGGGATGGGTGAAAAGAGAAGAGGGAAATTTTAAAATAATTATGGGCAGCAGAACCATTACAAATATGCATAAGAAAGACTAGCTAATATAGGCTGCTATTTTAAGAACTCAGAGGTTTGAGGTTTTTTTTTTTTTAATGCTAAATGGAAGTTAATAGAAATTCAAAATGAATAAAGCATATCTAAGTTGCTTTTTTATTTTACCTATCTTTTGTAGTTAGTATTGAGCCAGTGTTTTCCAGAAAGACAATTTCAAAAAAAAAAAAAAAGTAACTTTTGTAAACTTCTAATGGTGAAATAACATAAAAATATATAGGAATTCAAAGAAGATATCACTTCTTCAGATCCAGAATTTTGAGTGAAAAAGATGACATCTGCAGTATGTAATGATTGCTGAGAAAATTTAGAAAAACTGCTCTCTGGTTTCCCGGCCCCCTTTTCAGTTTGGCGTTAATGCTTTGAATATTCTACCCTATTATTGAGACATTAACCTTCATTGTTTGGATTTTTAATATGTCTGTTTTTTTTTTTTTTTTAATTTAGAACCTTTACTGTTGTCTGGGCTTCAGTGGTCTGGCCATTTATTTACTATGGGGCGCATGCTGTCCCTGTGCTCTTTAATTTTCTGTTCAGGTCACTTTTCAGCAGGCCTATTCCTGGTGCCTTCATCTAAGAACAACAGTCTCTCTACTCTTACTCTCTGTGCTGTTGTTATTTTTTATGGCACACATCATTACCTTCACTAAATTGTGTATCTATTTGTGATTTGTTTATGACCTGTCTCCCCCATTAGAATGTAAACCCCAAGAAAACAAGGAACTTGAACCTCTCCACTGCTGTCTCCCTCATACTTAAAATAATGCCTAGTAAATGATCATTACTCAGTACATTTTTTGATGAAAGGAAGACTAACAAATAAATCTGTATTTACCCTTTGGTTTGTAATTACACATTTATCACATACCTATCTGTAGGTTGATATCTTTTAGATTTCTTTTCACTTCAGATCATTTTTCTGCTTGTACCATGTTGTTCTAATTACTACAATTTTAAAATATACTTTCATACTTAAAAAAGCAAACAGACGCTCATTTTTTACTGTGTCAAATATAGTCTAATTATTCTATATTTATTTTTCCACCATGAGTTTTAGAATAATTCTATTAGAGTCCAAAGCCTCCTATACTAAATTTATAAATGAATTTGCCTATTTAAATATTGAGTCTTCTAATTACAGATCAAAGATAGTATTTCACTTAATTCTCACTTATTTTATGTGTACTGAGTTTGTTTTATAGTTTTACATATATATCATTCACAATTTAAATTAAGGTATTTTTGTGGTCTCTTCCATTTTTTAATAGAATCTTTTTACACTATTTTACTTGACTGTAGGAATGCTTTTATTTTTTTTAAACATATTATAAATGGTCACCTAATCAAAATCTAATTTTATTTTAAGTATATAATTTCATTTTAATTTGTTGTGCTTTCAAGGTAGACAGTCATACCAAATGTCAGTAACTTTACTACCTCTTGCCTAATTTTAGATTTCTTACTTCCTTATTGAAATATATTGGAATAGATTTTCAGAATAATATGAAATAATAATGATGATGATGATTTGGATGAGAATGCTCCTAGTGTAACGGCATGCTTGGCCATGGCAATTAGTTGGTGAGATGGACAAATAGATATACAGAGATTCAACAAAAATATGGTTAATAATGTGTATATCTTTTGTTCTCTAAATTATGTGTTCTGTGCTACATTTGTTAAGGTTTTCTATCCAGATTATATTGGTTCTGTAAAATAAACTGGCAAAAATCCCAGCCTCTTTGGATGGTTTAATTAGTGTAGATACATTTTGACAGCTTGAAATGCTCTGTCTGGCATTTTGAGATAAGGAAATACAGTTCCTCGATAATTTTAGAAATTTCTTCAGTTTTATTAATTGTTAGACATTAAGCTCATTTAAATTAATGTTAGTAAAATGCAGTTATTTAGTAATGTGTCATCAAGTGAGCAGGATACCTGAATTTTCTGCCAGCCTCACAATTATTGTTTGTCAGTGGTGGGAGAAGAGGTTTTCAGGGCAAGTATTCCCATTCTCCATGGTTAGCCTGTATTTCCAGCCTTTTACTTCCACAATAGCTGTTGTAATTTTTTTTTCATGATTTTCTCTATTTGCTGTATCATTTTATTGCTCTTAAGAAGGATTGTTGGATGTCAATTTTCTGCATCTTATTATCATAATTTGGATTGCAGTACTTTTTATCTGACAGATATTTCTCAAAATTTGAGATATTAAGTTGATGTTTCCTGTTTTTAGCATCAGGATAAACTTTTCAAATTTGTTTTTATTAATTTTAATCAGTTTCTGAGAACTGGGGCATGGAATGAAAAAGAAGCAGTATAAGTTTGCACTTTTGCCCTGTTGTTCTTGGATATCCATACATGAAATGGTTTCTTATAAGTCAGGGAGCAAAAATGTCCTAATTCATAAGTAAAGCAAAAAAATAGAATGTAACTTGAAATAATAATTCAGACTTCCTTCTATAAATAATTTATTTTTATTGATTGAATTCAAGATGCAGAAAGTTTTTAAGTTATAAAATGTATTCATCAAGCATATCTGGGACATTATTAACCCTACATAAATGCAGCTTGGAAAACTAATGGTTAAAATGTTCATCGACTCTAGACTTAATATAATGGTTTCCACTACATTCTTTTCAGTTTCTCATTGTTGCAGTTGTCTGTTCTTCAGTCTATGGTCACACTTAAAGTTTGCCCATCCAAAACAATCCCATCTGAAAACAAAAAACTTTCTTCAATGCATCCACTCCACTTATACCACTGCTCTACCTTCTCCTTCCTCATTACTACCAAACCTCTTTAATGGAAGGTGCTATATCTGTAGCTACCATTGTTTGGTTGCTGTCCTTGCCATTGAAACCTGCCCTTTTGGCCAAAAGTAAATTTCTAATTGTCAAATACAATTGTTTTGTTTTCATAGTCATGCTATTTATTCAGCCTTGGACATTTGGCACTGCTGATAATTCTTTTATAAAATTCTCTTCTTTTCTTACATTTCCAGATACTAATCTACTCAGATCCTCCTAAATAATACTTCCTTCAAGATTTCCTTCCATCAACCCTCTTTCACACATTTCTTAAATATTTTCAGCTATCTTTATGATGCGCGTACGTGCACGCACATGCGTTATATCGTTCACTCTACTACTGAATATTGCTATCTATATAGTCCTGAATCATGTTAAATTTAAAACACTCAAACAGAACACAAAGATTCTTCTTCTAGCCAATGTCAATTAAGTCATCAATTCCATGCTTTTTCTGAATCTAAAATCTTGGAGTTAGCCTAAAGGAGGAAACTTGCTCTCTTTAGCTTATCATACATGACCCTTGACAGTCTGAACACATGCTACATTTCCAGACCTTCTATCACCCCAGCTTTATTCTACATCACTATTGTGCTATTCTAGTTTTAAACATCATGCTTTCTTGCATGACTATACGTTTTCCTTTGCTCTTTTCTTAGACTAAAATATATTTTCTATTTTCCTGTGTATGAAAAAGTACACATCAAAATGCAGCTCCAACTCATTCTCATCTCTATAATCATTTTTCTCTATAATCCATTACACTTGATTTATGTTGCCATTTTCAAACTAATTTTATTAGTATTTATTGATATTTATCCCTGTTTCTCCTCTCCCTACCCCCCTCATTCCTAATATGCACTAGAATGTGTTCCTCTTGAGGGTAGAAATAATATCTTCTGTTATTGTATTACATAAACCACAAAGTTTTGCTAAATAAGTAAGTCAAAAAGAAAGATAAAAAAAGTGGTAAATACTTATTTCATTTCTGTTAAATACTTTGACTAATCTAATGCTCAATTCTGTTGTATATTTAGATATAAACACTAAGCATCATTGTTAACAGGATAGTTTTCTAGGACTACATTATAATGAATTTGTATTTTTTGAAGTTTCATGACTGTCTGTAACCTGGAAAATCCCTCTGGCATTCTAGGCCATAGAAGGATCTTATTCTACCCAAAATGCAGTGCAGAAAAATTTCCCCAAATAAATGAGTGGGTGAGAAAGACATGGAACTCCTTAAAAGAGTTTGAAACACTCATTCTATTATCTCCATATCCCTATGATCTAAGCTGGTCAAATCATTTGAAAAATCATTAAAACTAAAGACACAGTAAGGGGGGAAATTTATTAAAGTTCCTCCATGTGTCAGCAAAATACCCCAGGACTAAATCTAACACTTCATTTTCTGACTCTCCCCAGTCCCTCTTGCTGCTGCATAGAGCCTACTATAACTTCTAAACTTTTCTACAAATGATAGTAGTTTAAAAGCACAGAGAACAAAATTCAAGAAATGTGGATTATCAAAACTGTTTTTTTAATTGAGGTAAAATTGGTATATACCATTTTATAAATTCAGGTGTACAACATTATAATCTGAATACACTGTGAAGTGACCAGCACTATAAGTTTAGTTACCAGGACTTGACTTTTTAAAAAGTTGCTTAACTCCATACTGAGAGAGAGCAGCTGTCACTAAGACTCTGACAAAAGGAAGAAATAATGTTATTAGCAAAAGAATGTTCTAAAATGTATAGAATATGAAGGGCGATATGGCACCCCTGACACCATTATAATCAGACTTAGCAGAGTACCATTGAAGTCTGGGAAGGAAGTTTTTTTAATAGGTTGAAAATAGCATCCTAAAGTTAAAATGTTTTAAAACACCTCAGTGGTACTGGTAAGAACAAAAGACCAAAGTTGCATGGGGTGGGAGTGCACAGAATCTGCCACGGCACTCACATAAGCACATCATCTCAGGCAGGGAAGCATGTGTGGCAGCCTGAGGAGGTGGCAGAGATAAAGTCAGATTTCACTGAACAAAGGCAAAAAGCTTATGCATTCAGAAATAAGATCACTGGTAATGCCTGTGGACCCCACAGGGATGTCTGAACAGGTAACCAGGGCAGAATTAGGCAGGGTGCAATAACAATAGGATTGGGCAGGATAAGAGTGGTTAGCAGATGAAGAAGATGAAAGGCAAAAGTATAAGAAAAAATAGAAGTCACCTGGAGTGATGTTTACCCTTTCATCCGATGAAAGAAAAAAGGTAAATCCACATCAGAAATCCCATAAAGGAATAGGGACTCAGTGGAGTAATTGTCCTTGCTCATAGCAGGACCTATATGCCTGAAGCTTCTAGCCTCCCCACTTGTCTCCATCGCCTGCACAAACAGGGTCACAGGTGTGCTTTCTAGACCCTAATGAGACATCTGCTTTAAAGTTTTCTCCCCAGCAGTCAGCCTACAGGGTGGGCAGATCATAAGAGAATTATCACGACTCAGTGACTGAAGTAGGGGCAGAGATGAGGGAGGATTCAAAAATAGCTCCTAAGGTTATTATGGGGTGATTGTGTGGTAGGTCAGATGTGGAGAGAATGATCTATCAATACCCCAATGTGCTCAGTGATCTCTTGATTGTCAGATCTTACAGCCCTTTGTCTTAGTTGTCTTTAGTGTATCTGCAACACTCAATCCCCTTACCTAAACTTTTCCTTCTTGAAAATATCTTCTTTTTTATCTTCTATGGCATCAGATTGTAAGTTCCATAGGGGCAGTGGTCATACCTGTTTTACTCTCCATAGCATTTCACAGAATGTCTGCTTGCTTGCTTGTGTAGATGGATAAAAAAGATGAATGAATGAAACAGTTCAGCCATCTTTCTGACTATTTCTATCTCCACTGACTCCTAATATTGAACTTGCTAAAATTATAAGATATATCGCTTTGCCTGTGGGTATAAATGTGTGTATATGTACCATGAGAATTCATTTAGGCTCTCTATCTAAATAATCACCTCTATATGACTATATCTCAAATCTATACTTTTAACAAAAGTGGTCAAATATCAATTAGATATTTCCACTTACTGTATACAGCCTTGTATTTTTAATTAACTGTCCACAATCTTCCTTCAATTAGACTTTAAGCAATTTGAAGGGCCATAGCTCATTCTTTTCTCTACCCCTTTAGAACTAATACTGAGCTGATTAGTGAGTTTAAGCTGATTAATCAATTGCAAGGAGACAGTTTATTACTTCAAGCTTTTAAGAAATCATTACCCACTTGAGAAAATTTTAATTTCTTTTTTTTTAAATTCAGATAAGTAAACTAGAACGATCATCAGATACAAAGAAGACAGAGGGTAATACCCCTCCCTATATTAGTTTCCTATATTACAAGTACCTCTGGAATTCAGGGCCTGCTGTGCTGGTGTGCAAGGCTCTTTCAACCAACATTTATTTACTTATTATTTTATGTAAAAACATTTATTAAATATCGACTCTGAGCTTTATTCTTGGGATAAAGTAGTGAACTAGACAGATAACTTTGGTCTCCTGGAATATATAGGTTAGTGGGAGGCCAAAAAAAATTTTTAAGAAAATAAGTCAATGAGATATTTTTTAAAGTTCTATGAAGAACACAGGATACAGTAAAAGAAAAGACTGAGTTTGATTTGTCAAGTAGTACCTATTTGAGAAGGTAACATTTATCTTGAGACTTCAAAGATGAACAACTATGTATTAACAAAGCAAAGCAAAACAAACAAACAAACAAACAAACAAAAAACAGAAGTAGAGCCTTGTGGGAAAAGAAGCAATCCAGGTGTTTGTTTTCAGGCACGGATGAGAGCAAGGCGTGTAATAGGACTTGAAAAGGAAGCTCATCTGTTTGCATATGCTACTCAAGAGGAATAGTGCTGCACAGTGAGGTAGGAGAGATATGTGCAACAAGATTAAAATAAAGCACCTTGGCGCAGGTAAAGAATCTAGATTGTGTTTGGAATATGATATGAAGCCCTGTAAGGCCTTTTAACCAGGGAGTCACATATCCAAATTGTCGAAGAGAAGATTATTCTCTTAAATTTTACTATTATGGACCAAGGCAATAAATTATTAGAGGTGTTTAGGTTAAATTGTATGTTGCGAGCATACATTTTGTGAAAGCATGCATTCCAGAGTTATTTGATCTTAGGGCATCTTTTGTAAAGACAGCACTGGATTAGAAATCAAGACACCTGTGTTTCAATAATACCTCTCTCTGTGCCTGCGTAGGTGATGTTGTACAAACCACTACTTTAGTTCTTGATTTCTTAAACATTGCTAAGGTAGATTTTATTCCAATAACTCTTAAAGTCTCTTTAAGCACTATAATGATGTAAATATATTTATATATTAGTGTGCGAATAACACTTATATATTGGGCCAAATAGATCTATTTAGAATGTGTAGAAAATAACCCCAGTGTTTCTGATGCTTATATGAAGACAACTAATAAATCTTTGAACAGTGGTCTTTGCCTGAGAAAAGCAGCAATGCAATTTATAAATATTATCTCTTAATAAGTGTGGGATTTATAATAAACACAGTATTTAGAAAAATGTTACTTTAATTCTGATTATTCTAACCTAATCCTTTTTATTCAGCAGCTGTCTATTCAATGTCCAATGTGCATGTGAGCTGTGCTAAATGTAATGGCTATATAGGTAAAACATGGCAGAATATATCATCCTGACAAGTACCTAGAGTAAGGGGGAAGACAGACGTGGGAACATGTGCTGACAATATAGTGTCGTTGTTATGTAAAATTAATAACTAATTACCCTGAGAATCCAGAAAAGAGGGAAACAATTTGCCTAAAAAGAGAGCAATAACATTCACAAACCTAGGTCCAACATTTTTCTTCTTGCCTTAATTTCTCCTTCATTTCAAATGTTAGATGTCATAAAGCCCAGTTCTAGTGCTATTTTGTAAATTAGAGTTACTGAGATATAATGTACATAGTATAAATTCCATAAAAGTATAAAATTTCTTGCTTTTTTATATATTCACAGAGTTGTGCAACTACCACCACTATGTAACTGCAGGATATTTTCATCACCCAAAAAGAAAAAGCCCATACCTATTAGCAGTCATTTTCCATATGTCACTACATCCAACCCTTGGCAATCACTAATTTACTTTCTGTCTCTGTAGGTTTGTCAAATTTGGGCAATTTATATAAATGAAATTGTATAATGTGTGTTGTTTTTTGTGACTGGCTTCTCTTATTTAGCATAAGTATTCAAGGTTCATCCATGTTGTAGCATGTCACATATATTCAACACATCATTCCTTATTACTGTTGGATAATATTTCATTGTATGGACATACTGCTTTCATTAAATTATTCATCAGTTGATAGAAATTTGGATTATTTTCACTTTTTGACTATTATGAATAATGTTACTATGAACAGTCACATATAAATTTTTTTGTGAACATATATTTTCAGTTCTCCTGGCTATATAAATAGTAGTGTAATAGCTGGATCATATGATAACTCTATGTTTAACATTTTGCAGACTGGCAAATGGTTTTCCAAAGTGTGTGCATCATTTTGTAATCCCACAAGCAATGAGTGAGGTTTCTTATTTCTCTACATCTTTGCCTTGTTAGTGTGTGTGTGTGTGTGTGTGTGTGTGTGTTTAAATTATAGCTATTGTAGTGAGTATAAAGTGTTATATCACTGTAGTTTAGATGGGTAAGTCTCTAATGAATAATGAAATTGAACCTCTTTTCATGTGCTTATTGGCCATTATGTATATTCTTTAGAAAAATGTCTAATAAAGTTATCTGCCCATTTTTAAATTGAGTTATTTCTCATTTTATTGTTTAATTAGGTTTTTATTATTACTTAATATTATTAAATATTCATATTTAATATTATTATTAAAGTATAAAAATATAATTGGTTTTTGTATCTTGTGCCTTTCATGAACTTTTGTTAGTTGTAACACATTTTTTATGGCTTCCTTAGGATTTTTTTGTACAGATCATATTATCTGCAAATAGAAATAGTTTTATATATTTCTTTCTATCCTTTCTGTATGTCTTTCATTAATTTTTTTTTGCCCAATTGCCCAGAATAGATCTTTCATTAAAATTTTGAACAGGTGTGATAAGAGTAGACATTTTGGTTTTATTCATATCTTCAGGGAAGAGGTCAGTCTTTATTAAGCATGGTATTAACTGTGGATTTTTCATAGATGACATTTATCAGATTGATATTCCTTTTTATTTCTAATTTACTGAGTGTTTTTTACCATGAAAAGTTTTGGATTTTATCAGTTGCTTTCTCAGCATCATTTTGGAAGATAATGTGGTTTTTATATTTTATTTTATTAATTTGGTATAGTGCATTAATTGACTTTCAAATGTTAAACTAACCTTGCATTCCCATAATATTATTCTCAGCCATGGAATATAATATTTCTTTATGTTGCTGGACTCAGTTTGTTACAACAATTACAACAAATTCAATTACAACAAATTTGAAATTTGTTGATGACTTTTACATATATGTCTGTAAGAGATATTGGTCTATAGTTTCCTTTTTCATGTCTTTGTCTTGCTTTTGGTGTCAGGGAAGTACTGTTTTTCTACTCTCCATTTCTGCTCTTGTTTTTATTATTTCCTTCCTTCTGTTTGCTTTTAGTTTAGTTTACTCTTCTTTTTTTAGTTATGAAACTAACCTCTTAGACTTCTGGTTTTCACTGATACTTTGGATCTGGGGCAGCTGGTTTTGAAGGCTACTGTGAAGCTAAGAAGAGAAGATTTGGAATAGGGCAAGTGAAAAATGCCATAAAGCATATTGTCCTTACCAAGATTTAACCATTTTTTTTAAAGCAATTGCTCCTTGAATTGTTGTAAGCTATGTTAATTTCCAGAGTTCTAAAAAAATAATTTTGACCAGTTTGCCAGTGTTCTCATTGCTTTCATGGAGGGTGAGATGTTTGAAAGTTCTACCTCTCCCATTCTAAAACTGTTTCCCTCTGCAGTGTTATCTGAACTGACTTTGAAAGAAGGAGAATGGTCCACAAAATTTTGGAGAGGTATTAGTTGTCCATTTCTATGAACTCAAGGTAGATGATGATATGATGTGCATGATAATTAAAATCCTCCTCAAATGCCTTTTATGAGGAAAACAAAACATACTTGACAGTCACTGAATATTTGCCAATGGCATGGAATCGTGATAAGTTTCATGTAGTGGAAATCCTGATTGTTTTTGCTGTAATGAGGAAATGCTAATGTGTTCATAGACTTAACTAAAATATTTCATTTTATTAACTGAGTTTATTAAATCTTTAAAAGAATGTTTTTGGAGAAAAGTTTATATGTCAGCACACCCTTTAGGGTGTAGCAATGATGATCTGTATCTTGACATGGGCAGAAACAAAATGCATCACAAGGCTGCTGTAAGATAGTAGGCTGCCATCTAGCTCCTTTTGTGTTTTTCACCCATTTTTAGCCCTGCTCTATGTTAATATTAAAATATTTTGATTTAATTATTAACACTTAGTTTCATTCTAATGGGAGCACATTAAGGCTGAGATATATTTTCAGTCAGAGCATCAGTGGTAGTAAATTTTGTGTGTGTGTGATTGAGTGATGCACAGTTGCCATTATGTTGGCTGCTAAACCTTTTTTGGATGGTGTACAGTGCCTCTCTAGATGTGACTCTTTCCATCTTTCCAATGAGATGTGAATAAACCAAATTCTGTTATTTTATATAAATAAAAAATTATACAAAGTAGAAAACTGACATTAAAATAGAGTAAAATTTAAAAAATAGCATGGTGGATATTCACAGTGTACTACAATAGTCTAGGAAGAGTAGGGAAGCCTGTATGCCTGTAACAATCAGGGAAAAAAGTAGCAGGAAATGAGGCCAAAGAATACAAAATGGCTGATTCTTGTTGGTCACTGGAGGGATTTTGGAATTTGCCCTTTGTGAAGTGGGGAGACATGGCAGTTTGGCCAGAGAAATGACATGACCTGAGGTATATTTTAAGTAGATATCTGTGGCTGCTGTGCTTAGCAAGCCAGTAGTGATGCAAGGGCAGAGGTATGGACATCATTTGGGAGCTTCTGCAGTAATATTGCTAAGAGGCAATGTTTTCGATAGGGGAAGTTAGCAGCCTAGGTTTTATAAATTTGCTGGAGTCTGGATATATCTTGAAACTGGAGCTCAAAGAATATCTTTTTAGATAAACTATAGAGTGAGAAAAAAGAGTCAAACATGACTTTTTTGAGGGTGGCCTGAACAAACGTAAAAGTGGAATTTTCATTTACCAATTTACTGAGCCAAGAAAGACTTTTAGAAGGACAGATTTTCGTATATCTGTGGGTGGGGTGGTGGGATTGGAATATCAGGAGCTCAATGTTAGACATGTTAAATCTGAGATGCCTATTAGACATCATAAATGGAGACGTAAAATAGGCAGTTATAAACACAGATCAAGAGTTTAAGGAGACATCTGAGCTGGAGGTATATATGAGAGTTACTAAGTGTACAGATAGTATTTAAAGGATAAGAGCACTAGTAGAAAAGAGCAATGAACCCAGGCATGAGTCTTTGGGCACTCTACCACTTAGAGGCTGGAAATGAGAAAAGGTAACCTAGACAGTATAGTATTTTGGAAGCCAAGTGAGGAGTGTCTCAAGGAACAAAGTGAGCAGATAAGGACTGAAAATTAACATTTGGTTTATTGGTACAAAGATCATTGTTTGATTGAGCAGATGAGCTCTCTGAAAATGAAGAATTTATTATTTTAATAGGAATTCTGCTCTATATTCCAAAATGCTGCTAAATGTTTTAATGGATGATAGAAAGTATACTAAAATGGAATTAATAATCACAGTCATTGTGCAAGAAGTCCTCTGTGGGCTCTTTAGATGAACTTCTTCATTAGATAAGACAGTAGTAACCAAAGGGCCCAGTGCGATTCATGTCCTGTGTATATGCACCATGGAGTTCTGCTGTGAGAGGTACGAGCTTCATGGCTCTTATTATAATTTCATGCTGAAATATATTTGTTACATTAATTCATATTTGAGGTATGAGAATAATTTGAAATCATAAGATGAAAATATTTATATGAATTT
This sequence comes from Macroglossus sobrinus, assembly GCA_004027375.1. Lineage (NCBI taxonomy): Eukaryota > Metazoa > Chordata > Mammalia > Chiroptera > Pteropodidae > Macroglossus > Macroglossus sobrinus. The sequence continues at coordinate 51,944 of PVKZ01001699.1, read as the reverse complement.
GGAGAGGAATCAGATTTGTTAGTATTTGTGCAGTTGCATGAGTCCTTTCAAAAAACTATCCCTGGCCTTTCATTTGAAATTTGATTTATGTATTAAACTAGCATTATAGCCAAGATCCCTTTATAGATTATAGCTAACATAAACCTTGCTCAGCAAATGAAGTCACTAATATTTGTTGTGTTCACTTGACTATTTTTTAAAGGATGGATCAGATAAGAAAATTAAAGAGGAATACATGTGAAATTATTTTGTCATATATAAAGACCAGTGTATGTGTTAAGTTGATTATTACAGAAAACCTTTTTACATTTTTTATTTGAAGGAATCTGTGATATAGGTAATGCAAAACAGGGAATAATCAAAATGTTAATTTTGGATTTTATAATGTAATTTAAATAAATATATACATAATATCCTGGAAAATTATTTTCATTGATAATCTGATTTAAGAAGCAAGAAAGTTATTTAATCTGTCTTTCCTTTCTTGTTCTCATTCTTTTCTGTGTTCTTGGCTCTCTGGAAGAGAGCGTGAGTGATATATCTTTGCAGGGGATGAGAGTTGTGGGATTTTATCAGTTTAGTCTTTGAAATCTTCAAGTTTGTTGTAGTTTTTTTCCCATATGGACTGCACCCTTAACAGAACATTTCTCCTACTTTCTTCGGAGGCATTGGAAATAATAAAATCCTTTTCAAATAGTCTACACATTTGCCAGAGTAGACCTTTAAAATCACAAAACTATGTTTTCCTTGCTTAAAACCTATCAGTGGTTTCTTGGGGGAAATTGTTTGACTAGCCTGTAAGACATGTTATAAATCCTGGCCTTGACCCACTCAGCCTCTACAGCACTGTCTTCCAGCTGAATTCCTGCCTCAGGGAATTTATTACTGCTAGGGACCCTCTCACTCTTATTCCTGCCCTCCATCTACTGGTCAACTCCTGGTCTTCCTTTACTTCTTCTCAGCTTAAAAGTCTACTTGACATTTCCATAGTGTTTAATGGTATGTGGCTGTTAGAATCAGAAATTCTAGAATCCTCTTCCCATGGAGTTCTCAAGGATAAATAACTCATGACAAAGGACTACTGTCCCATTTAGTGAACTAGTTTTCAGTACCCCCAAAGACTGCTTTGGAGAAGCAAGTTGGAGGACATGTATTAGATTGAAAAAGGGAGCAGAAATAAGATACCCAGACTTCAAGAAGGGTTCCTGACTCAGTTTACCTATTCCTCCATAAAAAATGAGTCTTAAGGATGCTTGACCTCTGAACAGCTCATTATATATAAAAAAATCACTAGTGTTTAGTCACTGAGCAACAAATTTAAAAATTCTAAAAGCAGTGAAGCATGAGAGATTCTTTGTGAATGGGACCCAATCAATGCTGTAAAATGAGACCATTGGTTTCAAATTTTGTTTCTTATAATCTAGTGATAAAGAGGTTGGGTAGACAGCAGACTTTTTCCTTTCCTTCTACCCTCCTAATAGAAATTTTCCACTGCTCCCTTGGAATCTATCTGCTTATTCGCCAGGCTTTGCTGTATGGGTCTTACTGGCACTCAGAAAACCATCTGCCAGCACAGCTCACTATGGTCTGAGAGGGGGTAAGTCCTTTTGAAGGTTCCTTCTTTCCCATTAAAGGTAGTGAACCAACCCCCAAATTCTGATTACATTCTGTCAACTATAATGCAGAGGGTCCTGATTTTTTTCAGGCTTCCCTTTCTCCTTAGGGGGGCCTGGGAATGACAAGACTGTTCTCTCTTTTTTTCTCACCAGAGAAGCTAGTCTGATTTCTCTCCATAAGAATTCCCAGGAGAACTAACTCATCAAAACTGCATCAATCCAGTTTCTTCAGAAGCATATGCCAAGATGGGATAAAAAGATTTTATTAGGAGAAATGCCCATGTGAGAGAAAATAGAAAGTCAGAAAAGGCTGAGAGATACAAATCTGACCCCTCCAAAGAATGGAAGGAGGGAGGTGGGAAAGTTGGATGGAAATCTCCTAGGTTGCTATTTAGTCTAAGGAAGTTTTAACAAGACTGTAAGAGCTTTTAAGACGATATTGGTGGTGAGGAAAGTGAGTACCTTTTCTCCTAGGAACAAGTTGACCTTTGTATCCCTTCCTCTCTCAGCGGTTGGCTGGGAGCAGCCCATGAGAGGTGTCATCTCCACACTAGCTGGGATGGATTTTTCAGAGCACTGAAGATAGGAACCTTAGTCAGTTACACTTCCTACTGCAGCAATTACCATGAGAGGCAACGTAATACCATGGAAAAGAGTGGAGATCTGGATCTGTAGTTTTGTGTTAGTTTTAATCCCAGCTCTGCCACTTATTAACTGTGTGATGTTGGGCAAGTTATTTATCTTCACTATGCCTCCATTTTCTCATCTGTGAAGTAAGACTAGTAGCACATCTAACAGTGCTGCTATAATGTTTAAATGAGTTAATACGTGGAGTGCCTAGTACATAGTAAGTACTCAGAAACACACTGTAAACAGAATAAACTTGTGCAGAGATACTTAACCTAACAGTCTCATTTTTCTTATTTCATGATGACAATGTATATGCCATGTTGCTCCTATTGAAATTAAATGAGATCGTTTTGTGTAAAGCTCCTAGAATGATGAGTGACATGGGATAAGCACTAGATAAATTGTACTGTGATACTGTTCTGTTTTCTCTTCATTCCAAGCTATTCTTTATTTGTTTTTTAATTAAAGTTGTAGTGAATATAATAGAGTAGATAATTTAGTCCTCTCTAATTTGACTATACTTGTAAAAACATGTCCATGGATACATAAAGGTTAATGATCTTGTCCCATCTTACAACATAAAAAGCTGATTCACTTTGGATTGGAATCATCTAATTCCTCAACCAAGAAGCTTTTAAATGTGAGGCCATCTTTAAAAAAATAAAGACCTTAATAAATGTGTTTTCTTCTATTGAAATTATCATATTTAAAGAAATTTTTGTTTAATACAAATATATTAGAAGCTCTCAGAATGTTGTTTGTAGGGGCTTTCAGTTTTGAAACTGACAGGTTTTGATAATTCAAACTTGCCAGTATGTACTCAGTATAGTGTATGATGAGTATTTTTAAACATTTATTAAGTCTATACTATTTTCCAGGTACTTAGGGGGAACAAAGGAGGCATACTCCCAGCCCTTGAGGTAATTATCTAGACATAAAGATAATCACAATAGTATGTTGCAAACTCTATGTTAAGCTTAAGCTCAGGATGTCTGGTGAGCAAAGAAAGGACACAATGTCATTTGCAATCAAAACTGCCTGAGAGTAATAATAAAAACAAAATACCCCAAATAACAAAATATAAGTTTCTCTTTCAGGTCTAAAAAGGGTGTAGTAATTAACCTAGGAAGTATATGGTCCTTCACAATGTCAGAAGCTCCGGCTTCTTTTATCCTGTTATTCTTCTGTGGGTTGTGTTCTTTCCCAAGGTCATTCACTATCCAAGTTGGCTGCTAATGTACAGTTATTATGTCTGCACTGAGCCAGCAGGAAAACAGAAGGGTAGAATGTAGGACTTACCCTCATCTTTGAAGAGTAAATCCCAGAAGTTGTGTATAGTGCATCGACATGCATCCCATTGACCAGAAAGTGGCCATATGGCCACACCTATATGCAAAGGGAATTTGGAAATATAATCTTATTCCAAGCCATGATGTGCCCAGGTAAAAATGATAGAGGTTATCTTACAGTGAAAAAGGGAAAGGATGAATATTAGGAGACAACTAGCAATTCTACCATAAAACCTAACTCAGCTAGGAGTGGGAGTAGAGGGAACTATCAGGTGTTATTAATAAACTCAAATTATTAGTACTTGATATTTTAACTTACAAGTTATATTGACTATCAAAAAAAATTGACAGGAAATTCAGTCTGTTTGAAAATCCACATAACAAATTTGTAGCTATTGACAGCAAAATGTTTAAGTTGTTTGCAAGTAAAAAATGGAAGGGTATGGAGCATGCAATAGGTGTATGTTAGCTGTTCCCCAAATACAATGGAGTCCCGTGTTCACCTTTTCAAACTTGTTGGGCATTATCATTTTTATCTTCCCCTAATTATGATATGTAAATACCTGTATGTAAATGAAAAATTGTGATGAAAATAAGTGATCTGCCTTTCTAACATAGTCCAATATATTATGTACATGTACTTATAACACATATTTGTTGCTGTGTAGAAGAAAAACTTAATATTTGAAGCTTTAGTGTATTGTTGCTAACTTCAGGCAAAATATCTCCTAATGAGCTCAGCAAGCATTAAATAGTTAAGGAATTAGTGTCCTAAGTACTTTATGTGATGGAGGAATCCTTGGTGGGTTATTTTATATGTTTAAGAGGGTTTTAGTCATATTTGGTAAAAACGATTGAGTTTTCCGGAGGAATGGAAATGCTTTATTACTTTTTTCCTTTTAAATTACTGGAAGATAGACTCACACTATCTAAAAATTCATGATTCCACACATTCTCAGGAACATATTAGTTGTGGATAAAGAGGAATATCTCTAATTAATGAAAATAAAACTAGAGAATAGAGTGGAAAGGCGATTCACTAGAAAGGCTGAGACTTTCTTTTCAATAATATATTCTAAATATAATATGAAATGCTGAAAGACTATTTTTATCAGTGACATTAAACACACACATACACATCGACACACACATCTAGATACATGTAAATATGTAAATTTTAGTTCCTTCAATCATTTATATTTGGCTGCTTACTCATACATGAGTTCTTCCTCTGTGGGAACAGTTGAGAATTGCAGGCTATTTTTTAAGAGCCTGGCTGAGTTTGGATGATTTTGAATTATTTTGTTTTTTACAGGGATATTCAATGAAGAAAAAAAAATTCAGTCTCATCTAGGAAGCTTTTTAATGTTATTTAAGTTATCCAATGATTTAAAAGACTCTTTTATATCACAAAAGAAAAGAAAATGTTATTAAACATTTGTTATTGATAGCTAACAGATTTTAGATTTAACTGATAATATAATACAGTGTCATACTTATATGTTGTATATAAATAGCATAGTATATTTCTAATATGAAAGATTTTTAAACATTTTATAATTTTATATAATTTATATATAATTTCAGTAACTTATTACAATATTTTGTAGTTGTGTTTTGAGTTATTATTTTAATGCAGCTAGAATGAGCTCTCAAAAAAATCTAGATTTACAGTATGTTTACTGTACGAAAATATGACCTGATTTTATTATATTCTTTTACTCATTGTTAAAAAAAAAAGATAGAAAAATGTCCAGTGATTATTATGTTACTTGAAAAATGTAGAGATAGGTAAAGCTTTGGAATCTTTTTACTTTGTAAGGATTTTTTTGATTCCATGCTATTTGTATCTTAGTGAGTCAAGAATTACACTGATTTAAATCAGATAGAATTGTTATATAGTATACTATGCAGTTTTCTAGTTTATATAAAATACTTAAATCAAAATTATTTTATGTTGAATTGTTACATATATATATATACACATGTATATAACATGTATATGTAAATATATATGTATATAAATTTATACATGTTTAAATAAGTTTTAAGCTTATATTTGTGTCAGGCACTAAACTGAGAATTTTATGTAAGTTAACTTGTTAAAGGTTGAGCCCTTCAAATATCATCTCCATTTTACAAATGAGAAGCCTGTCTTAGCAAGGCCAAGCTACTTGTCCAATAATATATCTTTAGAGCCAGTAAATTATTTATCACGAAAATGAGGATATAAAACAGGATTCTTATTTATTAATCAGCTTTAAAGGGAATGTATTATTAAGTTAATGAAGGGAATTTCCTTAAGTTTTCTCTTATTTATTTCTCTTGCCGCATCTCTTTCTGCCTACAAATTTTATTTTTCTTTCTTTCTTCTTAACTTCCTTTTCTTCACTGTTTCTTCTTCTGTTTTCTATGATTTTTTTTTTTTTTTTACAAATTCTCTTTGTACTTGCATTCTAGAAGTTTTCTCTAGTTAGGTGCATTTCGGATTCTGAGTCTAATAGCCTTGGGTATTATACCAGTTTGCACATGATTGTCTTTGTTCCCTGACTTGTGAAACAGAGATGTTGATCTTGATCTCATAGAGTTATTGTGAAGATTAAATGAAATAATGAATGATATAATAAAGTCATTCAAATGGCATATGTTATTTTTATTAATATTTTAATTTCATGACTTTAGCTATCTTTGTATCTCCAGTCAGAAATGGGTTTCTTAAATTTACTCACTTTTCAGAAGTGTGCAAATCATCTCCACTTAGTGAAGGAGTACCTCCATGAGCTTCCCACTTGATAGAACTAAAACATCTTAAGTCAAATAACTTACTTTCATAAGGCTGCTCTATGCCAAGCAGTGTGTCACACACTGTTTTTTATATAATCTTACTTAAGTCCTATGATAATTCTCCATTTTTCTCTGAACAGAGAAATAACAAACTGAAATTCTGAAAAAGTGACTTGTTCAGTGTCACATAAATAGTTAAGTGGGAGAGCTGAGATTTAAATCCAGGTTTCTTAAATTTTGTATTCTTTTCACTATGCACTCGACTTTTGTCAGGTTTTCGTGTACTTTTGCTCCTTTGAATTTAGTTGTACTTGAGGATCCAGTATGATGGTAAGTAGGGCAGCTGTATTACTCACCTTCAGTGTAAAGAAATGAATTACCCAAATAGGTGGAAGAGCTGAAATTCAAAAATAGCTTGATTAACTTCTATGACCTTCTCTGCTGCTTCTCTAAAGTGAGGCTAATAGTTTCTGACCAGTATTTTCTATACCTTTAGGTGATAATCCAACTAAAATGTGATGTAAGTAACCTGTCATACACCATTATTCTATCAATATTGTACATAGAAACATAATTGCTCTCATTTTCTAAAATAATATTTTGCCCAATAAAACTCCCAGTTGAGCTGATGGCTAGGGCCTCTTTATATTAGTTATCTGGTACTTCACTCACATAAATTAACCCAAAACTTAGAGACTAGAAATAACTATAATTATTTATTATCTCTCATAGATTCTATGAGTCAGGAATTTGAGAACAGTTTGTAAGTAGCATGTGTGATAGAGAAGCAGCAGTGTGCAAGTAGTTCAGCTCTGGATTCTCTCATGAGGTTGCAGTCAGATGTCAGCTGCTCTAACATTCAACTAAGGCTTGACTAGGACTTTAATATCCACTTATAACATGACTCACATGATGAACTAAAAAGCTAGTTCTTTTGCAATGGATCTGTCCATAGGACTCCTTGAGTGTCCTTACAATATGGCAGCTAGCCTCCACCAGAGCAAGCAGTCTAAGAAAACAAAGTAGAAGCTATAAAGCCTTTATGATTTATGCTTGGAAATCATATATATCATTCTTTATGTTTTATTGGTCACGCACATCAGCTTTGATTCAGTGTGGAAAGGAACTACGTAAGGCCTAAATATCACAGATATAGATTGCTGGCGATTACCTTAGAGGCTGACTACCACATTTTAAAGAGAAACAGTAATATTTTCCTATTTACCCAGAACAAGGAGGCTGTCTGTTGTGTCTAAAAGAGTGTGGATATGCTCAGATAGGACCCCTTTTACAAAGTTTTTATGGTTCTTTATTGTCAACTGAACTAAGTACAAAAACCTTAGCTTGGCATCATAAGTTGTCCAAAATTCTATTCTTATTCTATTTTTTCCTCCATTTATTTTTCACACTCTTCTTAAGTAAGGAATAACCCACACATTTGGGGCTCAGTATAGGTTTTAGAAAGTCCTCAAATCTTAGGAATTATGTAAATAGTATACATAAAAATATATGTAAAGTGTTTTTTGCAGAGAAATTTACCAGATTGTCTACTGTTTCTTCTAGAAACAGTTTAAATGACAACTTCTACATGAAATCTCATCAAATTAACAAAAAGATCATTCCTACCCTCACCTCACCCTATCTGTACTGTGTGTGTGTGTGTGTGTGTGTGTGTCTGGGTGTGTGTATTAGTATTTTTTGCATACTACCATTTTATGAGTTCATGTCTCACCTCCAAAAAAAATCTCAGGTCTTTGGGGGTAGAAGTTATTTCTAAGTTATTTTAATTCTCTCAACACTTTTACTTTTTTAATTTAAGTAAAATATGTTCATTTAGAAAATGTGCAATATATGGAATGAGGAAAATAATTCTCACCCATCCTTCATTGTTTAAGCTCCAAGACTGATGGGTAAATTTAAAACAATACATTAATGCATTTTAATAAGAATGATTGATCTTAAATGTATTCATGTATTAATTTTGGCCTATCTATTGGCTGATTTTGTACAGGTAGAATTTTTTATTATAAAAAGTAACCTCAATTTTCTGTGTATTCTAAGACCAAATTGACATTCTTCTAGTTTATTGACTACCACACAAAGTTTGCTTTACATTAAGAAATATATGAGCCAAGAGACTGGGCCCAGGAGGCCTTGTGGTTCATTAGCCTGGAAGATTTAAATTGCCAAATAGGCATATGGTCCTGTGGCTGGGGCACACAATCTCTGCCTCTCTGAAGGGGCAACCAGGAGGGTAAGCTATGTAAGATGATCAATTTGACCACTTCTCTATCTCTGAAACTCTTGAAGACTAATTAATACACATAACAGGAAGTGCTTTGAAAAGCCGTCACAAAAGTATATATATCAAGGTAGTTTTATTATTTCCTGACAATAAACTAATATAATTATTCTTTTATTTTTATGGACTGCAGTCCCTATTAGATTCTTAGAAATGAGCTAAAAATATTATTCTGCACTTAGAAATACACATTTGCTAACCTCTTCATTAATAAAAGTCATAAGAAATGTCCTTGGTCTTATCCTCTTTTGTTGATAGCTTCTTACTGTCATTAAATTATCACATAAAACTATATCCTGTGCCCTAACTAATCTAGATAACTACTTTTAAATTTTGTGGATTTTTTTTTTCATGGAAGTAGAGAAGATATTAGAAAATCAAGGATTATGAGATATACTTTCACAATTTATATTTTGAGATACTTATTTCACAAATGCTCGAGGTAGTATTAATAATGGTGGTATTGATTTTTATATCTTGCTTTGCTCTTGAGATAGTAAGTGTACCAGAGACAACAGTTTTCATTTCCATATGTATTTGTCTTTTCTTAGTAAAGATAATATGAAAAATTACTTATCTTTAGAATTTAAATTAAATGAAAGGTTAAATAATCAAACTGATACAGTAGATTGTATCAGCTATCAAATTGTTATAAAATGAAGGAAAACATACTCTGGATTCTTACCATGTGTATTAAGTACAATGATTATTTAATGTAGCTAAGTTGTTACAAATAGTTGATCTTATCTAGTCATACAATATCAATTTAGTAAACAGAAACTTGTAGCCCAGGGAGATTCTTAATCTCTTGGCTATAATATTTCTACTGTAATGTTTCTAAATATATATTTAATAGGAAGTAGATGTTTAGATATTTTTATCAAACTAGTAATATATTGACCTAAAAAGTTTATATAATTATTCAATTACTATACCTTAACTATGCAGAGATTTCTTTGGAATACCTTATTTTAATATTGTACCTGCAAAAAATGTTGAAAATATAATTTGTGATTTTGAATTTCATGTATAATTTAGAAATCTATACAATGTTAAATAGGCCAACAATGGAAACAGAGTAGTATTTGACAGCCTTGCCCTAAATCTGTATCATATTCAACATGATGGAAAATGAAATGCTTCCTTTCTCAGCTTCTACATTATCGCATTGGTAATGAGTCAACACAATTTTTTGCCGAATACTCTCCTAATAAGATAAATGAAAGCATGAATATCTTTCAGTTATTTTGGTTGAATTTGTATATATTAAAATAGGATATTCCTTAAAATATTTGGAAGTACTCAGAGTATGTTATTTCTTCTGAGTACTTCAGCAAACATATAGACTCTTTAGAGTCATCTGGATTCTGAAAGAAGAGTCTATGTGAAGGTGGAGATTTAATAAACATCCATGTATTGTTCACCTTTTGTGCCTATCCCTCCATTAGAATCAGTGGAATCAGTTGTAGACCAGTTTACTTATGTTTAGAATTATGCCATGGTGGTAGTGAATAAAATTAACAGTAGAGTTGTTTGGTTACTAAAATTATTTCACTTGACTACGAAAGACTTTCTTCTCTATTAGTTACTATAGGGACTTTGACTACAATTTCAGCAGAATACACTTGTAGCTTTTTATTTGTACTTAAAGTTATGCTACTAGTATTAGTAACATCATAGATGTTTGAAGCTAATGTATCAAAAAGTAATGGAAGAAGTACAAATAATACATGCTATGTAAATATTTACAGTTACAATGACATTTTTCTATAGATTTTTTAAAAAATATAATTTGCAGACATTTGGCCATTTTTCTTATAATCATAAAATATTGTGACTTTTAAGACAGTACTCAATTGTTTCAATAAATGTTATTTATTAAATTTTGATAAATTATTTCAATAATTATTTTAATTTTTAAATAGAACTTTTAATGTGGTTTATTTATTATTCTTAACATCTTCAATGATGTAAGGAAGCCTTTGAATACAAAATATATCTGATCTGTGTAAACACAATTACATCATATAGCTAGAAAATCAAAATTAAAGAGATGTTTTTTTCAATTGCTTACCCCTGTTTCCATTCTTATTTTTACCAAAGTAGATCACAGATCAAAGAAAGAAGATTTAGTTCAAACTCTCTTTGTCTAACTGTTCTACTGCTGAGAAAAAGACCATACAAAGTAAAAAGTATAGAAACAACTTAAATATATTTTCTGTGGATTTTCAACATTGGTTACATTATTTATCCACTATCCCTTTCTAACTAATCTTATATGAAGGCTTTGAGATCTTGTTGTAATAAAAACAAATAAGAAAAATAAAATACATGGCATTATAATTTTAAGAACTTTATTTCTTGTGATCATAGAACTTTCCCTTGGAAACCTTTAGGTTACCTGTGATCATTCCCATGTGACCACAGATTACGCAGATGGCCATAAATAGTAATAAGAACAAACTACAAAATGACAACTTGAGACTACATTAAAAGAAGTGCTAAAAGGAGAGATAACACCTCCAATTTTCTGTCTGGTAAAACTGGGATTTTGAGTTCTACCATTTCCTCTATAACAGTATATAAATGATTAAATACTTCTGTTAGAGCCCATACCCTATTCTTTATTTTCTAACTTATCCATCCAACAAAGTATTTTCATTTATGACTTAGAATAGCTGTTTATCTGTATGTGAGTAAAATTTGCCAGTGACTCTAAATAAGAAAGTGTTATTCTTGCAACTGAGTTTAAAAATATAGAAAATGTTCCTCAATATGGAAAAGTAATTATAGAATTCTGATTCTATTGAGTTGATGATGCAAACTAAAATCTGGGGGAAATAATTGGACAGGCAAAAGCTTGATATGGGTAAACATTCAGGAAGTAATAACAACAAATCTACAGCATGATGGTCCATCTTCCAAAGTATGTAGTAGTTATTGCTAGGCAAATGGGAAGTTTGCTTTGCATGTCAAAATGTTGCATTTGTGGTAAAAAGTCTTAAACTTTAACATCTATTTATTTAAATTTTGTCATTACTCAAGTGTTTATTACTTGAGCATTTATTATGTATACAGCAACGTACTCTGTTATTAAGAGAAATAAAAAGTGGAACAGAAAAGAAAGCCTTTTCCTTTGAAATTATAACAATAGAAATGGAAAGAAATAAGCATATATGCAATAATTAGAAAACATAAGCAAATTTCTATAATATAGTTTAAAATATTGGCTTTAAGAGAAAATAATGAGGGATATATTCAATAAAGTCTCTTGTAAAGGGTCCTGTTGGAAACCAATGATACATGTGTATTGGAGGATAGGAAGTGGGGAGAAATCTAAGGTCTGGAGAACAGCATAGTCTGTGAAACTGTATAGTTAAGAGAAAGAGGGAGGGAGAGAGGAAAGGGAGGGAGATGCCCGTGTGCAGGGGTGTGTGTGTGCATGAAAATATGTGTCAAGGTATTTCTGTATGGTCTTAAAGACCACTAATCATCCTGGATTAAACAGAAAGAATGACTGTATAGGTGGAGTAAAAGCAAAGCATAGAACTTTTTCTTTGTTAGTCAGAAGCATTTTTTAACTTACTCATGGTCTTTCTCAGTTCTTTCATGTGTTGCCTATCCAGACTCCTTCAATAGACTAGCTTCTTAGAACTGTCTAGAATCTTGGGGTCTAGAGTTTGAAGCATTGCTTGTCCTGGAGTGCTGGGCTCTTTCATTTTAGCTGGAAATGATATCTGTGACAAGAAGATGGGATACTCCTGGAACATTGTGGGTTTGTATTTATTCATGAGAGTTTTTTGTTTACGAGTTTTATTTGTATAAATCCTCTAAATGAAAATGCTTTACTACATTTTTGTCAGATTTCCCCAACTCCTTAAGAAGAAACTTATAATTAAAAAATAAAATGTGTAAAATAAATTCATATTGTGAAGCAGCAGAAAAGAGTAGAATATGAATGAAACATCTGTGTATCAAATGTGTATCTATGATTTATGTCTGATTATTTCTCTCCTCTACCTCACATGACCACATACATTCTCATGCATTCATTCAGACAGATCTAGGAAGTGCTAATAAGTGACACCATTCCTATTCTTAAATTGACTTTGCTTTTTAGGGAAAAACAGACATGTAGATCCCCAGCTCAACCTAATGAGATGCTAGCTATATGTGGGGACATTGTGGGGTAAATAAAAAGTACTGTGGAGTCCTAAAGAAGAAACAACTGACCAGGGCTATGGAGATTTGTACAGATGGGGTGACAAGAGCCTAGGAAAGATTTCCAGAGGAGAGACACAGGATTTGGATTTTAAGAGATACGTGGACATTTTCCAGGAAGTGACGAAGGAAAGAGAACATTCCAGGCTTGTCAAACTCTCCTGTTTCTTGGTAACTGGCTCTTGAGTTTTCCAGGCTGTTTTTTTTTCTAGGCTTATGTTTTGTTTTGTTGGTTTTTTTTGTTGTTGTTGTTACTGGTGCCTAGTTACCTTCTGTTAACTAACCATCCAGATTAAAGTCCTCCTGGCAAGTTGTGTTTTATGCTGAATTCAGTGGGCAGTATGGGACTTTGTGTGGATAATGGGCTCTTATTTCACCAAATAAGCTTCTGCCTATTGCTTGCCTTACCTTGGGCAGGTAATGTTTTGTGTTAATGACCTAATTATATGATCTGGATTTTTAACTATCATTCAGGTATATACTTAGGTGCTTTAGACCTTGTATCATGTGTCTCTTTTTAGTAACAAATTCCATGGATTGTCTCTTACCTCCAAAATGGCCAGATGCTCTTGGTTTTGTTTTTCTTGTGTACTTCCTTTTTACTCTTCTAATCATTAAAGAAAACCCCTCAAGAGATTAAAAAACAGCAATTCTCTGAGGACTGATTTAGAGAAAATATTTTTTAAAAATATTTACTGCCCGTAGCATGTTTGAATTGTAACCAGAAATGCAATTTAGTATTTCTCTATATAAATGATAATTTGGTATTGAGTAGGCACAAATGTCTGAGGAATGAGAAAAAATGATACCTTAGGCTAGAATTTATCATGCATGCTCAGTGGCTCATGAGTTCTAATTATTTTCTTTTGACTTCATGTTTTTACCTCAATTGAATGTTTCATTTACCAGTAGAGTTGTCATATAAAATACAGGTACTAGGTTTAATTTAAATTTCAGATAAACAATGAATAAAATATATTTATTCTAAAATGCATGTCCCTCAATAGGACATATTGAAAAGTTATTTGTTTATCTGATATTCCAATTTATTTATTTATTTTAAAGTATTTATTTATTTTTTTAATTTTTTTTTCTGGTGGCATTGGTTAATGAAATCCAATAAGTTTCAGTTGTACACTTTAACAGTAAGGCATATTCTAAGAGTCCAGTTTAACTGGATGAACTCTATATTTATTTGTTAAATCTGGCAACTCTATTAGTAATAAAGATTAAATTTCTCTTTTTTCAGAGATGACTCACAATTAAAAGACATTTTCATAGTACAAGACTTGTGATTTTTGAATCAATGTTTCTCAGACTGAGTGACTGTGGAAATAATTTTTTTTGGCTCTCAGAAATTACTTTATCCTTGAACAGGTGTCTGGGTGTCAGCTCCTTACTCAAACTTTACAAACACTCCTTTTAAACTAGGAAATTCTCCTTGTAAAATTATTTTTTATCATCTGAGTCATTATCAAACAGAACAAATATCAAGAGACTACAGAATACTAGAAATTTGGAGCTCAAAAAATGTTAAAGATCAGTTTAAATAAATTTTATTACAGTTAACAATTCAGAGCCACAGATTTTGATGTTATTTATTAATAAGTTAACAAGTTCATGAGATTGATCCAGCTCTTGGACTTATGCTATGAGGTATGTAAATGTGAGGGTGTATACTTTCTCTTCTACAATGCAATTAAAATGCATAGTGTTAAGTAATTAAAAGAGGAAATTAATTGAGTTCAATATCTTTTTAAAGTGCATTGGTTTGGATGTTATCAACCATAACTAACAACTTCCAATAGTACTAATTGGTTACTATACTTAGCCAGTCATCCATTGACCATTGCTAAGAGCCAAGAGCCCTACTGCTTAGTTCAATTCCTTGCCTCACCACCAACAGCTGTGTTACCTTAACCAAGTAACCCCTCTGGGCCTCAATGTCTTTATCTGTAAAAAGGGGTTATGATGATGATATCTACATCAAAAAGTGGTAAGAATTATGTAAGAATACCTGTAAAGAATATCTAACTATACCTGACACTGGTAACGGTTAGGGTTAGTATAATTATTATCTTGTTGCTGTTCTTGGTATTGTTAACACACCAGATACCTACAAATGGAGAGATTAATTTCCTGACCTCTGTCAGAGTAAATGTGATTAAGAAAGTGATAAAAAGCTTTAATTTAGTTATAAACTTATAGTGATTTTATGGGGAACTTAATGTTATAACATTCAGCATCTCAGAAATTGTTGCTTTAATAACATTTAAAAGGCCATGGATTCCCTTCCTCCAGTCTTACCAACCAAATATGAATATCCATGTTCTTCACTTATTGCCTTCAATGATAGTTCAAACAATATCTGAGATTCTACCCAAATTTTCTTTTCATCTTTTTCAAGAATAATTAGAACAATATGCCCACAGTAGGACTTAGTATTTGAATTTGTGCAGTTATGCAATTCTTTTAGATATATCCCCCCAAAATATTTTAAGCATTCAGTTTTCTTCAATGACTTCCCAAGAGACTCAATTATTCACTCATAGGAAGAAGAGAAAGAATAGCTTCCCACTATAGAACTAATAATTCCAATTAGAGGTTTATAACCAGAAAAGTTTGGGATAAGTTTCCAAATTTAGGGCTTGCAGTGTGTTAAATTCCAGAAGAGCCACAGGGAAAACTGCCTATATTTAGCCCAGTAACACTTTTGAGTAGAAAAGGTCATTTTTTAAAAATAAAGCAAGACCTCACCTCCTTTAAATTTAGCTAAACAAGTAGACAGCTGTTATTCTGTAGTTTCAAACCCAATATAGTACCCAAAGGCAGAGAAGAGCTTTCATTTGTGTTCCTAAATCACTCAAATCACAAAATTTTCTTAACAGTTTATGGCAAAAAGTTCCAGACATATTTCCTTCGTGTTGGTCTCTTAGCATAGCTGTGGCAAAGACTTAGGGGTTATGTGTTCCTGGTACTCTGTGAGACTCATGGCCCATACCAGACCTCGGAAATAATTTCAAACTACGAAGCCTGAAGTTCACATTTAAGAAGTCCTATTATTTGTCATCAATTTAAGAGCTTGAATTTAGGTAAGAATTCTCTTAATTTCTCAAAAGGAGAGTCAAATGTAACAGTAGAGAAAGGCAACAGTTTCTTGGTGTGCAATGGTGTCAACCAAATCTTCTGTGGAAAATCTTACACGTTCATTTATTTTACAGATCCGTTTGTATCCTCATTTATGCATTCCTGAACTTATCCATGTGTCCATTCATTGACCATGCATGAAGACTTTACTAGGTATTAGAAATGCAAAGACAAAGACAACTTTAAGTATCATTCCTGACCTGGAGGCCTCTGTTTGCAACTTGTCCTAGAGCCTACAGAATAATCGGGCCCAGTACCAGTCTTGGTTTTGTAAGTTTGGCACCAAAAGAAATTCAGTAAAATTTTAGAAAATGTT
Organism: Macroglossus sobrinus; assembly: GCA_004027375.1. Classification (NCBI taxonomy): domain Eukaryota; kingdom Metazoa; phylum Chordata; class Mammalia; order Chiroptera; family Pteropodidae; genus Macroglossus; species Macroglossus sobrinus. The sequence continues at coordinate 35,639 of PVKZ01001699.1, read as the reverse complement.
ATCACCTAATAATTTGGCATCAAAGCAAATTATAATTTCCATATTAGCAGTGACCACCTCTTTATGACTCTATATCTGCCGTGCCTAGTACCGTGCATGGCATTGCATAGGTAAATAGTTGTTTAAAGAGTGGGGAATACCTAGGTATATTCTTCAAAAAGTTTTGTGGCTGTTAAGTTCAGACAGGCTGAAACCATATAAAATTGTCACTCATATAAAAAGCTTTTCTCAAGCTAGAAATCGAAATGGCTAACATGGGAATTTCTAATGGGGTAAAAGACTAGTGTAACCTCCATGTCTGCTTTTAGATCAATAAATACATCTTAGCCTGAACTTTCTCCTAGGAACCAGTGTCTCTAAATTAGTGTCACATACAGACCAGAAACAATAGTGTAATCATACAAAGTGGCATATCAAAATGACGAAGTACTTCCCAGCTATCTGGCCCATAACTCGTTGCCATCATAAACCCCTGTGATCTGAGTTATGTCTGTTTGTTTCCTTATTCCAAAGTCAGTTTGGAGGTTATGGGGGTGGGGGTGGCCAGAAGCATTCTATATTGGCATGTAGCTGAGGTAACAGGAGGATTTTAGCAGCTCGTGGGTGGGTGTTCGGGTAGCAGGTGGCATTGGGAGAAGGAAGTGACTGTCAGGATTCAGTGGCATTTGGGGGTGTGTATAGTCAGGCATAAAAAAAGAGTTGGATATTCTAAAAACACTTTGATATTCTCATAATGAGAAATGTAGTCCAGGGCTGTTGGTGTTGTAAGGCACAGCATTTCAGTTTGTCACTTCATGCAGAATTTTAAGAAAAGAGCCCAAAGAGTTAAAGATAAAAGGACATGATCATTTATTTGAGTTTTGAAGCAATACTAAGGCAAATCAATGGTAAACATTTTTATGTTCTTATTTTCCTGGAGAGGAAGTATTTTTTATCTCCATGTTTCTGTTTTTGGGCTATTTGAGAGACTTCACTTGCCTCAAATGAAATGAATCTGTTTCAGTATTTGATTGTTGTCAAATTACCGACTGGCTACCTTTAGCACTTGGCATCACGTGGCATACACGTGGTGAACTGCACCTAGAGTTGCTTGTTTGAAGAAATCCAGGCACTCTGACATGCATAATAAATGATCTTCAGTTATTGATGGGACCAACATGACCCCAGCCTCTTTCAGGACGTGGAGGGAACGGAAGTTTTGATTCATGTCTCTGTTGAACAAACAAATAAATAAATATTAACTTCTCCTCTCTCAATTTCCAAATAGATACAACTGAACTTTTCAATGAGAAAGATTAAACAATAGAGATATGAAAAACCTTGATACATTAACCACAATGGCATTACAAAGATATTTCTAAAAATGAATAGTCTCTTTTTCTAATAGGCTTTTGATAAGCTGTGGTCATTTGTAAACACTGTCACCTTGGAACCATAAAAAAAAGACAGTATTTAAAACCTTTGGGAAAACAGTTTTTCAGACTTCAGTATAATGTTTAAAGATAAGAATATCCTTCAAATGCTCATGTCACTTTAAGGACATGATAAGGCTTGAACATCTTAAATTTATAAGTTCAAGTTGAAACAGTACATTTTAAGCTCATGTTGAAATCAGAAAAATAGGAACTTAAAGTAAGTGTTTACTTAAATGTGCACTAATAAGAGCTATAAGAGAGGAAAGAATCAGTGTCAGTTATGTAATGAATCAACAGTTGTGTGGTGAGGGCAGTGGTGTTAAGAGAGCCCTAACAGCATATTTTGTTTCTCAGAGGAACAGCACTGGGAGTGCAAGTACACTGGAAATAACGAGGGCATCTCCTGCTGTTTTGGGTTTTGCAGGAACCTCCTGGGAATGGGGTATAGAGTGTTCTGTGGTTTGTGTTGGGATTTCTTCAAGTTACCATAATGAGGCTTTTTCCTACTGCCTGAAGCTGGCTGAGTTATAAGGGAATTCTTACACAATGATTGTTTTAAAGTGTCTCTCTCTTAGGTGTCTCTTAATATATTTATATTTTATAACTTGAAATAATGGTTTATTTTAATTAATAGTGATATTCTAAAAAAAACTTTTAAATAGCCTTTCACTGAGAATTCAACATGTAAATAACTTTGACTTGACTTTTCCTAACAATTTCATCATGATTTAGGAAAGCTCTTTTGTTTGTAATCATTTCTTCCCCAGAAATCACCATTCATGAAATGCTTTTCAATAAGAAGAAATACCAATATGTTTTAGAAGTATTGGTGTGCATTATAACATACCTATTTTGAATGTCTATTGCTAAACATTATACTAGTAGCAGTGTAAGTCATATAGATATCAATCATAGGTATGTACATGTTTTCAGCAGTGAAAGGAAAAAAATATGAGAGACATTTCTCTAATTTTTCAAATTCGGACAGAAAATGTTAACATTTTTCTTTAAAAAAATTTATACTAACAGATACTGCTAATTAGGATTGCTCACAGCACATAGCTTTTAATGCTAATAAGAAATATTTCAAAATAGTATTTTGTAGTTTCTACTGATGGGCTCTGTGCTATGGGATAGAAGGTGCTTAATAGCTAGGAATTTTAGTTTTTTCATTCACAAAACAAGGAGTAGAACTAGGTTGCCCCTACAGTTTTATAAATCATATTCTTTTCTCATGCCTCATTTTCCCTTTATCATGGTTATTCCATTGCAAAGACTAGTGAAGAAAGACCCTTGTGTCCGGTTACTGTTTCCAGCCATCTGTTATTTGGAGCTAAATGAGAGCAATAACAAGACTTAATGAATAATAGTCACAGACTTTTTTGGGCAACATGGCAATAATGTGATGTTTAGAAATTCTTATCTGGATTTTAATTCCAAGCATCTAGGCCAGTGCTCATGTTTTGCAGATTAGAAATTCTAAGCCTTAGAACTATGCCTGGAGTCAAGTTAGAGAATTTGTTGAACTAAAATTTAGAGTTCCTGGCTAGTATATTTGGGTAAAATGGATAACATTTAAAAATTAGATTTGCATTCTTTCATTTATTATTATTACTATTATGTAAAGTATATGGGTCCTTTTGAGATGGGATTTTTCAGCAAACTGCAGAATCTACCACATGAAGAATGTTGGTGTCATACACTGTACTTAACCATTAAACAAATCTTGGAAAACTAAAATGAATTTAATATATATTCCCTTTTTCCACTGACCCATTCTTTGTGTTTGTTATTGTGTTAGCCCACTTACTCATTAAATAATAACTTTGGTTCGATTACATATTTTTTAAAGTTAAGTATATTTGACTTGTTCTTGATGTTTTTTTATTTATAACCTATTAACAATGTGTAGCTGGGAAGTTTATTTTATATCCAATAATAGTTGCAGCTTTAGAACCTAAAAATTTTAGGTCTTTCACAACTCTGGATGGATAAATCATTAGGTAAAAGACCATCTTATTATTTTACCTTATTTTTGTATACTCATAATTTTGCCAACAAAATTATTAATTTAAATGTTACCTTTAATTTTAGAAGTTTTTTAGATGTTAAAAAGATATGATAAATTTTATTAATAATAATATGTATATATTTAACTCTTAACACCTAATCTCCTTGAAAGCCGATTTGTTATCTGATGATCATTTCAGGTATTTTTTATTGTCCTTCTTACCTATAGATAGTACAAATTGACCTCGAATATACTAGAGCAAATTGACTAATCTTGTGCATAGGCATGTGTATGCACACATACAGGCACACGCTTTACCTTTACGTTAATTCCTTTAAGTACTGATGCCAACCAGTCTTCCTAGACTTTTATTCATTATTGGATAATTCAGAGAAGTTTTGAAAATTTATCTGGCTCATAATAGAGTAATGTAATATAAAATTCTAAAAATATGCTTGGATATACATTCCAAATAGTATCAAAAGTAATAATTTTTGTCCTAATAACTTAAAATGAAGAAAGAATGCTTATCTATTAAAAAATCAGAGGAATAAGATCCAGCTCTTTTCCAGATGATATCACAACTTTATGGCTTGAAGCTTTACTTGATACAAGTGTGATGTCTGTTTTACTAATACATTTAAAATTATTTTGTTAGTGTTATTAATATTTCTTGTCTTTTAAGACAGGGCCACTCCTTGCACCCTGGTTCCCCTCCTACACACCCAAGCATACACTGGCCAAAATTAACTAGAGCCCATACATGAATTATCAGAGAGTATTGATCCCTGGTATTTATGTATTTTCATTGCTTACTGAGCATATACTGAGTGCTGTGCAAGCACGAAACACACACCTTCCTTGTTTTTCACCATTTAATCTTTAAAAAAATCCTATATTATAGGTCCTTTTATCATTTTAGCTTAACAGCTGAGGGAATAGAGGCTTGTCAATGTTAGATAATTTGTCCATATAAATGGCAGAGCAATTCACACCAAGGCTTACCATACCCCCAAAGTCCAGCTCTATATTACTCTTGTTATTCTGTTTCCCCCATGATAGGAAAATTTTATTTATTGCATTTGGAGCTGGGATTCCCAGTCATCACTTTACATTATATTACATTATATTACAATGTTTCTGGGTAGCGTAAAAACATCCTTTCTAAATGAGCACATTTTAAATCTATAGCATATACAATATTGTCATTAGTTTCATCAAAAATTTACTAAACTCTTACCCTATCAATCCATATCAAATACTATATAAAGTTAAATAGTCTTAACCTAGTAGAAAGAGGTCAACTTTGGGTAGTCTTCGTTACATATTCCCAAAAGCTTACATGAGAAATCCCACTAAACAGGAGCTGTCCTCTTATGGAGAAAAATTATGTGAGTATATATTTATAGAAATTGTGCCTTAAGATTCTGATGAGTTTCTATTAATTTTATGTACAAAGATTTTTTAAAAAACTCTAGATAAATAAGAGAAAAACATTTTAAATTATTCCTAATCTCACTATCCACATATAGTCATGTCTTAAAATGTATTTATAATATAAGTCAATTCATATTCTTCTACCACATGATATTTAATATTTGGAGAGTATGTCACTGTAGGTATGCTATATTTCTTTCAATATTTTTTTATCAACAGACACTTAAGTTTTTACCAGTTTTCCCAAATAATTAAAGATGCTACCTAAAACACTCTTGTGTTTTCTCTGTATGTTGCATTTTTTCTTTCTTTCTTAATTGAGGTTAACATGCTGTGTTTAATAATTACAAATAAATAACCTGATATTTCTAATGGAGTTGGCTTTCCCTTTCATATTATAAAGGTTCTTAGCTTGCAGAACATAGTAAAATACTTAAAAAAGAATTTCAGGATTTCTTCAAGTAGTATTTGAGTACAAATGTGACTAGTATAATAGCCAAAGAAGCTAAGTAGAAAATTTGAAATTAACTTTCATGTACAATTCAGGTTTTTTCTGAAGCTCGTTTTCAAGTGATTTCTAATTGTTAAAACTGTATTTCTTTTGAATATTTTGAATATTAAAAGAATATTGCTTCTTCCACTCACTAATTTCACAGAACACTCTTTCAACAAATATTTGAGATTGTTATTCTATATCTTACTCTAATACCACTTGGAGAAATCCTGTGAACCTATATGTGAATGTTTTGCTATGTCTACATGTTAAGAATCTTTATAATATGAAAGGGAAAGGCAACTTCATTAATAATATTTTTCGAGGTAGATTATATGAGTTTGTTATTTATTTGTGTTCCCTAACACAGAGTGTTAACCTCAATTGAGGAAGAAGAAAGAAAAAAAAGATACATACAGAGGAAGCACAAGAATGTTTTATATAAAACTGTTAATCATTTTGGAAAAATTTGGAGACAATGTAAATATTTTAACAATCAGAAATCACCTGAAAACAAACTTCAGACAACACCTGATTTGAATGTGAAAATGAATTTTAACTTTTCCACTTTGCTATTTTAGCTTTTATGCTACACCCACTTGGTACTAATTATAATTTTTGTCATGTTTCAATTTATCTTAGAATCTGTGATGTGTAATGTCATAGTCTTAGAACACACACACATGTGCAAGATGATTTGCATCACTGGTATTGTGAATGCAAACAAGAAATTCTTGAAAAGGCAAGTTCCGCTCTGTCAAAACTATCCCTCTTATAAAAGAAGAGAGAAACGGAAGTGATGAGAAATAGAAATGTTAATATTTGCCATTTTTATCTTTCAACCTTAAAATCTAGGGAAAAAACCTTTTTAAAAATATAAAACTATTATCTCTTGATGTTTTGAATACAGCATGTAGTACTAGCAAAAATTCCTGATGACTTGTGAGTGTAAATGGATTGTCAACATTAAAATTGATCAAAATTAAAATTGGATATTATTGCACAATGGAATTTTATGCCTAAATTGTTCACTGATTTTTTTTAAAGAATGTGTTCTGCTGAGAACATTTGGTTTAACTCTAAAATTCTGTCTGTTCCTTTGAGAACATTTAATTTAACAATAAAATTATCAAATATAATCTGATGTTGCTTTTAGAAAATGACAAGGTGCTATTAACTAGAATTTTTTTCCTTTACTGTCTGATTTACTACACCTTAGTGTTAATCATTGATGTGCTTATTTCTGCTAATTATAAATTAAAGCTATAACCATTAGAAACTATAAATCAAAAATCTTAATGAGTAAATTTCAAAAATTTTATTGTAATTTATGTGTACATTTAAAAAGGAAAATTAAATTAAACATAGAAAAGTTAAATAAATCATAATCAAAACTCAGAACCTCTGTATATATATTTTGGCACATAATACTCCAGATTTGTGCATATACTTTTTTCTTTTAGTTTTTTCAGATAACAATGTGTATTTAACATTTGAATATATTATTTAAAAGTCTTTTATAAAAGCATTTACCTAAAACGTAGTCTGTATTTCTGTGGCATAGTAATTAATGCTCAAAAACAAATAGGTTTTGCTTTAAATAAGTCTAGGAGACTTTTCAAAGGTGCTAGAATAATTCAGTGGTAAACAACAAATGGTGCTGAAACAACTGGATATCCATACCCAAATGAAAAAATAATTTAGACCTTTCTTTCACACTAAATACAAAAACTAACTTAAAATGGATCATATACCAAAGTGTAAGATCTATAACTAGGAAACAGAAGAAAATATAGGAGAAGGTATTTATGACTTTTTATTAGTCAAAAAGCTCAGAATAGACACGAAAGCATAAAACATAACAGAAAAAAATTGATAATGAGATTTTATCAAAATTAAAACTTCTGTTCTTTGAAAGACAGTTAAGAAAATGATTTCAAACCACATGCTTGGAGAAAAATTTTGTAAAACACATTTCTAATAAAAGATTGTACCAAGAATAACCAAATTATGACAAGTCCCCATAATATGCAAAATATTCTAACACTTTGCCAAAGAAGATAAATAAATAGTAATAAGCACATGAAAAGATGTGCATCTTTAGTTTTCAGATAAAAACCACAATAATATATTTTTCACACCTACTAGAATGGCTAAAGTTAAAAAGACAATAACAAGTGTGGACAAAGACTTCACACAACTGAAACTCTCCTACATTGATGTTGGGAATGTAAAATGATAAGCCACTTTGAAGAATAGTTTGGCAACTTCTTTTTATGTTAAATACATATTTAATGTATTACCTAAAAATCCAATTCCTAGATCTCTATCTAAGAGAAATAAAAACTCATATCCTCACAAAGACCTCTATGCAAATATTCATAGAAGTTTTATTTGCAATAGCCCAAATCTGGAAACAACTCAAAGGCCCATCAGCTGGTGGAAAAATAGACAAATTGTGGTATGTCTATACAACAGACTACTAGTCAGCAGTAAAAGGCAACAAGCTACTCATACAACAACATGAATGAGTCTCCCATGTTATGCTAAGTAAAAGAAGCCAGACTCAATAAGCTACAGTCTGTGGATTTCCATTTGTATGAAATTCTAGAAAAAGGCAAAAATGTCAAGATCAGAAAAAGTAGTAGTTGCTAGGGACTGAGACAGAGAGTGGTGATTGACTGCAAAGTGGCCTAAGGATACCTGTAGAAGTTATGATCATGTTTTATGTCTTGATTGTCAAAATGCATTAAGATGTACACTAAAAAATGAATTAAATTGTTTTTCAATCAGCTTAATTTACAGAAAAAAAAAGACTGCAGAACTCTAGCTTCCTCTTGAAGATTCCCAAAATATATATATATGTCTTAAAAGCTCTAAGATCATAGAAAACGAATTTTTGTTTAACTATACCCTGGCATATTTATAATATTTTATCTCATGGATAAAATGTTATATGTTACTTAAAATGCATTCATTTTTTTTTGCAATTATAAAACAACTAAATACTATATTATTAAAACATATTCAAATGAATTTGTAAAAGTTTAAAACTTTTGCTATGTATGGACAAATGTCTTTGGAAAGGCAATGCCAATTTTCATGTTTATGAGAATGATTATTTCCACAGCTGCACAGAGCATTGTATGTTGTTTAAATCTTTTTCAGTTTTATAGGTAAAATGTATTTTTTAAAAATATTTGCATTTCTTCCCTTACTGTTGAATATAGATATTTTCCAGAGGTTTACTGGCCATTTACAATGTTTCAGTTTTTGAATTTTATATACATAGTCTTTCTTTCCTCCCTGAGTCTTTGTTCTTTGTATTATTTATTAATGTTTAAGATGTTTTTAAAATAAAAATTCTATAATTTTATACATTATTTTTCAATTTTATTGTTGATATTTTTGAAATACATTTATTTAATGTTCAGATAATAGAAAATTTTTTTTATTGTGTATGTCCTTGGAATAATTTTAAGAACATGATTACTTTTTAAATGATCACTGATAAAGTGGAAGCAAAATAAAAGAATTTTGTTCACATTAAGTGGTTTAATAATTGGACCAAAAGTGGCTGATCAATGGTGATGTCTCTTTGGGATCCACAAGAAGTTGTTGAACTCCAGGGACCAGCTATTAATCTTAGTTTCAAGTTCTGTATTTACTTAACCATCAGGTTTGTTTGGCAAGTTCTGTCTGATACTATTTTCATCATCTTTGTGAGAGTGTGAGTCAGGCAGTGGGTTAGGAAATGGGAGAGGATGGAGGTTTTATTGTTGGGAGAACATGTTGACACAGAAGAAACTTAACCATGTTTAGGCACTAGAGTCAATAGTTCTGGAAAAGTTTGAAGATAAAGAGAAGGATGGCTGACGGACTAGAATTCTGAGAATGCTGCAGGGGCCCATATCCAAGCATACTGAGAGATTAGCCTTGATTAGAAGGAAATTATTACCTACTGAGGCTAGAAGAAAGGATAGAAACAGGGATATATATGTATTTACAAATAAGAGGGCAGGCTTTGAGGTAAATCCTGCCCCAATGGGCATTATTATTTTTATTTATTATTTTTACTTATTATTTTTAGCAATGTCATTTGCTATAAATTGGGGTCTGGAGACAAGTGGCAAATGATTGCTTTTGAAAATTTTAGATTTTATTTTTGTAAATGTGAAATTTCAGGGGAACATATTTAGTTTTTATAGAATATTTGCTTTGAATATTAGTTTCAATCCAATAGACCATATATAAAATAGATATTTTATTTCATTTTAACAATATCTGCTATGACATTTATACTTTCCTATTCTTTAATTTAAGCTACAGTATTCTGCTATCCTCCTTGAGTTCTTGCATAAAATAGATATTTTTCAAAACCGTTTAAATTTAGGAAATAAATTTTAAAATCATATGACTCAGGAAAGTAAATACTGTTTATTATGAGTTACTCAAATACCTCTGTTTATTGTAGAAAGATTATGATATGCATTAATCAAAGAAAAACCTGTTTTTATATAGCCTAAAATGATATGCTTTGTGATTTGAAGTGACCCATTTAAAGACGCAATAGATATTTTTAAAAGCAACTCCAGGTTTCTTGTTTCAGCTGCTTATTGCTTTTTTGTGCAACCCTGCACACTGCAGAGATTGATTTTCTATTTGTGCTCCCTGTTGCAGTTTTGAGATTCTTTGAATAAGCTCATCAGACATAACTACTTACTGGGGCTTTACTTCTGTGAAACAGCATTGTGACTCACAACAATTCCAAATTAAATCTAAATGCAATCCATGGAATTTCAGTTTTACAATTTCTTTGAAGGCCTGGTAAATACTATAGAGGAGGGATTCTGTGATAGAGTAATTCTAGAAATGATGATCAAATGAGATGTTGCCGGGCTGCCTCATTTTAATTTCCATTGACAAGCTTTCAACGGTTTCTTAATCTGCCTGAATTAAATACCTTGTAATCCCAAATTTAAGGAGCTGAACATAATATATAAAAGACAGGAAGCTAATGGAACAACAATAACAACAACAAAAACTCTGCTGTCAAAAAGTTTACCTGCCAGGTATATAAACTTTGGGTTTACAGCTATTCTGACCTAGCTGGCAAAGTAGAAGGGAGTAAATTAAAGGAGATATAAAGTTAATTCACATTCTCCTTTTTTAAAAGTTACACTAGGCCTCTAAAAGAAATGTTAGTATTAATGACATTGTTGCATTAGGTGGCTTTTAACATTCTCTTCCTAATCAGAAAGTCTCTGTTAATTCAGTGTTCTTTACATCATTTTGATTTGCTTCTCATTTCCATTATCCCAGGTAGCAAGCAAGTAATGGTACATTCAGATCTATTACTGTTACTAGAAAAACAATTATTCATTCAACAGCCATGAGTGCTTGGCATTCTTCCAGGTGTTTGGGTCACAGACTGAAAAAAAAAAACAAACACAAATCCCTTCTTCATAGAGCTTACATTCTATTGTGGAAAGGCAGAAAATAAAATAAATAAGCAAATCATATATTAGAAGTTGTTAAATGGCAAAGAAAGGAGAAAGAAGTGGGAATCAGAAATCTCACAGAGGATAGATATATCTATATATTCAAACAGGATAGTTGGGGCAAGCCTCAATGAAACAGTGACATATGAGCATGGACTTGAAAGAGATGTGAGAGTTAGCCAACACTTTATATATGTGTGTGTGTGTGTGTGTGTATAGATAGATAGATAGATGATAGATAGATAGATAGATATCATATAATATATAACATATATAATACATAACATATGTAATATATAACACAACATATAACGTGTGTATATACACGTGCATATATACGTACACACACACACACACACACACACACACACACACACACACATACACACACACATAAACATGAAAGTTTGAGGCCAGGGTATTCTCAGTGCGTTTGAAGAACAGCAAGGGCCAACATGGCTGGAGAGAGGATGAAGAGAATGGTCAGAGATGAGGCAAGAGTGGATAATGTGCTTTGTAGCTATACTTCTAGCAGTGAATGTGAAAGACTGTAATGCAGACTTTATAAATAGTAACTGATTTATGTATTAATGTACTGAAATTAGAGTTCTGCTTTACTTCAGCAGTAAAATTAGAATATTAGAAATATAAGCATATATGTTAGAAGATAAGAAGTTACACTATAAAAATGTGAACTTACTCAGAAAACACATTTCTCAATCTGAATTTTTACCATTTACATTTAATACAGTGGCTTTAACTGACTATAAACTCATATTCCTCCTGGTCAGCCTGAATTCTTCTAAATCCTTGCCCAGTGCCTCAGAGTCAAATTCAGTTCTTGAAAGCAGAATTGACACATATGTTTTAGTGGACGTTAACCAGTGAGCATACTGTAAACATCCTAAAGTACCAGTTGTCTATAAGGGAGGGCTGTTCTGACAGGCATGTTTTAATTCTTGATTGCAGTTTCCAAGCAGTGTCCAGAGAATTTATGCCAATCTAGCCACATGAAAGAGAAGTACCAGAACTACTTCAGTTCTTCCTCCTTTTACAAAAGAATGATATTCTTGATTGTTAGTTATCCTCTATCACCTCACAATGGGTCTCTGATGACAGCCATGGTTCACTGGCACTAGGAGTACCCCTAAGACATTATTCAGAGCACTGTGGGTCAATTCCCTCTTAAATGTTCTAAGCTGCCAGTTATCTCAGCCTCCTACTTGGCTGAAAGTGTCTGGAGAGAATTTGATGAAGCCACCTCAAATCTCAAAATGGAAATATAATTTTTTGTTTTAGAATATTTTTTTTCAAATACTGTTTTTAAGAGTCAATTGTAAGGACCTAGAAAATCAGGAGCAAAATGTAAAAAAAAGGACTTAAAAAATGGATTTGTATTATGGTACTAATGGTACAAATTCTAGTTTCAGAAACCAAGAAGATAGGGAGGAGACATGAGAATTTTCAGGTATGGGTTAAAGTCCTCTACTTTAAAACATTCTTTTAAAAAATTAAGGTTGGCTTACTTCTGAACTGTTAATATTATTTTATAATAGGGAACAACTCAGAGTTAGACTTCTAAGAAATTCTTAGCTTGAAGGGAAAAGTTATATAAATTCTATATATCTGGAATATCGCTATTATGTTACCTAAATGAAATAATTCTTTCTTTGGCTGTTGTTTAGATCAAAGGGATTCCCAGCAAGGACAGAAATTATCTCAGTGTTGTCTTTGACTGTTCTTAACTGTAACCTGAATTGTTCTCTCAGGACTTGTCTTATGATCCTCTCGTGGTTAGAGAAGATTGGTCAGTAAGCTTTTGTCTATCACCGTTCGGTTAAAATAGCATACTTGTCAAGACACCTAAAACCTGTGATGATCCATTCGCAGTGGCGAAAATGTATGCATAAGTAAATGCATGTTCTTAGGTAAGGTAATGTTTTTAAGTAGAAATGGTGGAAAATGAGACACAAAATAAAATATTAAAAACATCTTTATGAGCCATATTATAACAAGAGCTATTTTGGCTCATGGCTTAATCTAGCCCTGCACCAGTGATTCAGAGGCCCTTGTGTCCTAAGTGAAAGGATTTCCCAATGAAACATTTGAAAATAACCAGCTTCTTTGGTGACTGAGTGCTTTCTTTCTCCTAGGCTCTGCCTGGGCTGGGGCTTAGCCAACACAGCCTCTGCTTGTTTCTGCCTGATGTAGCATTCTCCTGAGCCCTGAGCTGACAGCATAGTGTCTTTTAATGTCAACAATAATGTTTTTCCATTCATCAGAGAATTCAAACAAAATGTGGCCTAGATGTTGCCTTCTCAAGAGTTACAAGACAGATTTTATTTGGCTATGTCTATAGGATGTAGAAAACAAAATAACACAGAAATTAAAAAATTTGAGAAAGAGAAAACCTATATTTACAGCAGTGGGTATAGTATCCTAATGAAGGAACTGGGTGTGGGGAATGAAATGTTTCATCAACAGCCTGCTGGGAAATAAGATTGAATATAAAAATGTTAATGAAAGAGGCTATTATCACATCAAAAGTTATTTTCTTACCTTTAAACTTTAATCATGAGAAATAGATTGAGAATAGAGAGTAATTCATTACTCATGGCTTAGATTAAGCTGCTCGAATTCTTGATGGAGTTAAAATACTTAAAGAAGGAGCCGACAGCAGGTATAAACCTTGCCATGTGTTGGTTTTTAGCCCATGACCTGCCATCACTATTCTGCCCTAAAAGTAGGTATGATCTAGGGTGTTGGCTGGTGAGACAAAGAAGGAAGGTAGGCTGCAGGCAAAGACTGGGCCAAGATGGGACACAGAACCTAGAGGAGCAGATGGAGTGTGGCTGCTGTGTAGGATTGAGGGTATGGCTGGAAGCGGGGCTGTGTTGGGGCTGAGTTCAGAATAGACCAGTCATGCACTAAAGATTCAAGATGTAATAGTGACAGAGGACGAAATAGTGGGTAACTTCCAGGGCTAGTCTGGAAGATCTAGAGGTGAGACAAGCCATCGAGGAAGCAAAGTTACCCAGTTCCTGGAAGCCTAGGCCCAGGTAAAGGACACAAAAACTGGGAAACGGCTGTCTTGCCCTAGGATAATTTTTTTTTTATATATTTTTGCTTATCAGGTGGGAATCAGCTTCAATAAAACAGTTTGTAATCTGGGAACTCATCACTCTGACAGTTTGGCAGTGACGGCAGAGGACTGAGGACTTTTTATTACAAAAGACTCCACAGGTTGCCACATCTAATTATGGTTTATCCAGTCTAGTTCATCTAATTGTAGATATAAAACCAAGTTCCACAGCAAAAAGATAATGGGCATTCTAATAACATATAGTATAGTATCAGGAAGTCAGAAAGGAGGAGGGATATGTGTCATTGCACAACTTAAGCAACAAAGAAAACACCATAAAAGAAAACATGGCATTGCCTCATCCTAAGAAGACCTTGGGTATAATTTTTTTTTTGTAGACACATGGACTTTGGAGAGAAATAGTAAGGATAATGTAGGGAAAAAGAATACGTGACATAACATTTCTTTGCACCTCCATTATTGATCCTTACTGTCTATTTTTTTGCAGTTTATTCTAATATTTCAACATTTTCATCCAGAGAAAGCACTTATTTGATACCAAAGATATAAACTTAAACTCTCTGCATAGTAAATGTGTAAATAAATGTTACTCATGTGATAATTTCTTTGCTTATTGATAAATTGTAAAATGGATAAATCCATGCTGAAGGCATGGTCAGAGAAATAAAAGAGAATCCAATGACTACATTTACCAAAACTTAGAGAATTACTTAAGGTAAAGAAAAAATGATTTTTTAAAAAAGTTAAGGGTAACATAGTGATAAGAAGATTGCAAACTTCCCATGGTTCTGCCGCCAGATAGATCCTGAGCACAGTTTTGGGTGGCGTGACTTGACTGTGTCAGAGATTGCAATACCTGTTTTGTTTTGTTTTTTAAATACCTATTTTGATTTAGAAGACTCAACTCGTGAGGAGTAGGCATCATATTATTCTTCTGTTTTCAGGAAAAATTGCCTCCTGTAGGCTTTAGCAAGGTCCTCTTTCCTGCTGTGATGTCATCTCTCTTAAAGCCATTTTGGTCCAATTCTGTCACTTTTCAGTCACTTTCACTTAAGAATAAACTGGTGTTAGGAGTGAGATTATCTATCTTCTGTAATATTCCAATCTCACATTTGACTCAAAATTTCTTACTTTCACTCTTGATCTTCCCTCTCTCCTCAGTATAGGGTGCGTGTGGTCGTGACCTGAGGTAGACAGTGGGCAGAGGACATGGGCTACTCTGATGCTTGTTCCCTCTTCTCTTGCCTTTTGGGGCTGGGATTTGGAGGTGAGACAGGGAAAAGGCTATTGTCAAGTAGCATTCCAGATGAATCTGACCTTCTCTGTGAGTTGTCACTGCTTCTCCAACTCAGACTGACCAGCCATGTTGTCCCTCTCTAGGGCAGATGTCCAGATGCCTGCCTTCTCATGGGCTTTTGTGATGGGCTTTTAGAAGGTTCTAAGGGAACCTGCATATGCACAGTGTTCCAGTGTGGGACACTTAGAAAGGCTCCATTTATCCTGCTTCTAGCTACCTTTCCATGCTAAATAATGAAAATGCAGTGTGCCAACACTCTCTCCTGCCCCTACTTCAGCACCAGCGGCCTCGGGTCCACTTTTGAGACAAGAGGCAACTATTAGTCCCCAACTTGCTGGATGGAAGTATCATGTTTACTGATCTTATAGGGAAGGAATGCGAAGAAGAGAAGTGGGTAAAGAAAAAGAAAGCCACCATGATGGCAGCTCAGTGATTTCTCCAAAAGATACCTATTTTCTTGCCCCTAGCCCTCTTCACTTTCACTCTGATAAAAGTCAGAAAATGGTTTAGCTTCTTTTTGCCTTTGAGGGTGTGAAAAATAGGACCTGTTTTGAATTTGACTCTGAAAATTTTAGACTCTTTTATAAACAAGGCAGCGGTTTTGCAATAATCTCATTCTGTTATTTAAGGGGTAGGAAGAGAAGGAAGAACTATCATTAGAGTACTATTGAAAGTTTACTATGTGTTTGGGGGTACTAGACTAACTCATTTGAAGCTGAGGCTCAGAAAAGTTAAGTAACTTAAAAAGATCACACCTCTAGTAAGTGGCAGGGCAGAATTTACATCAGGGCACTCTGGCAACAGAGTCTGTATTCTAACAACTGCCTCTTGAGGTTTATAAGGTATGATGGCTGCCTGTGGTTTGTGGGTTTGTGGGGCAGGTTTCTGAGACATATGGCCATGGACCTTAGAGGACAAGCCTGCTCTGGGAATTTTGAGTCATAACGCTGTGAAGCCTCACTAAAGCTTGGTGTCAGCTACAGGACAGTAGCAGTCATTGACTCCAGAGATGGTAAGATTGCAGTAAATTTAAATTTGCTTTCTGTCCAAATAAAAAGCTTATTGTAACAAATTATAGTTATCTTAGTGCATGCTCTTTTTGTAGACTAACATCTTCTTTTGCAAAGTTTTGTAAAATTTAGTGGCCATTTATTTGAGTTTTAAAAAAAATCTAATATACCCCAAGGTGGTCAACACTAGCCTTATTAGATGATTAAAGAAGTTTTAAAAAAATAATGCCAACAGATTATTGATAGATACAAGCAAGAGGGAAACACATGAATGACTTTTTATATACTCCTCATGATATATTATGCATTGCTGTAGTAAACCTCCTATTATTCTATTGCTATTTATTGGCAAGACAGTGGTACACATAGTTAGGTTTCAAGTGGTTAAAACTGGGTTGAATTGCTCTCCAGCACAGCTGTATTGTCTCAAATAAAATGTTGGTCTATCTCAGGATGAGAGTGTGGTCCTTACAACATTAGATACATTTGGAGCTTCCTAGTTGGGCTTGGCTACCAGTGAAGAGCCTGCTGCCTCAGTAGCACATGTGTGTAGTAGCACATTCTTTACTGTAAGTCAGAGAACCCAGTCTAGTTGATTAAGAAATACTGGAGTATCTTGTAGAATTCCAGGGAGAAGGATGAAGGACTGGAGTAACAGTGAGAAATAGTGACTAGAATCCCCAAGGAAAAGCTGGAAACTTTCACTTCTAACCTTTGTTTCTGCAGACCTACTTTGTTTGCTGGCCAATCACTGATCTCCTGCTTTCGCTTCCTTTTCATCTGTTAAAATTAGAAAATATTTATCATTTAGATTTCTCTAGAGGGTAAGCATGGTATACTGTAAAGATAGTAGACTTTGAAATCTCACTGACCTAGATTTTGTATTTCAGTTTTGCCGCTTGCTGGTTATACCACTTTGGATGAATCATTTAACCTCAGTTTCCTTATACATAAAAGTAATCTGCAGTTTATTTATATAAAAAATAAGACTATATGTAAAGCATCTATATTTTTGAACATGTATTATTCTCATCATTGTTGGTTAAATGGTTGCTTGATTAATAATATAACACATAGTTATGCGTGACAGTTATTCACTTGGATATCTGCAAGTGTACACTCCTGCTATGAAAAGGGAAACAGCAAGTTTTCATCAACAAACTGGTGGGGAATTTGCTTTCTTGAAAATGCTACTGCAATTACACTAGGTCTATTATGTTAGACCAAAGGATAAATTTGATTTAACCCATTTATGATGGCCTGCTGGCTGATGAGACAAGAAAAGCTGATCTTATGCTCTTCCTCAAGGATAGCCTCCTTACGTTCTGAAGAGAATGCTCGAAGTTTAATCAGGTCCAGGAACCAGGGCTCCTTCTATGAAACTTTCTTTTAGGATCCAGCCTTGGCATAGGTCTGGCTCCTCTCTCTAAATTGCTCCAATTCCTTCATTCCTCAGCATGAGCAGAGACTCTTCAGACCCTGCTTAACTCCTCCCACCACCCCGCATGGTTCATACATATGTACTTGTAACTTTGGTTCACATAGAAATCTTTGCATTATCATCTCCTTTGAGCCCATGTAGTAGATGCCATATCTGCATTGCCTTCTTTTCTCTGTTTATAAAATTTCTAAGGTAAAAAATAAAGAATCAGTAGACCCTTGACTCTTACAGTTAAATATCTGATAGTTTCACTCTTTATGAGTCATCCAACTAGCTCAGTTGTTGTAGTATTTGTCACTTTGTAGGCAAGAATTTGAATCATTTGTACAATGAGACAAGATGAAAAGGAGTAAAGATTAAACTGAGTGACGGGGTCTTGCTATCTATCCAGAGTTTTTTAATCATCTCACTGAAAATTCACGAATTTTGCTCATAAAGGCATATGTGATTACTTTCCTAAAGTGAGGTACATTTTATTCCTTTATGAAGAGTAGTCTGGAAATCAAGCAAATTTTGTCTGATGTTGAAAGAGAAAATAACATGAACAGGTATAAGAAAATAATGTTTCTGACTTAGGAAATAAATTCAGGTTTGCATAAACTTACAGAAAAACGTCAGAGCTCAAAGTGTTTAATATATATGACATGAATAAGTTGACTATATTCTCTAAAGGCAGTGAAGCAATGGTCATTTGCGAAAGTGTTTCAGTGAGTGTTATAACCAGTTCCCAAATTTTATTTTCTGCTTGATTTAATAGAGGGACATTTGAGATTTGGAGAATTTACAGAGGTCTTGGGATGTAGTCATTGTGATTATTAGGAAGCCACTTTACTTTCATTTTAAAATAAGTATAATAGTTGCCATTTAATGAGCATCTGCTACATGCAGGGCACACTCCTGGGTGCTTCTTATATATTATTATATTTCGTTCTCACAAAAAGTGCATGAAGGAAATGTTAAGCCTAATTTAAAGACGAAGAACTGAGAGTCGGGAAATAAATTATCTCGTCCAAAGTCACAAAGTTTGTATTTCCACGAGTAGCCCAAAGTCATTTTCGAAGTACTGCAAAGGGATGCTCTATACAATATTATGCAAAATTGATACATTTGCTATGATTTTATTCTCCTCCAGATCAGCAAGACAAGTGACTTCTTTGCTTTCATATTTTGACGTTAGAAAATGAAATGAAAGTTTTGTCTATAAACTTAATTCCACCGTGCCAGTTTTCTGAGTTCTAACATTTGTCTTCTAATCACAAATATGATAGTTATTCCTAGAATTAGAGTACTTAGAATATTTATTTATTTCTTAATTTTAACATATTTTTAGCATTTTTAAATTTACAAAAGGAGTTGAAGTGGCTTGTAAGTTAAACGTAACAGAAAATAGGAAAATAAATTAAAAATAAAAAATAAATAGATCATCTAAAACATATAGAGTAGATAGTGAAGTGTACCTAGGAAAAGCTTATTTTTACACCTAGTTCCTACAATTATTCTCAGTTTTATGACAGCTAAAATAGGGAAGTCACAATATCTAATCTACATTACCTTTTCTAATAACAAAAGCATGCGAAGCAATCTGCAGATATTTTTCTAAAGCTATACTTAAGAAGAAATTTTCATATACGCAAACTCAGGCATGACCTTTTGTAGTGGTTTTCACTTGGTGCTCAGGTAACATGGTTCGAATTCACTGCTTTGTGTATCTCCAGCCATATAGCCAATAAACAAGCTGAATATAGGAGAAGGAATGCTACTGTGCCAAAAAGACTGTTAAAAATATCATTTAATTGGAGGACTGTTTAGCAGTGCTTGGATACAGTGAAGTCAGCCTCAGAGTCTTTGAAATGTGTCTGTTATGCAGATAACGTCAGGTATTAATTAAAGTTTCTGTGTTTCTATAATTTATTGTCCAAACTGGAACACTTCTGAGAGAAAAAGGAGAACCAGTCATAGTTACACCAAGACAAGAAAAAACAGACTGTCCCAGCAAACTAGGAATATGGTAACCCCAAGTAAAAGTAGACACTAGGCTCTAGAGTGGTTGTTGTGCCTGTCAGAGAACATACTTTATTGCTAACCCATGCAGAGGCTTATCCACTTAGTATGGGCACAGGTGCATGATGCCTAGAAAATATATCAAGATTTCTTTATAAAATGTTTCCAACAATCTCATGGACTTTTAAAGTACTTATTTGATTCCCCTCAAGTTGGATACCAAGTTGTTAGAGAAACTCACTGGTTCTCTTTAAAAGAATTTTTTTTTAATCAAAACCTGAACTTATAAAATTTATAAAGAAAAAAGGACTTTCTGACCTTGACCCTTATCCCTATGCGTCACCTTCCTGTGGGGATTTCTCATTCATTCATCACCACTGAAACCCTCAGACTGGCTTCAGAGAAACTCTGTAAAGGTAAACTTTTTGTATCAGTCCTCTTTTCAGAGTTGACCCTGATCTTTATCATTTAAACAGAATTTTACAGAAGGCTCAGAGATTACAGATGAGTAATACATGGAAAGTGACAAGCGTTTTGATAACCTGGTTTACAGAACAGAATTTGCTCACCTTCATTTTGGAAGCCTTTCTGGGTGTGGGCTGCCTGCCAGACTCTTGGCAGATTTCCACCTGATTGAGCCTATCTTTTTCTACCTGACTGAGCCTATCTTTATCCACCAAAGCCTTACAGAAGTTTTGTTTTTGTTTTTGTTTTTGTTTTTATTTTTAAGATGTGTTTACCCTCCTAGAAACTCAGGCAGAGAAGAGGGAGGACCAGAGAAAAGCATATTCCTCTCTTTCCTGCTTCAGTTTCTTCCCCTAGGTTCTGGTTCTTAATTAAAAACTTTTTTTCTGGATTATTGACAGCAGACTGTGGACCCATTCAGAGGCTCCTTTATTTTCATTCTTGCCAAAGGTATCCCTAATTTTATGAGCATGCCTTATTAAAACTTTTAAAAATTGACTATAGGAGACACAAAGACAGTTGCAGAAAGATCATTTTACGTCATATAATTCATGGACGTAGTAGTTCCTTTGGCCTGAAAAGATTACTAAAACAGGACTAGCTGATCTCTTTTTCTATATAATAAATATTGAAAGTATTTCCATTATTAAAACTAGCTGTGGGAGAAAAATGGTCTCTTGATTGAATGTTAACGGATTGAAATGGAGTTGTTAATTTAATCAGTCAGTATATTATTATATATTAATAATATTAGTAAATGGAATTTTCACTCAGAACTACATACCAACTATGCATATTGACTTTCCAGCAGGGTAGGGTGTGCATCCTACCCTGTGCTTCCAGGTTAAACTTCTAAGTGCACCACTGCAGATATGCCACTGCAAATGTGCCACACCCCATTACAAACCTTTCCTGGCTCCCTCCGTTGACGCTGTCATGTGGACTTCAAAGCCTTCCGATTCTGACTATATTCTGATGTTTACCTCTAGGTATCATTCTGGTCAAGCAGGACCACTTGTTACCAGATCACAGCTTGTGCTTTTACACTTCTCTTTTCCATTGCTTTTCTTCCCCCTCAGATTCCTTCTCATCCACATTCGTGTATGATTACCAAACCCATATTTTTAAACCCAGTTAAAACGTTGTGTCTCAGTTATACCTGTCCTGAACAGCCAAGATAGGCGGTGATTCTTGCCCTTTCTACATTCATAATACTGCTTTGTCTGATTTTCAGATTGCTGAATGTATACCACTTAATGTTGAAATTATGTGTGATCGAGACTTATCTGAACTACTAGATAGGATCTAAATCTTGTACAGTTTGAATTTCATATATACTTGACACAATTCCTTATACTTATCTGACAATAATTGTTTGTTGAATAAAAAATTATTCTTCTTTGTTCCAATATTCTTTATGTAACTAACATTCTCTGAGATGCAGATGTTGATATTTCTATTTGCATTTTAATTAGGTAGATAATAGATATATACATTAAAAATATTGATTTTGGTGAGACATGTGATTATTTAAAACTTAGAGCCTTCTGTATAATCAAATATTTGACCTTCCTGTTTAATCTTTTTTGTTTTCAGTAATTACTGTGATGTAGCTTGGTTCTTTATAGCTGTTACCTACTAAAATAATTCAGAAAGAATTATGAAATACCAATGATATATCTTTCTGACATTATAATAGTATCATGTCCAAACGTTAAGAAAAACTGTTACTCCTAAACTATAATGTGGCATTAAATTGTAGTTTAGCAGGATTAAATGTGAAGCTTGACTGGAAATTTGTGACTCATAGAAGTCTTTTAAAATATTACTATAAAATGTTTTCAATATTCCTTTAGGCCACACAATTTATTAGACTAGTCATTGCTCATTGTTACTAACGCAAGGCCTGTGCTTACACTTAGAATATGTTGCATATAAAGCACGTGTTGACAACCTCATTGATTCTTCTGTTTTGTCATGCGGTAAGCACTCACTTGCCAGCCATATATTTTCAACTTTTGGGGACTTCTTATTCTCTTCTCGCTTCGTTTCTTTCTTCCAAAAGCCTGTGTCCTGGGCATCTCCGCATTCTTCCCTATATGTTTTAAGGAGAGTGCAGATAAGGTGGTGGTGGAAAGAGAGCATGGAGGGCACTCCTTTGCCCCCAGGTCTTCCTCCTGATTTCCTGTAAGCCTGGCTCAGCTTCTCAGAGAGAATAGTTGACTACAAAATGAAAAGAGCCGCCAGTGTTAGTCAACGTATATATTCATAGAATTCAAGTAAAAGTATTGTACTTTTAACATTTTAAATGTTACCAGTGATTCTAGAAAAGATTTACTACACAATAACCTTTTTTTATTTTTCCCCTGGAAAGAATCTTTAATTGTTTTTAAAGGCAGAAACAATTGTATTCTCATAAATATATTCATTACAATGTGCATAAATATAATTATTCAGTGCAGCTATGTCAGCAAGAGCTATAGGGATAACTTGTGCTTGACCTTTAATCAGAGTAGAAAAGTAAACATTTTATGTTGGCATTTTAAATCTCTCTGTGGACTACTGCGGTGGAGGAGTAGCCTGAAATGAGTAGCATTTAAATTTATGTAATATCTAATAAGGCACTTTGAAAATGTCCAGAAATCTTTTTATCGTGGATTTAATTTTTTTCTGCTCATTTCTTAATATTTCTTATTTTAAAATGAAATAAGGATTAATGCGGTAACTGGATATAACAATTCTGCCCTTGTGTCACAACCCTGAACCAACCTTTTCCAAACAGTAGTCCCACTTGGTTAATGTTTTTTTTTTTTATTTTTCTGTGTTTGTATACAACATACTGCAACTTATTGGATTCTAATAGCTTTTTTATTGCTTCCTCCTCCTTCCCTTTTTTCTTCTATTCCTCCTTCCTCTCTTCCTATTCTTTTTTATTTAATTTATTTCTACCTTCATCCATTTCACACATCTCTTCTCCCCTTGCTTTTGGCAGATATCAATGCTTACTGTGTATTTATGGGTTTGATTTTTTAGAGTACACATATAAGTGAGATTACATAGTATTTATCTTTCTCTGTCTGACTTATTACACTTAGCATAATGCCCTTAAGATTCATCCATGCAAATATCAGGATTTCCTTCTTTCCTGTGCCTGAATAATTCTCTCTCTCTCTCTCTCTCTCTCTCTCTTTCTCTCTCTCTCTCTCTCTCTCTCTCTCTCTCTGTGTGTGTGTGTGTGTGTGTGTGTGTGAGAGCATGGACATTTCTTTACCCACTCATCTGTCAACAGACACTTAGGTTGTTTTTCTCTTTCTTTTCAAATTTTTATTAAGCACTAACTATATGGAGAACATTTTGCTAGTTATCAGAAAGGTTAAAAACAGCAGAATATTCAGAATATTTTTCCTAAAAGATCTCACAATCTAATTGGGGAAATACATCTTAATTAAGAAGCCCTTGAGATAAAAATTCTAATGCAAATAGTTAATTTGAGGGATAAAGAAACAGGGATTGTTAAAATGAGAAGACAAATGTATGTTTCCTATGGCTGTCAAAACAAAGTACCAAAGAGTGAGTGGTTAAAACAACAGAAACTTACTGTCTTATAAGTTGGAAATCAAGATGTTGGCAGGCCCTTCTTCCTTTGAAGGTGCTAGGGAAAGAACTGCTTCATACCTTTCTCTTAGCTTCTGGTAGCCTCAGCTATTCCTTGGCTTGTAGATGCATCACTCCAACCCTCTATCTTCATGTGGTGTTATCCCTGTGTGTCTTCATCTCATTTTCCCTTTGAACATGTCTGTGTCTGGGACCACATTTCCCCTTTATCAGTCATTGGACTAAGACCCAATATAATGACCTCATTTTAACTTGATTACTTTGTACAGACCATATTTCCAAATAAGGTCACATTCTGAGATTCTAAGGATTAGGATTCCAACATATCTTTTTGGGTGGTCATGATTCAATTTATACCAATAAGTAAGAGAAGAAAGACAAAGGGTGAACTTAATTCCAGTAAAGGAACACTGGCATCAAGTGTGCAAACACAAGCCTGAGAGTTGTCTTGCCAAATGGGACAAAGGAGCAGTGGTAGTTAGTTACAAACTCCCATTAGTTATAGGGCAGAAGGTGATTCCCTCTGACTTCAGGGCTGCTCTATACTTCAGGCAAAGCAGGCTTCAGTGGTCAGAGAGAGCCCTCAGGAACAGAAATGTAAGTGCTGGGAGTTGGAAATTGTGGCCCACACTGAAGCAGTAAGAAGGATGAAATGTGGAAGTGACGCCACCAGCATCTGGGACAGTACCTGAAACAATAAGTGAAAAATTATGTAACCCAAAATGTACTAAAGATACACAAAGCGGGTTAAAAATTGGAGTAGCAAGTGTTAACCAGAGTAGGACTTTGATTATATCTTAAGCCCCTGAAGGAACTGATGACTGTTGCCAGCTAGTGAGAAGCTGACCCAGGAAGCAGCAAGACCCAAAGACTTGAAAAAAATAACTAGTCTGTATGTAATAGATCAGAGGAGGGACCTTTTATCTACAGTGGTGTCTTATTTTAGCAGGTGATTCACCTTTGCTGTGGGAGAAAGTTCATATTTCTTCATGTGGTTTTTAATGATTTGGTCACTGTCTTACTTCTCGAAATCTCGCCTAAGTATTAGTTTGTGTTAGATTTATCTACAAAACCTATGGTCAGTTTCAGTTTCCTAGGGCTGCCATAACAAAGTACTGCAGGATGAGTGTCTTAAACAGCAGAAGTTTATTTTCTCACAGTGCCAGAGACAAGAAGTCCAGGATCAAGGTGTCGGCAGGCTTGGTTTCTTCTGAGGGCTGTGAGGAGAGAATTCGTTCCAGACCTCTCCTTGGTTTGTAGAGGCTGTCTTCTCCCTGTGTTTTCATGCTGTTTTCCCTATATATGCATCTATATCCAATTTTTCTCTTTTTATAAGGGCACCAATCATATCGGATTAGAGTTCACCTTAATGATTGCATTTTAACTTAATTACCTCTGTAAAGACCCTATTTCTACATATGGTCCTATTCAGAGATACTTGGGGTTAAGGCATCAACATATTTTTGATGTCACATAATTGAGCCCATAACACTCTGCCCTCTGCCCACTCCCTCCAAATGCATGTCCTTATCATATGCAAAATACGATCACTTTATCCTGAAAGCCCCCAAAGCCATTCCAGTGCCATTCCAGCATCACTTCTAAATCTAAAATGATGATCTAAATCAGATATAAAGACTGGAAGTATGACTCATCCTGAGGCAGAACTATCCAGCTGTCTCTGCCCCTCGGGCTTCTGTTTGGCCATCCTAAATTTCCTTCTATTCCCTGAACTTTCTCACATCGTGGCCCTTGGACTACCCACTCTTCCCAGGGACTCTTCCCCATTTTCTTTTCTTAGTTTTTTTTTATTCATCTATCAAGCAGATGGCTACCTGGTGTTTCTTTTTATGTTACTGCCCTAAATTTCTTTCAGGGTCTCGCTTGCTGCTTTAGGAACCCTGTATTTTCCTGTGATGACACATATAACACACTATTTCAAGTAGTCTGTTAAACGTTCTTACCACTCTCTAGACAGGAAACTCTAAGAGAGCAAGGGTTCTTAAGACATTTGACTTGTCACCACAATAGCTCTGGAATGATGCTATAAGAATAAGTTGAATAAATTATCTAGAAAAAAAAAAAGAGGAAAGTCTTCTGTGGATTAAGCTGGAAGAGAAAGAGCCATTTGGAGCTGAACAAGTCTTACTCCAAACCCAAGCTGATAGTGATTCTGTGGCACCTAATGGGTACCACACTCTTGCCAAAGCCCATCTCTCATCTGAACCCAGGATTACCAGTAACATAGCAGGAGGATTTATTTTATGTAATATTGAATTGTAATATCCCTTTAAGACCTCCTGAAGACATGTATGAGAAAATAACTGCCTAATTTTACTGGCAGAAATTGCAAAAGATTTCTAAAAAATAAATTTTTTTAAATGTTAAAATTTAGAAAGTGGCTATTGTTGATAATTTTACTTTTTAGAAATGTTTATCTTTGTTAACTGGTTCTTCCTCTCCTAGAGAAAAAGAGATGGTTAACATATGGATTGTAAGTACATGTAAAAATAATAGTAGTAATAGTAATAATAACAACACCAATAATGGCAAACATTTCTTGATTTCTTACCCTATGCCAGGTACTTTATCAATGGTTTTAGCTATATTATCTCATTGATCTCATTTAATTCTCATAATAACCCTATGAGAAAGACTCTGTTGTTATCTCCATTTTACAGGTTAGCATTTCCATAAGGCACAGAGAGGTTATATGACTTGCCCTTGACCACATACATACCTGGTAAGTGGTGGAGCTGAGAATGAAATCCAAGCTGTCTGGAAACTATGCTTTTAAACCAGATATGCTATAGTTATAGTAGTTACTAAGTAATCACTTACAGAAACGGAATCAGAAATGATGTTGAAAGAGAAACAATTGAATTAGAAGCTGAGGAAAGTTAATGTTGGATACCGATAATAGAACTGAATTTATATTGTGTTGGGAATACTCCAAGCTTATGTATAGGAAGAAGCACATTTTCTGTTCCATTCAACTTGCTCTCAAGGGTGGTTGTGTATATGCCTGTAAAGACCGTGGAGAAATTCAGATTGCAGTAAGGGTTCAGACAGCCTCATTTCTTGAGAGATTTAAGTGCAGTTTAGAGACACACAAGTGTGATAAATGATTCATCATCATCTTGCATATTTATAGATTTTACTGTTCCCTTTAAATCTGTAGTTAGCCAAGATAAAAATATTCGGCTTCTTTATTTTTATTCATTGCTTTCCAGGTATATCCTTGGAAGATTGGGCCTATTTATTTATACATATGGCTTAATGAAACATCTCCTTGCATTTCACTGAGAGTCTTCTTTTTGAGGACATGTTGTATTATAATTAATGCTATACTCAACCAGTAACTATGTTTATTTCACATCATGAATTTTTTTTTATTTTTTCTGTTAACTGTACTTAGATTTATCCCTTCAGCTAAACAAGACATGAGTCTAGCTGCTTATAAACTATTTAGGCCCTTTTGTTTTCATCATAATCTTTCTCTGTGCTCAAAAACAAATTATGTACTTTTTCCAAGCCTGTTTTCTCTTCTAAAAAAAAATAGAGATAATAATAGTTCCTACATCTTAGAACTATGTGAACATTAAATAAGAGTGTATATTTATAACTCTAGCTTAAACCACTATCTTGAGGTCTAGAAACTCATAAACAATTGCTTATTCAATATCTTCACTGAGATATCTAATAGGCATCTCATACTTAACCTAGACACTTCTTTTGAATTTTCTCCCTCAAATAAGCTCCTTCCCTGACTTTATTATTTTTGTGATTTTCCTAGTTCCACAATAAGAAATTTAGGGTTCACTCAAATTTTCTCATTTATTTTTATCTTGAAACCAATTCATTACCAAATTCTGCGAGTTCTATCTTCACAGTAAGTCTTGAATCTGACCATTTTCAATACCATCTTTGCTATTATCTTAGTCCAAGCCACCATTATCCTTACCAGAGCAGTTTCAATAACTTATTAGCTGGTCTCCCTGTCCCCACTTTTGACTCTGTACAGATTATTTCTGTGCCTCCCCACAATAGTAGCCAGAGTGATTCTGTAAATCTTTATATTAGATCATGTTCTTTCCCTGCTCAAAATACTACAGTTTCCATCCCACTAAGAATAAATCTATTCAATTTATCATCAATGGTACACCTTACAGCGTCAGGTTCGGGCCATATTTTCACTTTCCTCTGCTTTGCTCATATTGCCTCTGCCCCATTGGCCTTCTAGCTGCTACTCAGTTACATCAAGCTCATTCTGTCTCAGTGCCTGTCCCTTTACCTAGAATATTTTCCTTTAGAAATTTGCATGACTTGCTTTCTCACCTTGTTTACATCTCTGTTCAAGTTCATTTCCTCATGGAGGGGCTGGGTCAAGACTTTTAAGGATGATTTATCTGAAATATCCCTCCAATATTCCTAGTCACTCTCCAGCCTCTTACTCAGTGACTGTAGCACCTGTTATTTATCCTGTTATGTGTTTATGTGTTCTCCACCATCTAGAATGTATGCTCCTTTTGTTCAAGAACTTCTTTTATTCAACACTATATCCTCAGTGCCCACAACAGACCTGACACATGGTAGATTTTCAGTATAGATTTGTCCAAAAAATAAATTAACAAATAGAAAGCACATACAGCCTGAGCATTCTGAGTCCTCCTAAATATTAACTGTTATTTCTCTACCTTTTCCTAATGATACACGTTAGAAAAATCAGAACCTGTTACATCATCCATTAACGTAGGTCATGTACTTTCACTTACATTTACTTCTATCTTTCTCATAAAATATTAATGTTAAGCCAATGTTTCCACTTCACAGACGGGGTAACTGAGGGTTAGATAGTTAGATAATGTGCCTATGATGACATAATTATTAGAAGTTTAGATTTGGCCCAAATTCTTGAACCTATGTCCACTTATCATGCGCTAGTAGGTGATTTAAGTGAAAAGTCACCACTCTTTTGATAGCAGGAATTGATTTTACTAATATCACGGCTTAGCAAGTGCCTCTTCTTTTACTGCATATTTTCATGCTTGAAAGAAGGTAAAACACTCCAGAGGGCAAGAGATCATTTTTTGGTCCATGGTCTCTAACATACTAAAACCAGGCATTTCTAACATCCAGCATTATTCAACTATGCTTCATCTTCCTCTCAAATCACTGCCAAACTTCAAGGTTTTTTTTTTACCTTTCTGTGCTATTTATTTATTTTATTAATATTGAGTCTTTAAGATAGAAGTGGTTGTTATGCAAGCTGATTTGAAATGGTTTTGTTCCCAAAAATTTACCATGCTTGAGCACTAGCAGATAAAATTTTTCCTTTGTTCTTAGGCATTAACTGTGCATCTACTCCAATTGTCCTCAGATGCAGATGACAGGTGTAGGAGAGAAAGGAGGTAGCTGGCGAAAGTGAAGGCCTGGGGGCAGTAAATGAGAGAAAAGCAGTTGGAAGGAATAAGAAGATTGAAGGGAGGTGGGCAGCTCCTCAACGGTGTCATTATGATGTACACGAAGAGTCAGTGTCTAGGATGAATTTATGAGGTACCATGCACTGATGAGAGTGCAGAAAGAGGCTCAACTGAAGTACGCAGAGGAAGACTAATGTGCCAGAAATAATGACAAATACAGAGAGTAGTCCAGGCTACCATAGATGGTGAGGTGTTTTGTTTGGGAATAGTGCAATTAATGAAGTACAATAGAGGTTAACAATGATTGTAACAGCTAATGAAGTAAATGTAATATTGTCATGTGTGGAAATAGGAATTTAATATTGTACTAAGTTGGGAGAGAAATGGGAAGATACACTTGATTTTCCCTGCTGCTGGTTTTACTGCTCTGAGAGATGCCAGTGGCATCTAGGTGCTTTGCTGTTAAGGCTGCTGTGTGGAGGAATTGGGAATAGCACCAGTTTCTGCTGTGGCATTGACAGCTCAAAAACCAAAGCTCACTGGCCCTCAGTTCTCTAATTGAAGTCTCTGGTGGTTTATTGAATTGATAAGGACAAACTAAAATGTCCTTATAGAAAAAAATTAAATTAAATCATGAGGAAGCTCTAACTCTGCAAGTTAGTTCTGTAGCAAAGGCAAAATGAAATATGTGTTTCAGGATTTCTCAGCATGCATTTTTTTCTGTTTCTTTTGAGTATGCAAACCAACACTTTATTTTCTTAGTGCATGCATTGATATGACCCATGGCCTATCTTCTGAACTGCGCCCCATGATTGCCGCTCGAAATCCTCATTCTCCTTAATGTTCCTGGGGAAGGAAGCCATCTCTTTTGTTCTCACGGTATCTTTGAGCATGGTACCAGACATGGACATGATTTCTATTTTTCACTAACAAACTGAGAAACGATATTGAAAAGTTTATCTTAGGCCAGTACAGTAGCCAATACTTGTCCTCTCCATCCAAGCTTTTATTTTTTGTTTTTGATGACTGGTTTCATTTGATCTCATTTGTGTATAGTGTGCTATGGTGATGGTGGGGTGCAGATGCAGTGCTGATAATAACTATATGAATGATTGCTCCCTGGGAAATATGCACTCATTTATGTTTTCAAAAGTTTCAGCATAAGTTTTAATTTGACATATTTGTTTATCATACCTTACTAATTTCTCCTTTAGCACCTCGTGTATAATTCTGTTATATTAATTTAATTATTCAGTTTACATAATTGATACATAATTGAATGCACACTATGTGCTAGGCAAAGTTCTAGGTACTAAGAATATCATGGTGAGCAACATATTAAAACGACATGTAAAAATTTAGATACCCAGACAATTCTTGGATCATTTTATAGTCTGTAATATGCCATTTTAAAATAGATAAAATGAAGAAGGATATGAATTATTTTTAATACCATTTTATTTATTAACACTATTGATCTATGATTATGAATAATACAATGGTATCAGCCCTAAGGAGCTTTTATTTGATTGGGGGAAAGGCATTGTAATAAATGATTCCAACAAAATATAACTACGATAAAGTCTATAAGGGCAGATACTGTGCTTGTCTTGCTTGCCATTATAGTCTCAGTATTTTGTCATAAAAAAAATAAAAGTCTGTTCAAAAGAAAATTGAAAACTCTTGTTAATAGCAACAAATTCCAGTTTTAGAACCTGTGCTGTACATCAGAAACACCCAGGAAACAGTTTCAAATACACATTCCTAAGTCTCTCTCCTGAACCACTGAAGCAGGTCTATGTGTTGGGGTGGGGGACATGGAGCTGAGTACACTCTCAGATTTTATATTTCTAAATATTCTTTAGTCAAGTTTATTGCCAATGTGTGGCTATGAAGGACTGAGTTGGAGAGAGGTTTCTCAGTGAGTGTTAAAGGGCTTTCATTCACATAACTTTTAGTAATGATTTAGGTCAGGAGTCAGCAAACTATGGCCCATGGGCCAAATCCAGCCTACTACCTGTTTTGTATGGCTTGTGAGGCAAGAATGGCTTTTATTTTTTAAATAATTGAATAAAATCCAAAGAAGAATATTTTGTAACATAAAATTACACGAAATTTAGATTTCAGTATGCGTAAGTGAAGTTTTATTGGATCATAGTTTTCCTGATCTGTTTTTTATTGTCTTTGGCTGATTTCTCACTACAAAAGCAAGATTAAATAGTCAAGACAAAGACTGTATGAATTACAAAGCCTAAACATTTACTGTCTTGCCCTTACAGAAAGTTTGCCCACCCCTGTGATGAGAAGAGAATATTTATTACGTATTTCACAAGATAAAAATATGGGACAAATACAATATTAGATACGATATTTACAAACCAAAAGGCTTGTGTCACTATGGACACAAATCAAGCAAGATAAAATGCAGGAGGTAAGATAGGAAGTTCCTGCATGTTGGCCTAAATGAAACAACCACATAACTATAAGCAATTTAGCTTTTGGACATATTATGAAAATGAATGACATTAGGAGTTTTAGTTGACATTAAGTTCAAATAGATGTTAATTGTGTGATTATGACAACTAAAAATCTAAAGTGATATGGACCTATAAATAAAGGTATAGTGTATGTTAAATGTTATGCATTTTGATATTCTTTGTACATTCTTTGAACATTGACTATTTGCAAAGCATTCAGTTTTTTGTGAAGGATACGAAAGAAATCCATGATGTGGCTTGGGGAAGACAAAGGAAATTTGCAAACAAGAGAAAAACACATAAAATACAGGATGAGTGATATACAGACTGAAATTCTACAGTCGTTCAAAGAGGTTGGGATCAGTCAGTGAAGACCTCAAAAAGGAGGAAGGTTCTGAATAGGGCTTCAAAGATCAGTTTGGATAGGCGGTTGTAAAAACACACAGGTTAGGTGAGGAGACCAGTGTGAGCAAATATTAGTTAAGGATATATAAGGTAAGAGATATGTATGGGAGTGGGGGGAAATAAAAGGGTTTGCTGGAATAGCATTCATTCATTCCTCATTCAACACTTAAGGAGCACCTAGTATGGAAACCCATAATGCAATGCAAAAGGTTACAAGGATGAGTGAATAGATTCCTGACCTCAAGGGACGCCCAGCCCAGTAACAGAAAAATCAATGTCAACACCTCTGTAAACTAGCTTAATTCCTGGGTATTTCAGCCAAATGATGAGTTGGTGGAAATTTCTTGTACCAACTAAAAAACTCACCAGCATTCATTCATCAAACATTTATTGAACTGCTACCTTGTTCTAGCACGTGGAATTTAGCAGTGAACCTAACAGAGTTCTCATGCTGACCAGAATGTAATCTAAACATACTTTTTGTTACTTCCTTGTCTTTTAAGGAACGTAAAACATTATTTATTGTTTGACAAACTTTGAGAGGGCAAAATTAATACAGATATATCTTTGGGGGCTGTCAGGAAGATATTTAGAGCCCTAGCTATGAAAAAAAAATAATGTGAAATACTCAGCAGTGTCTCTTTAAACCTATATTTCTCAGGCTGCATTTATATTTTTGTCATTCATTCCATTTTGTTTTTGTTTTTGTTTTTTAGCACCTGCAAAATTTAAACTGGATATTTTATCCTTTGTGTCTCAGCTCTTGTCACTCTAAACGTCTCTTGTTGTGCGAATCAGTATTGGCTCTTCATACAAATAAAATGCAAATCATATTCTTGCCAGAGCTAAACACTTATCTCAATGAAATCAGAACAAATACTTGAAGGTTAAAACTGAGATTCATTGCTTAGCAGAATAAAGAGAAGAACACTGAATGCAACATGAATTTTCCACTGAGATGAATTCAAAATATAAGCCAAAAACTCAGTAGAGATAAAAATACTTCTCATGCCAAATTATAGATTTGGATATCTAGAGCCAGATATCAGACTTATTTCTCAGCTATTTTTCTTTCACATGAAATTTAATATGGAGCATCTAATTGCTCCTCACTTTTGAAAAATGCCATATTAAATTTCACAGAAGAAAGCAAGTTAACTATGGTATCCAGGTCAAATGACTGTTCAAAAGGAATAGCTTCCCCGGTCACCAGATAGAACCCGATATTCCACCCCATGGTGAGTGTGGAGTGGCCGAGGATTTGTTCAGCGATGCCTTTTACTATGTAGTAGATGACTTCCCTGGCCCACAGTTTCCTCTTGGGTTAATGCTATGTGTCTATGAATATCACTCTTCAAGCAGTTGCTTTGACTTGTAAAATAAACATCAGTATATTATGTTACAGAAAGTATTCTTTATGTGTCCAAGAATTTAAAGTACCCACACTTATTACTATGTTATAAATTTGTTTTTTAATACTCTAATAACTTTTTTGACAGAATTGGTTTTCTTTATAATTCTACATATTTTATGCTTAAAAACATTCACCTGAAAAAGGGATACATAACACAAAAATGGTTCACAACTTCCAAGTCCTCTACTGATGAAGGAGTCATACTTGCTCTGACCCACTCTCCCTTGGCTGCTTATGTTGTTCCTTTACACAAGAGACAGGACTGTAGCCAGCTGTACTAAATACATTCATAGAAAAAAGTACCTACAAAGCACCATTCATTCACATAACAGATAGCATTACATAGCCGATATCCATAGTTATTTTTACTTTGTTGATATATCATCTTTTTCAAATCTAGGTAAAAACAAACCAAAAAAAATGGCATGTCACAGTCATCATTAGAGTGAACTATTATGTCTGTTGGCAGGCCAACATGTTGAAGATGGAAGTAGAGTAATGAAAGTGTACATATATTCTTTCTGCAGTTTTGATAGTTAGTGGCTGTAAACAATAAACACTTTCCAAAGCTATAAACTGAGTTCTGAACGTAAATAACATAAGCAGTTGTCCATCACTGAAATCTTAGACGTGAAGTCTGGTGCTTGATGGAAGCTTTGTAATTGTTGTTACGCCTATTAGTATTCTCCAAAAGGAAAAGGTCTGTGTATTGGGGTAGGGGATCCTACCAGAGGGTAAAGTCAGCCCATTCAGAAATAATCTTGAGAGGAAACACACACTACTTTATGACATGTTCTCTTGATGGCAAATTTCACTTTTACTTCTATATGGACTCTGCTGAAAAGGAATTTCATTCTAGCATCTCATTCTTAATGAGGTTAAAAAATTATTGTTCTGCTTAATGAAGAGTAGAAGAGTAAAAACAGCATGTTCACAAGCCCCAAATCTTAATTCTCATAAGTTCTCTAGAAGTCTTTTCTGCCGGTGTCTAAATAGCACAAAGATCCAAACAAATTAGAAGTCTACATCTATCTAATAACTTTGAATAAGTTTTTGTTTTTGATTAGTAAGGATTATTTTTTATAAAATTCTTCACTGAAAGCTATTCTTTTTAGACTGGACTGTATAAAATATCTACTCAAATACTAAAAGGTAAAACATTTCTTTATGAAAAAATAAACTACCAGTGATTTGAAAACTAGAATTCATTTTGCTTATGCTCAGATGTTTTAATATAACTGTAGGTGAATTTTTACAATCACTCATTTAAGTTTTTTGTGAATATGTGACTTGTTTGTTTGTGTGTAATTATATGTGACCTATTTTTCTTGTAATATTAAATATTTACTAGCAATTTTTAAAATTTAATTATTATTTTTAGGGATTGACTCATTTTAATCAATATTCATTATTCAAGAAAATTTTAAATTACATTAATTATTGCAGATATTTATTAAGTACTTTAATATGTACCAGATACTGTGCTAAGCTTTTCTTAGCTTATGTCATTTGAGTCTCACAACAACACTGTGGAGTAGACAGTATTATTGCTCTCATTTTATAGTTGAGAAAACTCAGTATGTTAGCTCCGGTTGCCAGAATGAAATACCACAGACTGGGTGGCTTAAATAATAGGAATTTATCTCTCACAGTTCTGGAGCCCAAGATTAAGGTGCTGGAGATTTGTTTCTCCTTTAAGGGCTCTCTCTCCCTGGCTTGTAGATCGTGGCCTTTCACTGTGTCCTCACCGGGTACAGTGAGAAGCTCTCATCTCTCTTCCTCTTTCTATGAGAATAGTAATCCCGCCACGAGAACTCCACCCTCATGATCGCATGTAAGCCTAATTACCTCTCAAAAGGCCCCAAGTCTAACTACCATCACATTGTGGGGTAAGGCTTCAACATAGGAATTTGGAGAAGACACAAACATTTAGCCCCTAACACTCAAGGCTTAAGGAGATGAATTTGCTTAATGTTACAGAGCTAGTAAGTGATTAAAGATAGAGGGGGGATTACTTTATAAATTATATAAATACCATTGTACTATATACCTGAAACAAATATAAAATTGAAAGAGAGAGAGAGAGAGAGAGAGAGAGAGAGAGAGAGAGAGAGAGAGAGAGAGAGGAGGG